>JAVRXN010000001.1:68968457-69038457 GCA_033556935.1 Timema podura
GGAAGATTAACTGAAATGGCACGAACTAGTTTATTTCTAAGCAACAGCACATCAAAAAGAGAGGAAAAGAAAAAGTGAAAGACCGCCAACATTAATTTCCTAGGGCAAATTCAAAAAATTAGGTGTCAGGGAACCCTATTAATTTGTTGCGCGGTTATAGCCCCGTTACTACCCTGAAAACAGTATTCAGGGGTAAGCATTAGCACAGCATCTTACCGTTTTTTTTTTTTTTACAGAATGTGCCCTTTTATGAGAATCTAAGGTTTAGTAACAACTGGACCTTTATCATATCCAGCCATATTTGGGGAGTGTATGTTTGTCCGAATCCTGGTCAGTAACTTCAATTATTGGAAATGGTTAAAGAAGATTAAAAATGTTTTCAAAGGTTACTACAATCAGATACCCTGTGTTATTAGCACAAATTTTAATAATCTACTTGACTCACTAAAGCTAAGGGATTTTGCATCTGAAGATAAGCTTGCGTTATATTCATACCAATCAAAAACAGTTCAAACTGGATAGCCTCGAGATAAAAGTCATGTTAATTAGAAATAATAACGTTTTTTCTCTAATATGACACAAAAGGGTTTTTAGAGTAAATAACATTTTACACACCGGCCATTGAACGTTAATCTAAAGACTAGGTAGCAGGAAGATAAAGAGAGGAAAAATGCACTCCTCGTATTAGCAGAAAAAAACAAAAAATGTTTAAATCTTATCTCTCGGCACTGTTTCAGATTAATATAGACATATAAAAGAATGCGACCAAGTGAAAGCCTTAAATATTTACCCTCCTGAGTAAACGAGTAAATGATAAGTATCGTTTATCAGCCAACTCAAATACATCAACTTAAAATAGTTACTACCCTCATGGTGACCTGGTGGTCTAGGGGGTAAGGTGTCAGACTTCTGTGCTGAGGGTCCGGGGTTCAATCCTCGGTCCCGGCACAGATTTATCTGATTGCCAAACCCTTCCTTCACCTCTGACAAGATGTGTATTAATCACAACTTGTGAATGTGAGGAATGCCAGGCCTCTACCGTGGTTCGGATTCCACGTTAAACTGTAGGTCCTCCATTTCATCTCACCATCACCCTACCATTGCACATTAGCGTAAGTGCGTATAACCCGAACGGGTAGTAAGACGCGGTGCTAATAATAATAATAATAATACTACCCTCATCAGTGGCCGCGTGGTATACTTTAAGGCGTCACTCTCACAATATAATGGACCGGATCACGACTTTCATATAGTGCTCCTTGCTTGTGGGCAATAGGATTTATTTTCTTATTCAGAGATCAGAGTTCGATTTCTAGACAGATGTAGTGAGCTTTTTTTTTTTTTTCCAAAATGGTTTCCAGGTACCCCTTCATGGAAAAGTGAAGACATTTATTTTAAATTTCATCTTCATCATCCTTACTTAATCAGTGTAAAGAGGCAGATAGTTTGAATATATGGTATGACTCTGCATACTAAACGTGTGCTAGTAGAGGGGGCGTTGCAGTTGGCCTCAAACATTCTAGTCTTTATATTCAAACTATCCAAAACGTCACCCGGAAGGATTCGAACACTAGATCCCTCAGATGTAGTAAAGTAGCTGTTAAGATTTATATATTAGTGCCCTAAGACTTTAGTTAATTTTATTGATAGGTGACCTGGCGGTCTAGATGTACGGTGTCGGACTTCTATGCTGGGGGTCAGGGGTTCATTCTTCGGTCCCGGTGTAAGCGGAAAACATTAGTCCAGGATATTATTAGTCTGAATGCAAGAAGGACTCTAGTACAGCATCGGCACGCACTCAAGAGAACGGCATTTCTTTGACACCGAACAGCGGTCTAATAATCTCAATATTGACTAAGAAATTCGTGTCGATATTAAAGCTACTTTATTAAACTTCTCGCTCACAGCCAAGTTATTTACCAAAGCCTTCACCGCATCAACACCAGTGTTATTGTAATCCTATCTTAGAAAGGAAAAAAGAAAGACAATTAATTAGCATACTCTGGCGTCCCCCATAAATATGATTTAAATTTAAACACACATACAAATATATAATATTTTAAATATTGGCATAGTTTTAAGAATATGTACCTTTATCCCTGTGTAAAAGAGAATCTTGACTTTTTGATGTTGGCTGCTCTTCCCAAGGCCTGAATAGGCAGTATTTATCCATACTAACAATAAACTAAATACATGCAATCAAATTAATAAAATTCTGAAAAGATATATTAACAAATGAGTTTTGATTTGTTCTGACACACACACATACGCACGCACGCACAAACACACGCACACACGCACATACACACACACACTTCCAAAGGGCGGCATCAACATAGAGCCACTACCTAAAAATTTCCTAGTCTAAAGATTTCCTAAGAACTTCAGAGTGACGTTGACAAAGAGATTAAAAAAACAAAATGGGCGGCATTGACAAACAACCACTACCTAAAAATTTCCTAGTCTAGAGATTTCCTGCCACACCGGCACAGATTTAACTGATTGCTAAACCCGTCCTTCACCTCTGACAAGATGTGTATTAATCACAACTCGTGAATGTGTGGAATGCCAGGCCTCCACCGTGGTTCGGATCCCACGTTAAACTATAGGTCCTCCATTTCATCTCGCAATCATCCTACCAATACACATTGGCGTAAGTGCGTATAAACCGAACGGGTAGTAAGACGCGGTGCTAGTAATAATAATTTTATTGATAGCAATAGTTTTAGCATTTAGCAATAGAAAATATGTATAAAGTGTCCTGCCCTCCTCTCGCCCCCCCGCCTCCCCTTCCCCCAAAGTGTTCTAAACGAACAACAATGAGAGTTTAGATGTTTTTACAATCATGAGCAAATAATTATTGGATCGTTTTAGTTTGATATATAAGTTATTGATAGCCTCCTTTTGTGGTAAACTATTATTTATTTTCTATAGCTTTCATAAATAGATAAAAGAAGGAGATGGGAGTCAAATTTTAATCAATAGATACCTGAAACCGTGAAATTAAAACTTAATTTTTCAAACTTATCTTCAATATTTGAAGCAATCACGTGCTCTTATGCAACAATCCTAGCGTTTTATAGCTTCAATATTCTATCGCTGGAGCTAAAGAGTAGACGAACATATACAGTATAGCTTAGACCAATATTCATCATTTTTTGTTCGCGTATCTCAGAATATTATTTCTCTTAAAGTTTGTATCCCCAAGGTTGTTGGTGCATAATACAAGTTATACATATTCTATATTATACATATTATACATCTCCCCTCAATACATTTTCATGTTAATATTAATAATATTAATTAGAAACTAAACCATTATTATATATATGCTATATTCACTACTAGTTGTATTCACCTGAAATATCTGACTAGCCCGTTGCAGTTGCAATCAATCACTGTCAATAATTGATTTACATTTTTAACACATTTATATAACAAACAAAACATAAAAAACCATGAATTTTATTAGTTCTTTTTAGTTTTCTAATTTTTTCTAAATATCTCTCAAATCTACTCTAAAAAGTTTGAAGGATTTTTCGTCAATATTTCCCGATGGTTAACCTCTCCTGGCCCAGTCCCGTGATAGCTACAGTACCCCATCTTCCCTCACGAAAATCTTGAATCCACCCTGTACATCTAGAGGAGAGAGAGAGAGAGAGAAAGAGAGAAAGGGAACGAGAGAGAAAAGGCCGTTCCAAATTGCCTATCCTTATGTTTGTGTCGTTTGTGGCTGAATCTAAATCTGGACCTGAATATTTAGTGTTTATCATTAAACATTTAAAATTTACGTACCCCTTGAGATGTCTTTGAGTACCCCCGGGGCTAGGCAAACCCCAAGTTGAAGTCCTAGACCTTATTGTCAGTTAGTAGCTTTAAAGAAAACTACAGGTTTTAATACACTGTACTAGATACGATTTATTTAAATATGACACATCTCGCCATCTAATAATATTTCATCACATCTTTATTTGAATTTAAATCGAAGGATAGGTCCCCTATACTGGTTAAAGTTGAATCACGTTATCAATAGTATTATTAATTATTAAAACAAACTAACCTTTTTACTATAATTTGATTTTACTAAACGTTATTACTTATTTATATAATAAAAGGCACTCACTACCTGTATATCTAAAACCCCTCGGTCTGGACAGTTGAAATTTTGTGTGTAGGTTTATTTTAGACGCTATACGATAAATAGGACGGGATTTTATGAAATTTGACTTCTGAGGGTTAAAAAGGGAGATTGAAATCTTCAAAATTTATTGATTTATCTTTTTAACCATTGTAATAGAGTCTTTAAATTTCAAATGAATATTACTATCTATTACTATATGTCTATTTTTTTTAAATAAGGGGAGAAGAGGGCTCGTAGACAAAAAATCGATATAAGAAAATTTGAGTTTCATATAGGCATAGGAAAACAATGTAAAAACAAACGACTATCAAGCTCAGTCTTAATGGCAACATTTTTTTTCATCAAATTTTGTTTTTTATGGATTATTATTCTCTGGAATCTCCTTTTTAAAATGATATAACATTTAATAGTTTAACATACTTTATGGGTGTAAAAAAATCTGTTTCACAAGTTTGCAATGCTATGAGAACACTTCAGGCGCACGCATAATGTATCTATCCTTTTGTAAAGTACTAATGGATGGTTGCAGTGATACCTGAATATTATTGCACTAAAATGTATTCTAGATTTTTAACTAGAAAAAATATAGATAATAATATTTTACTTGACTTTTTAATTTAAAGTTTACTCATCAAAGGCTATCAAATTACATGGATATATAGCTTTTGTTGTTTTATTTGAATCAAAACTTATTTTTTCCCTGTTTCGTCCACGATGAGAACTTTAAAACGATCCCTCACCAACTCGCTATCTCTTCGTTGCACCAAACCACTCAAGTAAGAATTATTAAGCTGTTATTATTTTTAACCAAAGAGAAATATTTTATTTACCGATATACAATAATACACAAATAATAGTTTACATGGTGATGTAATCAAAGAATGATTGCACAGTTTAGCTGCTGTCCACACAGAATGAAAATATGGAAAATTCTTAAGGAAAGTTTAGTTTTAGTTTTAGGCAATATATTTGCCGGCATCCTGGACCCCTAATATTATTATTAATATTAAATTACATAAAAATGTGTTTGTATGTATGTGAGGAGAAAGAGTGTGAGTAATAAAAATAGTGTGTATGAGAGCAAGGGAGAGAGAGTGTGAGAGAAAGAGCTTGTGAGTGAGAATCCGTGATAAAGTGTGTGAGATTGTGTGTGTGTATGAAAAAAAAGATTGTGTAGAAATTTAGGAGAAATATTGTGTGAAATAGTGAAAAAATGTTGGGTCATGTGAGAGAGAATTTGAGAGAGAAATTGAGAGTGTGAGTTTGAAATAAATAGAGTTTGAGAGAGCGAGATTGATATGTAGAGCTAGTGAGAGTGATTTAGAGAGAGTTTTAGAGTGAGGAGGTTTGAGAGAAAGCTTTTGAATGATAGAGAGCGAGTGTTTGAGAAAGAAATAGTATTTGAGAGAGAGCTTAAGAGAGATAGTATAATAAAGATAATGTGAGAGAAATTATGTGATCGATAGTGTATGTGAGGGTAGATAGTGTGTGTTAGAGAGATTGAGATGAGATTAAATGAGAGAGATTGTGTTTTATAGTGTGTGTTATGTGTGTGTATGTGAGGAGAGAGAATGTGAGTGAGTATGTGTGAGAGGATTAGAGAGAATGTGTGTGAGAGCGTGAGAGAGTGTCAGATAGAGATAGAGAATGCATAATATTGTTGTGGTACTCAAACATTACAGTACTTTGAAATATCATTCCCTCATAATTAATTATCAACATGGAAACATAACCGAACCTACTGTGTTTGTAAAACATTGAAAAGATAAATGGGGTACACAAAAAAATTACTTTCAAATATCATATCCTCAAAATTAAGCGGTAAAATATAAACATAGCTTAACTTATGTATTTGTATTGTGTTACTATTCACTAAAATGAGCATCAAAACCCCTTATTTGAATAAACTGAACATTAAAAAACTCATTATTTGAATAAATTTGAACACCAAAACTCATACTTAATTAGTTATAACTGCTATCTCTAAACATTATTCAAGATCATTTTATCGTTTTTGAGCTTATAATACATACATAAACATATTTAAACATAATTTTATCAAGCGTGAAACAAAATTTAGACAATATTTTCACGAATTTAACTTAACCTTTTAAATTTCATATTATACTCATTGATATAAATGCAAATTAACGATAGCAACATTCTGATAAAAAATAAATATTTCCCCACTTTATGAATCTCAATTTAGATGTGTTATGACCAGAATCCAAAGAGAAATATTGATCCAAAGAGAAAATTGTGATGTGTTCGGACCAACAAATAACGATTGAGTTATTATTTTTTAGCCAAAGAGATATATTTTATTTAGAGATTTACAGCCATGCAGCAAATAACCTTTTCCATGGTGACTAAACAAATAATTAAAAACTGAAAATTATCTGTGAAAACTGGGTTTTCGTGGAAAACTACTATATATACCGATATCCAGGACTCCTAACCGTTAAAATGAGTGGTCTTTTGTCAAAATCGGGTCTGTCATTTCCTCGTAATTTCTATTACTGGAGAAGGGCTTATCAAATTATATATGGGGATACGTAAGTTATATTTTTTGGTGTAATTTAGTATTTACAGTAATCTACTTTGATTATTCTGGTTAAAAACTCATATTATGTCTACATCTGCTATAAATCAGCTGTTATTGTTGGTAGGGTTATATTGTTTATCAGGTTATGTGATTCTGCAAACATTGTTTTAAGAGTTTGTGTTTTAGATTATAGTTTTATTTGGTGTTTATAATATATTTTGAAAAGGATAGCAAGAAGAAATTTGAAACACTTCGTGTTTGTTACAAAAAAATGAAAAATATTTTACTATAAAAATCTAAAGATCGAACCCCATCTTTATATGCCATTCAACAAGGCCTAAAACCATCTAAGGGAATCTCAATATGTGAGTTGATAAAGCTGAAAAAGCTGTTTCTGACCTCGAAAAATGATCAAACAGGAGAGGACTTGACTTGAAAAGGAAGCCGGAAGACCTATTATCAAATACCTTATGAAACTAATACTGGACAATCCTATAAGTAATAACCAGGCGCAAGTGCTAAGAACTAGATTGCTGCTACCTAGTGGTGCGGTGTTGCATACTAACTGCGAAACTCAGATCCACAAATGAAAAGTTAATTATACAGAATATATTTACAAAGGGCCTAGTTTGACACAGAATATCAGTCATTATATTAAAATAGTTTAATTTATTAATGTTTTACCGTCAATAGCAGTTTAAAAAGTTATTAAAACAAGTGCAAATAAAGTTGATTTGTCTGTCTCATGTATAATTTTGTTTGTTTTCACAAAGGAGCAGTTTTTAAGGACTTATTCCCACCTAGCAGTTAAAATTTTGGTGAAATTTTTTAAGCTATTTTATCGCATTATTTTTATTTTGTTTGGAGACCTGGGCCTTATACTGAGTCCAGGCCCCTGGAAAAATTATTAGTAGTCCGATGAAGAAATTTTAAAAATTATCATATTGTATAGCATAATTATTTTAATTGTGCTGGCAGGATGTTACCTGAGCTTGTACGATTCTCTGGAGTCAGAGTGTGGGTTACCATCCTGTGAGAATAGCAAATAGCTCATATAGCTGCATCCTGTTGACGAGCGAGACGACATGACCGATGGGTTCTGGCGGTAAATATCGAGATCAGTGAGTTGTGTGAGAACCAGACAGGAGTTGAATGTTGACGCATGCTGAGTGCTGTGTGTGTGCATGTCGACTGATAGTAATATATAAATGTGATCTGTGGTTACCTCGCAGGTTGATCGAGGTCTGCAAGGTCGAGACCGTCATCGGCGTCTCATCACGGGAATTTATAGTCCCCATGTAGTAGTTTGTATTGGAATAGCTTAATAAATTCATCTTGTGATATTGCGAGTCTCATCCCCAGAACCATCATCCAACCTACCATCGGTCACTCGCATTGAGTCCTACGTGCACGTAGCGCGTATAGTTGGCTAGCGGCACCCAGACAAAATATACCTTACATTCTGTAGAAGTGTTACAGTGATGACAAGTGGAGGCTACAAATGATGTCAATAGGTCTTAATATCTACTTAAACTACTATACGTACCAACGAATCGTTATGATGGTGGAAGGGTGGAGTAAGTCTCTACACTATATGAGGGGGGGTGATTTGTATTTTTTTTTTCCTTCGCAAATTTTTGAATTTTAAGAGATGGAAAGATGAATTTTCCACTAAATTTGTTTGCATTTGACACAACATAAGTTTCATTATAAAACTGTCTGGTATAGAATTGTGGACATGAGCTAAAGGGTGGTGATAGGGGATTTACCTCCTCAATAGTTAATTTCTATTAACACTAAATTCATTTTAGATGGAGTCATAGGTGTAGGGAGAAATTTATTTTGGGGAGGGCTTAAATTTCGCAAGTTTAGGACATTATTACTTTAAAATTTACTTAAATTGTATTCATTTCACCAATCTCATTACCTGTTTTGTGCTATTTGTTATGAACTATGTATGCTAACATGTTAGGAATGAGAAATGTTTTTTATTTAGCACATTTTACGTAGACTATCGTTTTCATAGGAACACACCCCAGTTCACCCGACGAGATTAGAATCTCGATCTCCCTGTCCTCAGCAGTTTTAGCTCAACACGAAACAAGCGCTTAACCAACTACTCCACCGAGGCGGGTAGTAAGAAATGTTGGATTTAGAGGCAAGTACACCATCATTTCATGGAGGAGATTGAAGAATTGATTAGGAAAAATAACACACAGTTCAGACTGGGATTATAATCCCAGTGTCCCCATTAACAGCAGATCAGTCTATTCGAGTGAACAAGGTCTAGTCAGGGGGGTTTTAGGGGGTTCAAAACCCCTCCTCCAAAATTTAATGACAACATTATGTTATATATTGTTAAAACCCATATCAAAATTAATCCAAGTACAATTAGAGCTGTGCTTATCATAAAAGCCTTCAGATAGCTTCTAGAGTGTTATTATTATTATTTGACGCGCTTACTACCTTCGGTTATCGCACTACGCAATGTGTAATGGTAGGTGATTGTGAGACGAAATGAGGCCTACAGTTTAAGTGGATCGAACCGGTGAGCTGATTCATACATTCACAAGTTGTGATTATACAATCTGTCTAGAGGTGTTTAATATTTATCATTTTTTCTAGCCTTCGGTGGTTATGGTGTTATGTTCCATAAAAAAAACACTTCAATAGCTTCTATAGGTGTTAAATATTTATAATTTTTCTTAGTCTTCGGTAGTTAGGGAGCTATGTAGCCATAAAAAAAACACTTCAGATAGCTTTTAAAGATGTTTAATAGTTAGAATTTTTTCTAGCCTCTGACGATTGGGGAATGTGCCCACCAAACCCCCCTGAAATTATTGGCTGGCTAGGCCTTGGAGTGAAACGCCTTATAGGTTATACCAGGCATGTAGAGCCCATGGCCCAGATGTGTGATTGGAAATTAATGATTTAATATCTTTGTACAATAAAAGCTTTGTGACCAAACTTTCAAAAGTTTTGGTAACATTTATGTACCAGAATCATTTAAAGATGAGTAAATTACTCTTTAAATTTAATTGTTTTTAATAAAACAAACCTATATTGCAGCTTTATAAAGCCGCATCAGCATTGTCGTCAAGGATTCACAAGTTTTGTATGATTTAAGCCGTTTAATTGCTGTGATTGTAGCAATTATATAAGCACAGATACCACCAGGCCATATTTTGGAATAGTAATTATAATTCTATCAGAAAAATATAATTTTTAAATAAATTACATAATTTAACCATTGCAGTTTATGTTAGCTCAGACGATTCGCAACACCGAGCCGTGAGAGCACAGCACCTTCACTTTTCCTCACTAAAATAGCCGATTGTCCAGTTTAGTTTCATCCTATATCAAGGAGAGGAAGTTCCGGAAAACCCTTCTTAGAGTGCTGGAAGTTATTAGAATGTAAAAAAAAACACAAGTAGGTCCTATGTATGAATATCTGTGACGCTCTTTTGCCGTAAACTACATTTTATGAGTTTTGATGAAAGATATTTCTTTACCTTGAAGATATCCTCACAAAATTGTTATTACAACTTTATGGTATTAAAAGTAGTTGCACAACAAGGTTTTTGAGATATTTTTATTGAATGTTAAATAGATTTTTTTTGTAAAAAGATTTATAAAGCTTTGTAAAGATTATTAGTAAAATCATAATATTGTTAATTTTATTCAGATTAAAAAAAAACCTGTGCGTGGGACTAAATAAAAAAATCGTTCTTTAAAATAAAAAACAATTTAGATGTTTATCTTTAATAGATCCTGAGATCAGTCATAAAGTTAACATTGGCGTTCAGACTAACCTAGGATCTCAATTAGCGTTGGAATGACAAGGCTAACAATCAAAGCATTAGCTCCTATCTAACAACAATATAATAATTAAAATATACAAACTGTGATTACATACCTCGGTGAACCGTGATGCTTTTTGGAAAACCAGGATGCTTATTATTCTAAATGTTCCTCTAACTGAGTATTTTATGTATTTATGCTCTTTGGGGAAATGTGATGTTCTTTTTTTAAAAAAAATTCTGTAAAAAATGTCTATTAGTTCGTTCATCTTATTTTGTGATAGCGCTTGGGTAAATATTGAGTTGTTAATAGATTGCGTTTGTTGTGTACTCAAACAAGATAATATTTTCTTCTCATATAATTAATTTATTTTAATTTATTAATTACCACGTTTCGTATGTGATTACTATAGCTATTTAACGATTGTACAGTGAGAAACTATCAAATGTGGGTAGCCGGATGTTGAACGCTATAATTTGATAAAATTTGGTGTTGCTTAGCTGTGCAAAGAACGGGTCCAAGCGATAATACATTATATAACTTAATGTATATATAATATGCAGGAGGTTTATCTACTTTATATATATAATATAAATTATACATATATAAAAAAAACTACCTAACCACCCACTTTGCCCCAGAAGGACAAAACTCATTGACTTAAACGGCAGAAAATAAATAAATCCAAATAGAGTTCATTGAGAGAATTTCTTCATATATTGATTCCCACATTATCTCTATAAAATCTACATTTCATCTTCCTCATTTTCTACTGAGTAATTAAAACAGATTGAATTGCAATATCGAATATCTTTCTTGGTAAATTGTCTGTGGGTACACATTACTTTTCGAAAAAAAATATAATGTGTTATTTCAAGTACTTCACAATGGTATAAATATAGAATCTCAAATGGAAAATGGAAAATGGAAAAGGTGCTCAACGCTTAGCTTTGGTTCTCCCACCCAATCAAGTTATTTCCAATGAATGCCGCCAATATGGTATCATCCGTGAATCTATGATTGCGGGTATAGCAATTGCCCCATTTGACTGCTCCCTATTATATACTTGTGCTGTATTAACACATTATAGATTTCCTGTTTATTAAAACGTGATGAGTTGACCATGCATTATATCACTTATGGTCGGACGCACGATTAACTGACATGTTTTCATGGGTTTTTTCTGTAAAAGTAAATTTTGTATTTTTATTTCCGCCATTTGGTTTGAAATTTATTGTTATTATTTTAACTAATAGCACCACGTCTTACTACCCGTTCGGTTGTACGCACTTATGCTAGTGTGTAATGGTAGGGTGATTGTGAGATGAAATGGAGGACCTACAGTTTAACGTGGAATCCGAACCACGGTGGAGGCCTGGCATTCCACACATTCACAAGTTGTGATTAATACACATACTGTTAATGGTGAAGGATGGGTTTGGCAATCAGATAAATCTGTGTTGGGACCAAGGATTCAACCTCTGACCCCCAGCACAAAAGTCCGACACCTTAACCCTAGACTGCCAGGTCACAGTTTGAATTGTAAAGCATTAATTGTTTCACCATAGAACATAAAAATAACACAATCCAATTGATCCAAAACTTGTATTGAATATATGACATTGACAAGCACATTATATATAGGGCTATACAATAGTAATGACCCTCTTCTGGGCCCTTCTCATTTATTCAAAAGTCACGGAAGAAATATATTGGTTTTAAAGAACAGTATGTAAATTTCCTTACATGCTTCATCCATGGATAACTAGGCAAAATCGAACGATTTTATTTTCGGTACTAGTTTCTAAATTCAAGTTATATCTCTATCATTAATATCTTTTATTAATTATTATTTATTTTAGTGAGTTTTAAGCCCATTTATTATTTTCTAAAGTAAATTTAAATATAATACGTATTACATTACTCTTTGTTAAAAGTTTAATCCGTTCCATTAAAAGTGTGGTGATCAGTTGGCCACCTTTTAGTTCAAACATTGGACCACCAATAATAAGCTAGCTCTCATAACATCAGATTGTCAAAAGCTCTCTTATAGGTGGGTTTAACACTAAACAGAAGGAGTCTCGGAAGCAAGGGGTAGGTCGGATATTAGGGGTTGGAGCAGATTCTGCGAAGCTTTCTCCGCGTCGATTTGCTATACAAGTAGGATCAGTGTCGGTGTAACACTAAATTCTTATTTATAAATATGTGGTTCTAAAACAATAAATAGTGCATTCATGTTGAGCTCAACTAGCTTGGGAACTTATTAAACCAATTTCCTAAAAAAAAACCGTAAGGCCTGAGATACAACATAAATGTAGCTATCATCCAATTGTGTGCTGATTGCCTAATACGATAAATGGCACACTATCAAGGGGCTAGTTTGGCGTGAACATAAAATTATCGCTATAATTTGCTCCCTAAAATTCAGGCATGTAGACGTATCGTCATATATTATAATATAAAATTAAAAAAGTAGGTATATATCTAATTCGACAACGTACTCAAACTATTTATGAAATATCATTTTAAGATTTTTTTTTAACAAAATAATTAATTACGACCCGTTTCTATGCCCGCATTGTACAAGGCGTTACTCTCGCAATAGACTAGCTGCTGAAGACAGGGATATATTTGTTTTATGGTGGTTGGGTGCACTGAATATGGCTTTTCCTTAATGGTTCTCCACCCTAATTCTACACAAATGTGGGTGTAGTGCATATAAATAAAATTTTCCTAATCCTTAACACATTAGTGTAATTGTACATAGGCGTATAGCCTGAATGGGTAGTAAGAAGTGGTTATAGATAAATTAACTCTGTCAAACTATTTAGCAATAATATCGTCTTAATTACCTGAAAAATTATAAATAATATCCATTCCTTAACAGAGCCTCAGCAATTATAAAAAGACAAACCTACTTATGACTGAATTGATAATATTATTTAATTTATTATAATGTTCTTAACCGTACAGCTGATCTGACGGTGAAGGCGTGTGTTTTGGAATAGACAGAACACCTATTCTCTAACAAGGAGATCAAAGTTTGATTGTGGGTCATGTGCTCTTAAGGAGGAGTGTTTTCACTAATAATAAAATCACTGTGGCTTAATAAACTCTTCCTCCCAATATTTTAAGTGCACTTACGCTAAATATCCTTATCATAAATACTCACCTGATCCAGTACACATCTCTTTAATATACAAACTTTTGAACAAAAAACTAAATCTAAAAGCTTTGGCTATTTGATTCTAATACTATGCAATCACGTACAATTATAATAATTGTACAAATGGCAGCAATAAGCCAACTACCGAGTCGAAGTTGGGTGCGTTATCTTATACCTCGTGATCCTAATAAAATCACACATTTGTAGCCGACGATTTCCGCACGTCCATCATAGACTCTGCCTTAAAATATTAGTGAAGAACGACCCTGAGCACAAGACGATTCCTGGATAGCTCAGTGGTCAGAGCATTAACGTACTATGCCAAAGCTCCCAGGTTCGATTCCTGTGTCCAGATGTCATTTTTCAATTTTCAGAAAATAGCTAAATGATAGGGTATGTCTTTAAAAACTATATTATAGTTTTTATTATTTTTAACATCGCATCCTATTACCTTTTCAGGGTATTTGCATATGTAATAACTACGCTACTAAACTATGGTTGAGGAGGATTAAATTTAGAAGAAGTATACCCATATTTGCTTGGATGTAGAGGAGAAAGCCACCCTCAGTAGACCTGAATGGTATCCGAGCTCTGATCCCTCTCTCATCAGAAGATAAAAATATTAAATTTTTATGTTTATAAATAAAAAACTTTTACACAAATAAGATGGGGAAAGCAAACAAATAGGAAATTAAATTAATATTGATAGGTTTTATGTATTGAGTACTTTATTATATTAAAGCAGTTTATTTGCAGATAAAAATAGATACACCACAGAGACCTTCTCTCTCTTATCCTAAAATACAGACATTTACTAAAAGATCGTAAGCTTTGTGATTCATTGGTGCAGAAAAACTCAATCAAATAGCATAAATTAAATAATAGACACTGTTACAGAAAAATATTGAAAAAACGCAACATCTCTGTCCACCAACAAGAATAACAATCAATTTTATATATCAAAGAGATCCATCAAAATATATATATATATATTTACTTATATCTCATAAAATATTGGTTTTATAAAAATGTATTCCAAATTTTAAGTTTTGTCTTTTAATTTATTATATCTTTACGATAGAAGTTATTTTTTATCTCAAATAGTTATAGAAAGATGATCAAAATAAGCTTTTTCTGCTTGGGTGGAGGTATCTGAAAGTCGTTTATCCAATGTTTGGATACAAAATTTAATAAAAACCATTAGAGAATATATTGATAAAATCGATTATTTCTCTTTTTACTTTCTCGCTACCTTACAGGTATTGTGATCATAAAAAAGCAATTGAACTCAAGATTTTGATGAATTTCAAATTTTCATGAACCCCGAATCAGAAAAAGTGGTTTTTGGATTTCCGTCTGTCTATCTGTCTGTACCTCTGAGTAAGAGCCTAAACTATCTTACTGATTGGGCTAAAACTTAGTATCTAGGGTTTTCATAGGGTTGCTCCAAGGTGTTTTTGGAATTAGATATCTAACCCTAAAATTAAGGGTAGTTTATATTAAAGGGCAAAAAAAGAAAAAAATAATTTTATAAAAATCGACACTACCGATTATGATTAAATTTCATTTTTAAACATTCATAAATATTACAAAAAAATGGCTACTCTCAATTTTTTCGTCAAAATGACTTTAAGGGTTCTGGTCTGATGATTAGTTCTAATTTTTTTTTCCGTAACTCTTTGGGACATGAAATTACACATATTTACAAATATATAGGTCTATTTATAATAAAAATATTTTATTTGAAACATATTTGTATAAAACCAATCATTTTCAAGCTACACGCTAATAAATGTATTTTATAAACTTTCAAAAACTTATGGTAAAATATTGCAACCATAAAAAAGATCTTAACCAAAATTTTGATCGATGACGACTTTTCATGACTCCCCCCCCCCCCCCCGAACCCCTAAAAAGGAATTTTTGCAATGCCATCCATCAGTGTGTCTGTCTAACCCTAAAATTGAGAGTAGTTTACTAAAGGATGAAAATAGAAAAGAACATTTTTCTCCAAACTGGCTCTAACGATTTTCATTAAAATCCATATATATGCATTGATTGAGATTATAAAAAAAATGGCTATTTTCATTTTTAAGTAAAAATGACTTTAAAAATACTTTGCAGAAGCAGAAATTTCCATATCTCCAAAACTATTTTAGATACTAAATAACTTATCATTGCAAAACTGTAGTACTCTTAAAAATAAAGAACTTTTATTTGAAATGTAATTTTTTATAAAACCAATAGTATCAGAGATATTGGCAAATATATTAATACAATTTTGTTAGCTTAAGTTGTACAGAGATACTACTTACGTTTTAAACGCAGTAATTCTCTTATTCTGTAGAGTAATTGAATATTATTAAGTCTCTCAAAAATGTATGTTCTTTTTCCTTTAACCTCTTAGGGAAATGTTTGTAAAGCAATAGTTTATCTCTATTATTTTAGAACCAATAATCAATATTTATTTATTTTATTGGTCAAAATATATAATGAGTACTTTAATAGCAATGCAATGACCTAAAGATGTGCAACACCTGATAAATGTCGAAAATTTTAACTGGAGTTGAAATTTTAATACGAAGTGTTGACTCTTGTGGACCCAATATTGATTTTTAATTGGTCCTAATATACACATAAAGACATTAATTCATTCAAAATAAATTTATAAAATTTAAAATCGGGAGTCAAAAAATGTTTACATAAACTTAGCGCAATTTATGTTTGGGTTTGCTAGTGTATATTATTTTGTTTCACATCTAATACGTGCTTTGAGTAAATATCTCCATTTTAAACAATGGAATGAGAAAGTTTGAGTGGAGTTCCGTACCAATTATTTCCTTTCAGTAACCTATCCTTAATCCTAGTGTTAGATATCTAAGTCTAAATCCTTCCTGGGGGAACCTTATGAAAACCCTAGGTAGCAAGTTCCATCCCAATGGGTAAAATGGCTCAAGCTTTAGGCTAAGATATCAACACACAGACAGACAAACATTAAGAGAGATGGCATCTTTAAATGTCGACATTTAGCGCTCAATTTTCTTTTAAGATAGCAATAATACTCTCTACTAGGAGTCAGGAGAAATTAAAATTGAGTGAAAACATAGACGTTGAGCATTCAAATATGTTTAAAGTTAATTTATTACATAAGTGATGGTTATATAATAAGTATGGATGATACAGAAATACTATATATATAAGGATTATATATTAGGTCAGATGAAATCTAAATTAAAATGATAATGTACATGATGGTTAAACCTAAAATGAATTTAACTACCCACCCATTATATAACACCATGTAAAGTTAGCTCTAGACTCACTCTCATCTCATCAGCATTACGTAACTAATGCTCCCTTGTTTGAATTTACATTCTCTGTTGATTTAATAAGTTCCAACCAAAGACTAACATAGTAGGAACCAATCTTATATAATTTATTTTCTGAAGGTTTGACAATGTCTGGGAAATGTGTAACTTGCCACCAAGCAGGTATTTTACAAACTAAAACCGTTTATCCTAGTTATAGATAAATATCTGTTTAATTTAACTTCCCTACTGAATTCTTTCCTCTATAAATTAGCTCATACATAGTAAAGTATTAATTAAATACATTCAAAATTAATTGTGTTTGCTTCTAATGTGAACTTTAAGGCTAGCTATTACTGGTAAATATTTGAATACCACATGTTATGTGGTAGTTGCATTATATATACTGTGGAGCTAAAGGACACATGAAAGCCTAATTTACTTGACTTACCCTGGAAACAGCAACATTAACGTGCAGATATATTTTTTATTTGGTCTTCTTCGTTGCCATTGTATTGGTTATCAGTGACATTTATTAATTAATATAAGGAATTAAAATTAGGTAAAAGTTTGATTGAAATGCATAAACATTCAATACAAGTAGGACAAATGGTTGGATAAAATTCTAACTATAATAATACGTAAAACGAATTTAACTACCTCCTCTACCCTAATACACTACGGAGTGGAGGAGGTTGCATAATCATGAGTTACATAACCTGTACTTTCCGCAAGACATATTTAAGCTGATCAATTATTGTAGATTGTGCCAAATGGTCAAACCCAACTAAAACATCAGAATCATCATCACATCTTTCACTGAACAGGGTTCCTCAATCCCTGTCTGAGATCATACCATAATACCATGCAACATTCCTAAAGGACCACATAACCCAGTAATAGAGCCGATAACAGACTGTAAAGAAAAGATTAAGCGTGTTGTAGCTTTCTACAAGAATGAAAACCTCCTTTGGCTGATGGCGGAAGTCTTATCATTGAGAGATTATCAAGGAATTTTGGATGAGGAGCTGCCGGACACAAATTGCAATCTTCCAGAAGAAAATAAAACAGGTTACTGCGAGGCAGATTCAGAAACATTGCATACAACCCCTAATTGGTCAGCTTTTAATTCCATCATAAATAAGCCAAGTAGTAAAGAAACAAGAGTTTGACTACTCCCACTCATAGATTCTAGTGCAACCAGCACCGGTACATAGCTCACATTAATGAAGAAGTTGGAACAATTAACATGTAGTGTCACACCCGAAGTAAAAACAGTTGTAAATTGAATTAGGTTTTACGTACAAATGAGGCTCTTAAAAAAGAGGACAGGGCAATGAAAGTACTCGGTGTTGTGGTTAATATCACTCAGAGGCAACTGGCTTTAACCCGATTTTTCTTAGCCTCTCCTGAACTTTCAAGACTGGCTAAATAAGCAAAATAAATGCTTGGAGTCACAGATAAAAAACGGTTCAAGCATTTTAACCTAACAGCATATAAGGCCACGCGTCAAAAATAAGATGCTCAAAAGATCTACAACGCTCTTATTTCAACGTGTAATCCCGTAAAGTATGAAGGAGAATAACTCTTCAACAGCTCAACAAAGGCAGAGTTTGATGAAAACATTAAGGATACAACCATATTGTCAGAAAAAGGATGTGAAATGTACAAAACATTTAAAGAATAACGGATTCAATCAAAGAAATGTAGCTTATGGGCACCAATGAAAAAAGAAAAGCTTAAACTATGTAAAAAAAGCAAACAAAGTTGTCGATAAAAAATGTCAAACACCATAATGCAGTTGAAGGCAGATCGTTTATTCTTCACACGTTTACTCATTATTTCAAGAAGTCGAACTGACATCGATCTACAAGAATGATAAAGTAAATAGAATTTTCTGCAGTAACTCTTTTAATGTTAAACTTAGACGGGACAATGATTTTAACTTCAAACCAAAGTAAATTGATGAAGGTACTTGAAGACAAACTGTATTTAAACTCTGACATCATGACCCAAGTTCCATCATCTGTTATCGAAGAAAGGGTGTATCTACCAGCACAAAGAACTATTTAATATTCTGTAGCTGTTCTTGATGGAATTGCAGAGTTGCAATCTCTTCACAAATGAAAAGAGCTGGAAAAACAAAACCTATTGAGCACATACTCACCGACTCTACCAATTTTACAACACTGACTTTGAAATCTCACTTATCTCATTATAAGAATAAATATGAGCTATCAGCATATCTTGCGAATAAAACATTATTGTATGCACAGAGCAATGAAATAAATCTGGTTGTGAGTTGGAGAAATTATGTCAAGTCATCGAATGTAAATTATGTTAAGTAACTTGAAAACACACATTAGGAGGCCGATACGAAATTAATTTTGCAGTGCCGTTACGTCGTACCTCGTACCACATTTATCCATCAGACACCAATATATTTGTTCTTTTACTGTGATAGTCAGAGTTTTTCCCATCAGATAGTATGCACATCGCTGGAGTTGGGACTAGCAGAAGATTTATAGAACTTAACCTTGTGAACTGTTCTCTCGGGTCTACAAAAATGAAGGCATTATTAGGTCTTCATGCTTTGTCTGGGTGTGATATTACTGGGTGCCTTAAAAATAAAGGAAAACTTTCATTCTGGAAAGCTTTTGAGATTGCAGAAGAGGAGGTCCTTGAGGCTTTGGGAATCCTTAGATGTCTAGAAGAATTTAAAACTGAAGATGAAGTATGTATAGAGGATTCATTTGTCAATTGTACTCGCCAGGAAAAGGTTTTCGGACATTGGTCTACCACGCTGGTGGCTGTTTACGAAAGAAGAATTGCAAAGTCTATATCTGCCACCAACAAGATCCAGTCTAGCATAACACATCTTAAGGACTCAGTACCAGGTAATGGAGTGGTGACGTGCAAATCTACAACACCATAATCTCCCAGATCTGTCACAGTTTATGTGGGAGAGGTCGGTAGAGTCAATATTCTGCAATGAGTAAACTTTCATATGCACCAGAATCGATTATGCCGTTATTACTTTGTGATTGTGACAAAGGACGCTGTACTGTAAATTGCAAATGTCAAGCACAGGCTATAAGGTGCACAGAACTTTGTCAAAGTGGTGGTGATGGAGAGGTATGTGACAGCAATGGTTATCGTAACGATGGAAATGAACTTTTGGATTCTGAAAATGACATGTACAACTTTATTTTCTCTATTCTTACGTATGCACAATTATTTTGTACTAATCAACTGTGTTTTTTACAAATAAATGCTTTAATTATTTCAGACACTACCTTTATTATCACAAATGTCTTTGATTTTCAATGGTGGGTCAATTCAGGGAGTTATATCTCAGAAATGACAATATATATTGAAAAATCTATTATAGCCTTTACTAATCCATGTCATATTTAGAACAAAAAAGGTTATGATCAAAATGGTCGTAGGACCCACCTGAAACGAGTTACAAAGCAAAAAAGAGCTGAGTGCCTGTTCTGGCAGCCATCTTGAAATTATGACGTAATACAGGGTTTTTGACACATTTTCAGGCTAAACACCTGGTAGTAGCCTACTTGATTGTGTCATTCATAAGCTATACATCCCCACTAGTTGCACTATTCCTTCATTTAAATTCCCACTGAATTACATATGATCCTCTACCACTTCATATTTCTAGGCCATCTAGGGTATTTTTGGAGGCTGTGGAATGACACATACACCTTAGGAAATTATATTAAGTAGTTATATCTCTAAGAACTGGGGTTAGATGTGTAGTATTAGGCGCTATGTTACAGATTAAGTTAATTCATAACTATATTTATACATAAAATTCAATATTTAGTGAAATTAGGTTGTACAAGTTGTATTAAATTAACGTGAAAGACATAAATGTCTTTTAATCATGATTTAATTTGGTGTGTTTTTTCTTTTTCATCAGACCTGAGGATGATGCTGTCGTAGCATCGAAAAATGTCGTATAAATAACTTAGCAACACTTACAGCAGTAACCAAGGAACAGAGAACAACAGATAAGAAAGAAATTCAGTTTTTTATATTTTTTCAAAATTTAAAAACGTGTTCTGTCAATGCTCAAAATAATACAGGATTACGAAACATGCATGTTCACATCTTCCTTTGTTTTTTAAACATAGTTTTGAGTATAATTTTGACTCAAATGTCTACAATTTTAATATGTATTGAACTTTTTAGATATGTGTTATAATTTCAAGATATTCCTAATTATAATGTATCATAACTTGTAATTAATATTACCAATCTTTTCCAAATATCAATAAAATACTGTGCATGTATACTATATTATATTACACATTTATGTCTTTCGCTTTGATTTAATACAACTTGTACAACCTAATTTCACTAAAAATTGAATTTTATTTTTAAACATTCTTAAACGTTCCTTATTTAACAATTCAAATGTTTTTCAAATAATTTTTAATTTGTAAACTTGTATAAACTGTGTGTTATTAAGTTCACATTAAATACTGTTAAAAACATGTTTAAATCATTGATAAATTGAGTTTCCTACAGTTATAATATTTGGCGTTGTATGAATATGGTATTGTAATGTCTTCATTTAAGGAAGAGACGCGAGAAAGGGCCAGTGTTTTTACAGTTTTTAAGGCAAAATTTTGTTTTATAAATAAAATTATGCTCCAGTACAAATATAGAGTTAAATTTTTCTTCTCATGTTGATATCATTTTCTAAATATCCATCATGAGCTTAGCGGCATTATCTAAAAAACTTTTTAAACGAAGAGAAAAGGTTGTCATTAACTTCCAGAATATCCTTGTCAGATATTCAACAACTAGCTATATCACCATGTAAAGAAAATTAAACTCAAAGTTCGTACTGGAGGGGAATTTTATTTATTTTGGCCAAAAAAAATGTTTTGCAATAAAGACTGCAAAAACACTGTCTTTTTCTCGCACCCCCTTCTATCCCACCTTTATAGTGTCTATAAACTTAAGAGGGAGTAGTTATTTCCTGTACAGACTAGAATCGAAAAGAAAGGAGTTGGTCACCTGAGCTCAGATCCGCAATCAAGTCACGTGCCACCTAAACAAACAAACGAACGAACAAGGAAGCAAACAAAGTCACGATACAAAAGGGTTGACAAGAACCTCTATACAATGTTTGGACAAAACAAGCAGAGGTTCTCTCTGGCCGAAACTCTCTTGGGACTCAGTTCAAATTTCGGAACAGAAACAAAGGAATGGAGGGGGACTGGAGTTCAGAAGGTCTTATGGGAATGTAGGAATGAAAGAAAAAAGTGAAAACGTAGTTTAAAATGTTCCAATTTCGTTTATACATATTACTCCTTTATAAATATATTAATATTATAAATCAAGCGATGGATACAGAAATAAATGACTAGAAAGGCACCACGAGACAAATAGTTCTATTTCTAGGTACTTAATATCCTTTTTAAAAAATATATTATATACTAGTGGACCCGACAGACGTTGTCCTGCCCGAACGTTGGCTTTTCGTTTGGGTGGCATAATTGATTTAGATAATAAAACAAATACTATGTGATCATCACAATTACAAATTAACAATGAACTCCAATTAGTGAGTTACACAAATATTACAAATTCAGTGTTTGTCAAGACAACATACAAAATAAAACATCTTTTCATTTTTGGCATTTCGCCCACAACGCCACAAATATCAGCTGTATCGAAAAACAAACATAACTATGAATTATTCTAATAAGTTAAATTATTCATGAACTTTTCAGAAGGTTTTAACGGTCAATTATTAATGAACTTAATAATTTTTTAATGGTCAATTATTAATATTATATTCATTAATATAAATATTGGGTGGTGGTGGTGGGGGAGTGGGGGTGAAATTTTGAGGTTATATGTTCTGATGTGCAAAAAATCTTTTAAAAAATCCCCCCCCCAAAAAAAATTCCCTAAAAAAAAAAAAAAATCCTAAAACCCGATTGCAGCGCCACCTACCGGGTCCAATTGTGAATCTAAACCATCCACGGACCCACTCAAACACACACAAAAAATGTCATCAAAATCGGTCCAGCCGTTTAGGAGGCGTTCAGTGACATACACACGTACAGAAGAATTATATATATTAAGATATGTATATGTACAAATAACTAAGTTTTAAAATTAATAATTTAAAAAACGAACATATAAAATTAGATTAAATAAAAACATTTTATGAGATAGTCATCAAGTTTAGTTTGTTGATAAGAAACTTGAACATTAACATTTTATAATTTTACAGTCTACAATTTTATGAGTTTTATGAGGTGAAAGCAACCAATTTTGATTATAAAGTGTTTTTACAAAGCTTAATATTCATCAACCCACTTCAGTGGCCGCGTGGTCTAACACGCTACTCTCGCAGTGGACTAGAATGCAGATGACGGGGAGACAGAGGTTTTAATCTCGGTTGGGTGTGTTGAGGGTGGTTTTTCCAATTTGTTTTCCACTTTTCCACCACATAAATTCTGGTACATTTCCTATAAATATGACCTTCCTAGTCCCTAAAACATTGGCGTGTTTAGTACATAAGCGTGTACCCCGAATTATTAGTAACATGTAGTGTTAAATTTATATATAAATATTCTTTGAAATTATAGAAAAAATCTACATAAACTCTAATTGAAGTTATCGTGATATATTTTCTGGCAAATATATTTAGAATTTCTTCAGGAGTTCTCGTAATTTTTGTTTCTATTGAGTATTGTTAACCATTGAGTCTTTCCTGACCCATTGTTGATCTTAATTAGGTAACTTATTAATTCCTTTCAACGATCTAAAAGATCGATTTTCAATTGAAGTAGAAACTGGTAACACAGAAACAATTTTCAATCGTGACTCGATGTTTAGAAACTCAGAAGCAAATCTGTCAACTTCCAATAGTGTACGACATATTAGGATTTCTGCATCCAGAATTCCTTCTATGATTTCATTTCTCCATAAAGTACCAATATACTATAATATAGTAGAGTGTAGTATATTATATTAGATGGATAACTGGAATTATATGTTTATGCTGAATTCAGTATTTATGAATCTATATTGTTGAAATCAAAATAATATTTGGGTATAATTTTTTGAAATTTTGAAATAGCTTTGGTATTATCTTTGGAAAATCATGAATCTAACTCTGAAATCATATAGTCAAGATAAGTTAAGAATGTTTTCACTCGAAAATAGTCGGTCAGTTATTTTTGCACATTTCTAACTCTTGGCATCATAATTTATATTTAATGTCGCTTTTGCTATTTCTACCATTACACTTTCCTTACAGATGTCAACAGTTGCAGTTTATTAGAAAATAGTACTGTTAAGGATAGAAACGATATGAACAATTTTAAGCACTGAAAAACTCAAAAACACAAATTTGCAACTTGTTAAGGACATCGGCCGGGAATTGCCTACTGCATGGATACTAGCAGCATTGGTGCTGCTTATATCATCTATTTTTACAGGAACTACTGCAGACATTATTAAAATAACTTTTTTAACTCCATCATACCTCTAAACCCAGCAAGTTTCAAAAACCTTTATGGCCTCTATTGCTTTCTGGGAAGGTAAAAGCTCTGTGTTTTTCTCATTTTACAATTGGGTTTTTGAGGCAAATTCTCTTAAAATGTTGTAACTAATTTGACTGTACTGCGAGTACTAAGTACCACCACCATAATTGCTTTATTTGAAGACAAATTCAGCCTGTGATGGGCACAATGTGAAAAAACAGTGTTAGGCTGTTTTTAAAAATTCTTGCTTTTACCCCTCTCAATGCTCCACTCACGTTATCACCCGCATCCTAGCCTTGTACACGGAGGAGTGCAATACCCAAATGTTATATTTCAAAAAGACGATTATATTGTTGCTCAAACCTTCATCAGTCAAGTTCATAGCTTTGGTAAATCCAAGAAGGTTTTCTTATAAGTTGCGCTTTTTCTCTGTCGAAATCTCGAAAGCAGAGTTAAAGTTGTTCGAAAGACGCCGTGAAAAAGAATTGTTCAGAAATGCCTATGTTGGTTGTTTCGTCAGCCAAGATACTTTAAAAAAAAAATCTTTGAAATTTTTTTGTTTACAAGTTCACATTGTATAATCTCCCCGTAGTATAGTATTAATTAATTTTGAGCCTTTTTACTAATAAAAGTAAAATATCTTGCCAATGGTTTTCAAGGATCCTGTCACAAGCATTGACACGAGATCTTGATAATGCCTTGATATTCCCTTTCGTTTTCAACTTATCATCGTTGTCTTCTTTAATGAAATTTGACAAATCACATCTATGACTACCCAAAGTGACATTGCACATTCCGTAAAATATTATTGTCTTAATGATCGATATTAATTTGTTTTCTATTACTCTCAATTATTTGTTTGTTGTATTGCCTATTTTTATTCTTCAATACTTGATATTTTACCACCCATGACGCCATTAAATGATGAGACGTTTTATTATGGTACTCTTTTTTTCATGAGCTCTGAAATTATTTTTATTGACATATTTGTATTATGATAAAGGTTATATCAACAACTCCCACAGAATCACAAGACTAAGACTTCCCTCATCTTCACATATCACACAAATTCTGCAACAACCGTCAAATGAACGATTATAAGACACTAAAGGAAATTATTTTATCCAGTGTAATTGACTGATATATTTTTGTTTCCTTGAGCAACAGAGGTAAGTTTATATTTTTCAGTTGGTCACTATGGGTCAAGCAGAACAATGTAACATTCTTAATCAACTATTCTAAAACCAACAGAGCAACCACTTTCTTTAACATTTTGAGGTTCATTTAAAGTTGAAGCTGTAAATTCTTGTAGAGAGTTTTGTGATAAATGACTCCTGTCTTCTTCACACCATCAATTCCCTGTCAAACTTTGTCAACACTACTTTTGAACTTTTTTAAATTGTCAACAGATTAAGATTTTTCATGATTGACTTTAATCGATAACGGTGAATCTGCATGTTGTGATAATTCTTAGAGTTACAATAAGTTTATCTTTATAAATATACAAAAAACTGGCACAAAATAATTCACATAACAAATTAAATGTGACACTCATACGTAATGTGACTCAATGACACAGTCACACAAGTTCCGAATCACTATGAAGTAGACATAACGGACGACAGAACTGTATGATGCCTCGAACTAAATAGACGACACTTCAGTAGGGGCCTATCAGTGTTGCAAATTATAATCAGTTGAAAATAGCTAATGCCACAAAAAAAAATCTCAAATTCTATGCTATCATATTATTTAATATGAAAAACGAATTTAAACGAGTTGTGTATATTCTCAGAAAAATAACACGTGGGTGAGACGAGGAAGGGGGGCATGTGCCCCAGTGAACCTACCCAGAATCCACCACTATTCTAAGGTGATTGACCATTCCTACAGTTCAGTTCATAAGTCCACTATATCATAATAAAACATTGAAAAAGGTAAAATTTAAATTTTATTTGTATAAACCTTAAGCGTGCCACATAGATAACAAGAATTATTTATTTACGTTTATCTCTTATGCAATATTCAATTCTACGATGAAATATTTTAAAATATGGTTCAAGACAAAATAAGTCAAAAGATTCTTACAGGGCTCTTTTTCCTTATGAGCCCTATTTTTTAGTTTTACTAGTAGAAAGAAATACTTAAACATGTTACATTAGCTAATTTTTAACGACTTTTTAAGTATATTTGCGGAGCTACGAGATTAGGCTTTCTCAAATACAAAAGTTTTTACTTAAAATAAAAGCTTATATAAATTTTAAATGATTTATCATTTGTATTTATTATTATTATATTATTATTATTATTATTATTATTATTATTATTATTATTATTATTATTATTATTATTATTATTATTATTAGGTGCTCTGTCTTACAATAGGTCTATTCCTTTAGTTAGTAAGCTTGGACTGCCAATGCACCCTTTCCTCTTTCTCCTCCTTCAGCTACCAGAAAGTTATTATTTTCTTTAATTCATCCAATATTTGAATCCTCCTTCATAAGCTCCTCTTTCCATCAATCCTTCCTTCTATGACGTCTTGCAGAAGAGAATTCCTCATAAGAATGTATCCAATACAAATTGCTTTGTACCAAAGAATTTCATCAAAACTGGTTTTCTTCTCATCCACTCTACTTAGACTTCTTCATTTGTTACATCTCTAAGCTGTTGGTCACTCCATCATTCATATTCACCTCAATTTGCTGTCCCAAATAAGGGTTTGCGATCAGCCATCTGTCCTTCAAGTTTATTCCGAACTTCTTGAGTATTTCCAGCAGTTTTTTCTATTAAATTCTATCGAACGCCTTCTGCCAGTAAAATAAACCAATGTTGACCTCTTCATTTAATTCCAGCACTCTTTAAGAAGTTATTATTATCAGCATCCCAATGATATTTCTGGTTTCTTTTCTTTTTCTGAATTCAAATTGGTCTTCTTCCATCACACTTGCTATTTTCTCGTAGTCTAGTTGGTACCTGCTGATGTATCCTGGGCTCTTCCATAGTGATCTATCAATCTTCTTCGACGAGAATCATCTGCCCTCTGTGGTTTCTCTTCCTCAGTCCATGTGGCCCTATGAGTTTCTACGCCGGTTCTTCTCCAATCACACTTTTCCAATCTCACATGATAAAGGTGTTAACTTTCCTCTTCCCTCATGTTGAATAGTAATTACTTCAATTTACGAAGACATTTGTACTTCTTACGCGGTCGACTCTTTTAACTTGGAATTCAAATGCTTAATTTAAAATTTTTTATTCAGCTTCAAATTCATTTTTAAAATTTTGTTTAATTTATTTTTATTTGTATCTCACTATCAAAATTTTCCTAGGCATGCTGTGTTGAAGTTACAAAATAGTGATTATGTTACTAAGCCTCAATTTTTTTGCACGTGAATTTTTCATATTCTAATATTAAAAAACTTTTAAATACAGGAAATAAAAGATAAGCAAACGAAATATCATTAAATACTTAAAAAAGAAATATTTTTATTTTATTTATATAATAAAATGGGAAAATACATAAGAAAATAGAATTTTACACTACTTTTAATTTTTCTCTTTATAACATTTACAAATTATCAATAAACCTAAAAAAAAAATAAGAGAAAAATAATTTAATAAGTTTCAATTTGTTTGCCTTAAAGTTAAAAAATCACTGTTAAAAGACGTAACCACCTATTCGAGCATCCAGTCTTGATATCTTCTACCATGGCAATGGTCTGTTAATGTGTCTGTGCATTTAAAAAAAAAATCGGTAGATAATAAGATTGACATTATCTTAAAGTAGCATTTTAAAGTTTAATTCTCCATCTTTAGGCTGATGTAATTAGTTTCTTAATGTACTCTAAATTATTTATTTAATCAAACTTAACCCATTTTATTTTGTAATGAAGATTATGATTTTTTTTTAGTAAACTCTTCCAGCTCTCATTTGATGTAAAATACATAGTAGAAAAATGTGATCTCAGGTGATATATTATAAAACGTAATAAATATTGAACACAAAATACTTGGAGGTGAAGGCTCAAATCTCATTATGTGAAATGATGGTGATTTTACTTATTTTACCTAGAAGTGGTTTTATCATCCCCTCTCACGTCTAATGTGGGTTAATTTTCTTCACGCTACCCAAATCCAATAAACTACAACGTATTATTAAATGCACTAATTAAAAAATATCACCATTGAAAATATAGTTTTTTAACAAGAGTAATTAAAATAGATGTACACACATATATATAATGTTTAAAAAATATATTATATAGTAAGTCACATTCCTGTACAGTATAGACTGGCGGAAATGTTTATTTGAACTGATATAAATGCACACATGCTTTGTTGTCAATACAATAAAGGTAATAATAAAGGGTTTAGTATTAAATGACGGTTTACAAAGTCCCAATTCTCTAAGTCAACATAAATACTAGCGTTATTTTTGTTTTCCATCAAATGAAAGCAGACAAAAAGATCAAAAGTTTCCTCTTTCATATGTTTTTTAGCTTGTGAGCTTAGATTCATGTGTGGGAGAGGAAGGAGATTGGAATGAGAGGGGGTAATAGTAGGGGCAAAAGCAGGAAGGGGGGAATACTGATGTTTACACATGGAGCGTTCAGTACTTGTTGACATTACTTGTTGTTAATCCTCTAAAACTAGAAACTGTAAACTTGTCTGGATAATTCAGTCTCGCCATTACAAACAAAACCATGACAAACTTTATACAAACAAATTCCACACAGAGTTTTTTAATTGGATTAGCTTAAACTTTTATTTAAGGATCATGTATTAACAGTATTAAAATATTGTGCAGTTATTTTGTTATTGAATAAATCCTACATACACTTATATGTGGGCACGGGAACTATATGTTAGGATTACCTAGGCTGGTTTACTGGTGAAGGGCAGGTTGGAGTTCAAATCACAGATGGATCAACATAAAAGTTTATTTCAAATATTATATTTCTCCTCTCGCCCTCTAATTAAATGCTGGTTTAATTATTCTGAATTTTACCATTACATCCATACCCTATTAACCGGACAGGTAGTAAAGACGTCTAGCAAATATATGTATATATATATATATATATATATATATTATATATATTATATATATTATATATATTATTATATATATAATATACTCATACATATACTTATATATATATATATATATTTTATTATTATTATATATATATACTATACATATACACTATGTGACTTCATAAGACGGTTAACCCCCTTTAAAAAACATAGGATATGTTCGAGAACGTTAAGGCAATAATAATCAGACTTTTTCGATCCTCCTCTGAGAAACTCGATTTTAAATCTTAGGGGTCTGTATATCCTTATAGGGAGATGGAGGCGATCAAATTTAGCCTTTTTGAGGTGGGATACGAGTGGTTTGGTGTTATTTATAAATGAGGTCACATACACTAATGTACTTTACTACTTAACCACCACTGCATATAGAAACCATCTATAAAACGATCTCCAAGGAAAAGCATTTAAGAGCGAGTAAAAATTAATATAAAGCGTTCAGCATTGTGATACTTAATTTATCTTATGAAATACAGTTTTAAAAATGGCATATCCTGAAAGTTGTGTCTGTAGGACTTGTGGCTTGGTTTATGAGTATATGAACTAATGAGTTAAGTTTATTCTCGTTATTAACTGACTATTGATTAGAAAAGAAAACGAACCATCTTTGATTTAATTGAGAACCCAGGTAAGAGTATTTGTAGTTAAATGGGTTGAAATTTCTACTAGCCCTGCCTAATGTTTGGTTCCGATTCCAATAAACAACATTTTGATAAAGCTAGAAACAAAAAATACCACTTTTTATTTGAGAAGCTAATTTAAAAACATATACCTACGCTCACATGGTCTAAGACACCAAACTTTAAATTAATAGACTTGCTTTCCATTAATGGGAAGTACAAGTTCGAATCCCAGCTAGACACATTGATAGGTGGAATTATACATTTGACCTAGCCCTATGATATTTATTGGTTCTCTCCTCAGGTGACTTGGTGGTCTAGGGGTAAGGTGTCAGAATTCTGTGCTGAGGGTTCGGGGTTCAATCCCCAGTCCGGCACATATTTATCTGATTTACAAACCCTTCCTTCACCTCTGACCAGGCGTGTATTAATCACAACTTGTGAATATGAGGAATACCAGGCCTCCATCGTGGTTCGGATCCCACGTTAAACTGTAGGTCCTCCATTTCATCTCACAATCACCCTACCATTGCACATTAGCGTAAGTGCGTATAACCCGAACGGGTAGTAAGACGCGGTGATAATAACAAAAACTTATTGTGTACACGCTAATAGGGCCCCTACACGATCAGTCAGACTGTCAGTATTAATAAAGTAATAATTAACACCAACAGTCTGATTGATCGTGTAGGGGCAGTACTGATGGACTGATGGCCAGACTGAATAAAATACCGATGTGATCCGAATTTTCAGATCACATCAGTCTAAGTTAATCAGTCTTGCAAGTGGTGGGAGAGACTGACAGTAATACTGACCATGACTCTCGTCAGTATTTCCTTCAGTCTCAGTAGCAAACACAGACTGACCACACCTTTTTCTTATCATCCATGTTGTTGCACGGTCCATGCAAGAGCTGAGACTGATAAACATAACTGCTCGAAGACTGGCCATGTACGGTCTTGTAAATACTGATGCATACTGACAATCTTATGACTGATAGTCTGACTGATCCTATAGGGGGTTTATAATATTTTATTTGTAATAACAAGTTCTAAAGTATATTAATGCCAAATTGGTACTGCTAGATTCGTATGTTGTGATAGTGTAAGAGTATTTATTTCAATGTTTAAGTCTTTGCTTGGATTCCTACTATATTTAAAACTTCGCCACAATAAGTAATAAAATAATGTAAGCACTTTTATCTGTTCCTCCACAGATAGCTCTTGTGAATGTGGCATATGTCTGTCGGTGAATGATGGGTGTTAGGGGGGAGCCGAGGATTTAGAATGGGGTGAATTAAGGTAGGAAAGGTGGGCGGCAAATTATTTAGTGTCTATGAGTGGCAGATAAGTAAATCCGCCCTTCCAATTTTATATTAATATATACTCTTATTCTTCTAATAAATAACGTACCTATCATAGATATGTTAATAAAAAAACATGATAAATATATGTGGATGTGCAGGTATGAACTGACCTAGCAATTTGTTTTGCTTCGTTTATTTTCTTTCAAAGGAATAATCTTCTACATGTATTAAAGGTGGTGTTGCTGATTTAAAACATTTCTCAGAGAGAGCGAAGAAACATTGGCTACCATTAAGTAAAGTAAATACAGGAGCAATTGAGTTGTGCATACAAAGTTGACAGCAACAAATATATATTACGTATATATGTATTACATTTTGTGGGGCTTTTGAATTAGTTTTACATGGTCATGATGAAAGAATTACTTCTGATAATCATCGTACTTACTTAGGTTTAATTTATTTTACAGACGAATTAGAGTCCGCTCTTGAATTACATTTGAACGAATCTAATATATTTAAGGGTACCTCCAAAATGATCAAAAATGAGCTTTTGGATTAAAAATGTCAACGGAAGTAAAACGGAAGTAAAGACACAAATAAATTCAGCCAATTTTATTGCAGAAAGAAGAATAGACATACATTACAAATTATTAGTAGCAGGTGGGTTTGTATTTTTATCATTATTTTTTATTTTCAACTCTGTGCCTCCCATGAAAAAAAGTCACGAGCCGCCACTAAACACGAGCAGTCGCTTGTCAGTACAGTGTAATGAGAAACGAGCCGAGCCGCTCGATGCGAGCGAACGTACTCCACACGATTGTAGTTTTATTTTTATTGTTACATTACAAGTCAATAGATGTGTTTTGCCGCAGGTGCCGAGCACACTCATCCAGTCGTCATTAGTGCCTAATGGAGTTAAAATGCATTGTATGCCATTAACAATTGGCAGTAAGTGTTTGCTCACAATGTAGTATAAACAAGGAATGCATTTATATTTTATTGATCTATATAGAAAATAAAGTGGAATCCTCAGTATCTTTGTATTGAGCACTAACTTATTGGTTTTGCAAAATATTTATTAATGTTATAACGTTTGCTTTTGTTATGTTATTTTTCTTTTGTGGAAGGTGTTATTAGTTACGTATCAAGTCTCATGTGTCGCCACTTGTTATATTACATAACTTTCGTCCAATATAAATGCACCACGTTGGAACGCCAATTATTATATAATTATTTAAGAGCTCCTCGGTTGAGAGTAATTTTTTTATAGATTATATTATGCCCCACAGTAAGTCGTCATTTCTATTGCGCAACAGTGTGCTTTACTTATGATGCCACCTTTGTCTTATCACTAAACGTAAAAATGATAACACTTTACATAAAGTTTAATGTCACTTTATTCCATTAAAAGAAAAAACATATTTGTGTTTTTATTTAAATTGAAATGCGATCATGTCGAGGGCCTAGCAACTAATTATCACCGAGCGCTTAAAATACGTTCATTAAAGACCGAACACACGTCTGTCTGTGACCACGACTGATTTCACAGTGAAGATAAATTTCAAAATCACCGTATATATCCCAGCTCAATAGAAGCTTCTAGAAGGGACATTTTCTAACGGTGAATTACACACCTACAAACTCAAAAAAAATATACCTCCTGCGTGGAGAACATTCTTCTAAAACAGGAAATTACTTTAAAAGGTCTTAACTTGGTTGGATTAAATAGAAAGGCATTTAGTGAGGTTGGTCCAGTAGGTGCTGCCATCTTACCTCAGGGTGCACGTACTAACTAGTAAATAATTTAGAGGAAGACGTGATTTAAGCGCCAAGTAATAGATTACGAAATTTAAATAAAGTAAAATATGTTTAATTATATGTAAAATTAGGATGATAAAAAAATGTTTTGAATATATAAATAATTAGAACGATAATATGGTCAATGCTTTCAAATACTCCTTATGGTCAAATCAATTACATTACAATGTCGATCCTCCATTAACATTACTTTCTCTAAATAGATTCTTCTGCCAATATCGTTACTGTATTTTCTTCTCTATTTTTTTTAAAGTAACATCCTATCTAAATAAACGCAGCACTTGCGACATCTAGGCCCGACATTTCGTCTGGAAATGAGAAAAAACTAGAACATTGTTGAGTCCAGCATTCACCAAGCCCTAATGAAGAGCTAGCCGAGATGTAGGAGACCAAATGCTCTGAAATTAAAAATAAGATTTAATCACTTCTTGCTTCGATTAGTAGGGGAAGACAGAAGGTGAGAAATACTTCGGGACTGGGCAAAGAAGACATTTGATAAACAAAATGCTTTGCATTTGAAAGTTTACTCTTCATAAAGATACAAATAAGACGACGCGAACACAGGATACTGAAAGCAGGATAAGTATCTCCACAGGGTAGATTGTTTAGATCAGCCATAATGAATTGATAATCAGCTAGACTGCATTGTTTGCTATAAAACAATGGATCAACTGCAAACAAGAATATATTAGCTATAGTATGAACGTGAGGTGAGCGTAGTGAACATGAGGTGAGCGTAGTGAACGCGAGGTGAGCGTAGTGAACGGGAGGTGAGCTTAGTGAACGGGAGGTGAGCTTATTGAACGCGAGCAAAAATCAGCGAGCACAAGTAAATATTTGCTTTTGCTCGCTCTTTTGGTGAATACCCACCTTAATGTAATTCTCACTGCGAGTATAACATTACAAAGCTTGGCCTAAATCAGCCGCCGCCTTAACCCAAATGGTTAATGGGACGTGGTAACAAAAAATAAAATATTCTAGGATATTAAAAATATCTACCAAAACTACACCTGAATATCAGACGAATTTAAGTATGAATATGTGATAGTAGATCTTGTTTAGTGTGGAAATCTATTTTTTTTAAATGAATTGTACTTGAATAGTGAAGTTCAGGCGATCGAAATTATCTTTGGATTAAGAACATATTCAAATAAAGTTTCATATTCACCAATTTAAAAATTACACCTAAACATGGGCTCCGGGTTCCATTCTAGTGTCCAGTTGCTACTATCCGAATTTAAGAATAGATCTAGTATTTTTGAAGCTGTTAGATAACCCTTCCTATGAACATAATCATATTCTATGGACTGTTAAACTAAATATAGTATTTTTTCTTTCAAGAAAAGGCTCTTTCTACTAAATTTGAGGTGTTATGACACAAGTTTGTAAAAAAAATAAAAGGCCCATATGCTTCTACGGGTGAGAGTGAGTGCTACCTTTAGGTGTTAAAAGTATAAAAGGGTGTCGAAGATAAAATAAAGGCCAATGAATGTATAGAGTATAAGGTATTTGTGTATTCAGGAGGGGAAATACATTGGTTGGTTACAAAAGAGGTTTAAAAGTCAGTTAATCACGGTACAGAGGGGCGAGGGTAGAAAGTACCCCCAGTGACTCTGAAATCCTATCAATTCAACCCCTCCGACCCCCTATTTACAGCCGTCGTAACATCCCCTGTTATTCAACCACCGTGGTATATACGTGGTGAGTTCTACAACATCAGGACTCCATTACAAATGACCGCAAAAATTCCCTAAGCATTCCGAAATACCATGATCAATATTGTACAGATTAAAGCGACCAAATAGGATAAGATTAAATTTAGTTTGTAGGTCGTTTAAAACGAGGCTAATACTTTTAGTCTTACCTGGACTATCATTGATTGGGAGCTACTGATGAGTATTTTAATTGACACATTAACTAACACATTAACTACAAGATGGTGACCTGGTGGTCTAGGAGTAAGGTGTCAGACTTCTGTGCTGGGGGTCTGGAGTTCAATCCCCAGTCCGGCAAATAGTTATCTGATTGCCAAACCCTTCCTTCACCTCTGACAAGACGTGTATTAATCACAGCTTGTGAATGTGTGGAATGCCAGGCCTCCACCGTGGTTCGGATTCCACGTTAAACTGTAGGTCCTCCATTTCATCTCACAATCACCCTACCATTACACATTAGCGTAAGTGCGTATAACCCTAACGGGTAGTAAGACGCGGTGATGATAATAATAATAATAATAATAATAACATGAACTTCAAGGGTTATTATTGATCCAGCCTGATAGGATGGAATTAGATGGATAGTTAAGAGGAAAAACCCCAGCATAACAGTGAATACTTAGTTTTTTTAGCCTTGTGTTAGAGTTATACTCCTATGTACCAACTACGCTTGCTGGATTATATATTTTGAAGGTGAAATCTAAAGGAAGTGTGTCATCATTTGCGTGGAGAGAGAATGGGGAGCCATTTAGGAAAATACACCCTCAGTACATCTGACCTAGATCAAACCACGATCTCCACGTCATCGGCAGTCTAGTCTGGAGATTTTCAAAATGTGGTCTGTGGACCGCCAGAGGTCCACATAGCTCATGCAGGGGGTCCGTGGAATGGTCCAGGTAATCCGTGACATACCTTTAAATATATTTTAGACCTTTTAAAATTATATATATATATATATTAGGGTAAATCATTGCTATTTACTAAACACAATGAATATACCTTACCAAATTAAAGTCCAGCGAGAAAGGGAGAGCGAAATGTGGGGGAATGACCACACCCCTTTTGCCCACATCCTTCAGGTGAGAGTTTGGAAATTCACTTTTATATTAATTTTCCTGTTAGCCAGCACAAATAACTTTGAGGGAAAGCAGTGAAACATTTGATTCATTTTCCTTCAACTTATTTGTGTGAGCAAGCTTTTTCTGCTTTGTGATGTGAAAAATGTGGAACGAAATCGTCTTAGTGTGGAATTATATTTAAGGAGATGTTTACCAAAATTGATACAGATATCAATTATATTTTAAATTAACACAAGCAGTTACACACTCCATACATGAATTATCAGTGATTATAAATGTACGTATAAAACATTGTATTTTCTTTTCATTTATATTGTAATTATATTGACATTAAAATCTGTTATGGCTAATTTATACCTAGAGAATACTATAAATTTATGATAGTAATTTCTTATATCATTTATCCTTTATCAAGTAGTTTGGGAATCAGCTTTTCCCTGGCTATAGGGTCTGCGTGGTTAAGAAGTATAAGAACCACGGGTTTAGTCTATTGCGAGAGTGACGTTTTAGACTATGCAGCCATCAATGTGGGTGAATATAAAGTTGTTACTACAATTTCCTCACCTACTTGTTATCAAGTTTATAACCTACTTACATAAATATGAATTATAATTAATAATATTTAATTGGTAAATAATTTAGACTACATTTTATTCTCAACGAACGAAAAAAAATACACATTTAAAATTAAAATAAATACTTGAGCAGCAAGTTTGATGAAACTGTCGACTGAAGATATAACGTAATTTTCCATGAAAGTTTTTGTTCCAAAAATTGTCTAGCTTCTTAGTATTATTAATCGGCCATATTTTGTGCATAGAAGCTTACTTAAAAAATACAGCAAATTTAATGGAATGTATTATGTTTGGTTTTCTCGGTTTTTTATATACTCAAAATTATCAAACGAAATGTTTTAAATATCGTATAATACCATTATTATTAATTTCAAATGCACTGTTATTTTTATTATTTACTGTAAATTATACAGATTCGTTTAGGGTTTATTTAGCATTATATATATATTTCGAATTATCAATAAAATATATAAACCTCAATCTTTCAGTTAATAACATCAATAGTGGTATTTATGGTTTCCCACTGTTTCTCCGCACAAATGCAGGTACACTTACTATAATACATATTTTACCCTTCCTTGTCCCTAACTCATTAGCGTAGTTAGCATATAAGCCACATAAACGTGTAGTTATAATTGGTAATAGGACGCAGTGGTTCTATTTTTGAATAAAAATATTACAAACAAATTTAAGTGTATGTCATTTACATACACAGCGATTATACATAAGTATTTTATTACTTTCATAATTTTATGTATTAAATTCTTATGCTTAACTGTTTTACAATCTACGTGGCTAGAATTTAAAGCCAGAACGTATAAAATGTGTTTTATTGGTAGTTACTGTGGGAAATATTATTACGACCTTGGAAAACACATGGCATCCATATTTAACAATATTACACTCACGTAGATATTTTAAAACCATCCCAAGTGTTACCGCTCATCCGTGTGGATGTAATAATTCTGCAATTTAGTTTCATTTCATGGTTAAACGAATCTAAAAACGGAGTGAGTAAAGCATGACATAGGTCCCCGTTATGTGGTAAATGTTGTTGGAGTGTTATGATTCCAAGAAATACATGAATTCCTTTCTGAGAATTTGTTACTTTGAATCCCGTTCAGATCAAAGTTTATTAGTATTTTTCGTTTATTTCTAGTCATAAAAATTGACTGGATTTTCATTCTAAGTGCTTCTGAAAGACTGTTTATTTTAAGGGGGGGGGGGGCTTTCAAAAGCTCGTCTCGTCCCACGAATAACACTAAACACAAATGGGTAATACAACTCGAACCAGACGTCACATAGTTGTGTTTCTTATTTGTTATATTTAAAAATAATTCATACGACACAATCGTTCAAACTTTCTCATGTGGTGTTAAATTTCTAGGATTTTTTTTAAATAGAAACATTCAGTACACTATCCTCCCCATAAAAAAAATACCATCTTGTTGATGACAAAAAACATTATTCGCTTGTAAATCTTAAACAAAATTATTCAAATTTTTTTAATTCAAATTTTTGAAAATCGTTTATTTGTAAACTATCTTTCAATTATTTTTATTTGTAAAAATTGTAAATACATTTTTATTCAGGTATATCATGAAAGTTAATGCCATATTGAAATTAATTTTAAATGTCATTAAAAAAATTCTAAAATATGCCATAAGTAAATTACCCATCAACTTATTTTAGAAAAATAAGCTTACATTATTATTTATTATGTAAAATAGTCCTCAGATACCCAGATGTTTATAAGCCAAATCATCAGGGATCTTTTTAAACTAGGACCTATTTCAATTTTTTTGAAAAATTACAACTAAATACATTTTTTTTAAGAAAACCTATATGTAATAGTTTTGATTTACATTCGTGTCGTCGCTTCATTACAAACAAAATGGTACAACTTATTGTTCAAGGAAAATGATTCAGAGGCGTCCTTTACATGGGTAGTTATCTCAAATTCTGACAATATAAACTAAATTCTTTCAGATACGGAACAACTTGTCATTGAAAAGTTGTAGCACTATTTAATTTTAAAATTTTTATTTGAAATATATTATTATAAAACCAATATTTTCTTAACTATTTTCAAAACTATATTTAAAAATAGATTAAGGTCTATCAAATAGGGAAATGATTATTAATCTCTTTGCTGAATAATGAAGTTATATTTTTCTTCATATATTTCTGTAAAAGTGTACATCTATACTTTTTGGTGGACTTTGATGCTTTCTTTTAAATTATATCTCTTTATCAATGTATATTATTTCGTTTCAGGTATCTTACAACTTTTAAGAAAAGGTCTTCATTCTTAGGTTAATAAGAGAGGAAGTCTGTCTGGTGTACCGTATTAAGAGTTTGGGTTCACATTAAACATAAGGATTGATCATAACCTCAAAGTCAAAATCTGTCACAGTTACAATATTTATCTTTATAATAGTAACTAAAAACTGTGCAATTTATATCTACCAGTGAAATGATTTTGGCATATTTAGTTAATTAACTAAATTTTAAAATAATTACTGAATTTTAAAATGAGTAAGCTACTAAACTCATCTTAATTTTGCCATCGTCAAAGGTGAAGTTCAAAAAAACCACACTTAGATACACAATCTATGTTTTGAATTTATTATTCTATCTAGTTTCCAGGTTAATCGGCCTTAAAAAGTGCTGTGATTAGTGATTTGGGGCTAACTGTATGTTTGCATGTTTTAAAAAACTGAAAAATAATCTTTATAATACTAATATTCTTTTTACTTTCTCTCTATCTTACAGGTAGAGAAAGTATGGTGATCGTCAAAAAAATCGAACTCGAGATTTTGATGAATTTTGACGTTTCATGACTTCCTGAATCCGAAAAAGTGGTTTTTGAATTTCCGTCTGTCTGTCTGTCTGTCTGTACCTCCAACTAGAGCCTAAACTATTTTACCGATTGAGCTGAAACTTGATATCTAGGGTTTTCATAGGGTTGCCCCGAGGGTTTTTGGAATTGGATATCAACCCCTAAAATTAAGGGTAGTTTACTGAAGAGAAAAAAGAGAAAAAGTCGATTTTCTAAAAATCGGCTCAAACGATTTTGATTAAATTTCATTTATAAACATTAATAAATATTACAAACAAAATGGCTACCCTCAATATTTCGGCAAAATGGCTTTAAGGGTTCCGGTCTGATGCGTCAATTAACTTTTTTTTTAATAGCTCCGAAACTATTTGAGATATGAAATTACTTGGCATTACAAATATGTATATATATTTAAAATACAGATATTTTATCCGAAACATATTTTTATAAAATCAATAACTTTCAATCTATACGCAATTATATGAATTTTTTTTAACTTTTTGGACATTAAAGTTTAAGTATTGCGACCGTAAAAAAAAACTAACCTGAAATGTTGATGGATGTCGACGTCTCATGACCCCCCGAACCCTAAAAAATAGTTTTTGCAATGCCGTCTGTCTGTGTGTCTATAAAAACTTAAAATTAAGGGTAGTTTACTGAAGGGCGAAAAGAGAAAAATTTGGTTTTCTCAAAATCTGCTCAAATGATTTTGATTAAAATTCGTATCTAGGCGTTGATTAAGATTATAAATAAACTGGCTATTTTCATTTTCCTATGAAAATGATTTTTAGGGTACATTACAGAAGCGTTAATTTCCGTATCTCCACAACTATTGGAGAAACTAAACAACTTATCATTGCAAAATTATAGGACTATTAGAAATAAAAAACTTTTATTTGACATATATTTTTATAAAAGCAGCAGTTTCTGAGATATTTGCAAATATATTAATACAATTTTGTGAGCTTTAGTTGTAAACATATACTACTTAAGTCTTAACGCAATTATTCTCCAATGCCATAGAGTAATTAAATATAAGTATCTAAAAAAGTATGTTATTTTTCCTTAAATCTCTTAGATGAAATGTTTGCATAGCAATGATCTACCTCCATTTTAGATTCAATAGTCAATATTTACATTTTTTATTGGTCAAAATGTATAAATGAATAATTAAATATCAATGCGATGACTTGAAGATCTGCAACACCTTAAAAAATGTTAAAATTTTAACCAGAAATCGAAATTTTAATACGAAGTGCTGACCCTTGTGGAAGACATTAAACTGTTTGAAATGCTCTTAGGTGGACAAAGATGCGCCTCTTTTCTCATTGATTATATATCATTGTATATTATTTTATGCGTGTTCTTATGTGGAGTGGTGATGATACAATGTACATTATTCCGTTCAGAAATCTTACGAGTTTATAGAAAGAGAGAGAAAGTCTGTGCGGTGTGCCGTACCATTTATTTTCTATCGGGCTATTTACAATAATATGGTATGGATGAGGATAGAATATATAGGAAGGTTACTTACATCTTTGAACGGGAGAGAAAGATCAACCGAAATTTGAATTTTGATCTACCCTGGTCATCAAAAAAGAAGCAACTAGACTGACGCTTTGGTCCGCGTGCCCATCAGTGTATCTCCTATTAATTACTAACAAATAGGGATATAATAATTTTAACCATATGTAATTTCTCTAATTTTTTTTGTTAAGCACTGCGTCTTACTACCCAATCTGGTTACACTCTCAATCTCACTACTAAGTGTGTGTAGTTCAAACATGATAAACCATACTTGGAGATGAACCAGCTATTAGATTGTTGCCTTAAGGTTGTCTTATTATTCAAGATCCAGAAGTAATTCGATCCCCTCATTCAGCCTGAATGGCTTTTTAATCGTATACCGGAAGATCTGTTGATTTCCTAGAGTAGTGATATGGCCCTTAGAACTGATTTCCATTCGTTCACGGGTGAGGTAGGCTGACTCCTGAAAGTTGACTATATATACGTCCCTTAGGACTGCTTTTCTTTCGTATACTGAGGATCGGCTGACTCCTAATAGTAGACTATAAATACGGCCCTTAAGTTTGCTTTTTATACGTATATGGGAGAGTTTGTTTGACTCTTGAGCGTAGACTCTCAATCCGGACCATATGACTCTTCGTCATTAATATACTGGAAGATTGGTTGACTCCAATAACCAGACTATAAATAAGGCCTTTATAACTTCTTGTCATCCGTAAATTGCAAGATTGATTGACTCCCAAAAATAACATAGCTATACGACCATTATTGCTCTGGGCTGCGGCGGGGTTTAAGTTATAAAAACAACACGTTTAATTAAATTGTTTGAAGTCTTATTAGTAAGAATGGAAAGCAACAAATCCACGAAAGCCAAAGGTTTGGTTCTATGGCATGTCTAATTCTTTCATTAGTCACCACACGTGCGTGCAAATTAAAATGTTCACGTGATCTGTAGAAGGTCTTTGGAGGGACATTAGTGGTATGATGATGGATGGATACACTGAAAGCCCTTATATGAAGGAGGTAAAATGAGTGGAAAGGTATTTGGCGCTTCACGTGTTATTAGAAAATTCTTAACTACGTACCTTGGTTAAAAAATGTATTATGATAAGAATTATTAATTAAATAAAAAATAATTTATTTAAGAATGGAGGGGAATGTTTAACTTAGCAGTTTACTTTTTAACATGTATTATTTGTATTTTATAAATTTTAATTTTTAAACATTCAAAGTGAACTTTCTAATCATAGGGCTATACCAGAGAGCGATTTAAACGTAATTTAATCTGAGTATTTAGATATGACTTATAGCACCCGAATAAAAGTCACAAATTTAATTTACTTGGAATAAGATAAAATAGCAAGTAACTTAAATATAGTTATTATTTTAAATCATATCATGTTCTCCACTAACAATTTAAAAAAATACGGAGACGTCATCAAAATATAAATAAATTGTTTACAAATATATACTAGAGCTAAAACATACAGAAAAATAGATCGATTTAAATTGAGACAGATTATTAATGTTGTAAAACAATCATCATACGCTCTACAAGTTCTTACGATATCTCAAGTAGGGCAAAAAAATATTGTAAATAGACTTATTCTTGTACATCTTCCTCTTCAAGAATATCGTCTAGCTAGAATATTGAGTTTTCATTTCACTTCCAAAAAATGAAATTAAATAAGTATTAGAAGTGATATGATATGATGTGTTTTCTGCTCTGAACCGTAAAATATTCAAAAATATATTTTAAATAAGCACACATGCAAAAAGAAGCCATCATCATTGGATTGACAGGTGTTTTTTTATTTAAAAAAAAGTAGTAACCTAAGAAAATCAAGGAAATATAATGTTTTAGGATTTATCCATCGGAAACATGACATGACTTTGTTAAAAGGACTTTGCATTTTTTTTAAATAAATTAACATCAAAAAGAGGATTATGATTCGCATATGTATGTATAACATACATTTTGTTTTCATGTTCATCTATTTTTTTAAATAATCTTTCTCACGTTTGAATAAATAATAGTCAAGAGAACCAAAATGTTTAATACTATTATTCTAAACACTTAAACTAGAGATGGCACTTTAACATGTACACAAAGTTTAAAAGCGATAAAATAAACTCTAATCTTTGGTTAAAAGATTAAAGAAGAAGACTTTTGAGTCTATGAGAAAACACTTCAATTTTGGGTGGTACTGGCGAAGATATACACTATAATCTATACGAGCTCGTCATACAATTAATTTTATTTACAATTTATTTGTGGTATTTAACCAATACTTTCTGAACCAACTGATTATATCAGTACACGAGAGTATATATGGACGAGATCGAAAGGGCTAGCCATATTTGCCGGGAGAGATACATTCAAATACCTTCCAGGGTTATTTTACATGCCACAATCGACATAAGACCGACGGATTTATTTCCACTCCTAAGGTAGCTGTGCTACGGATGTTTATCGTTCAAGAAAAATCCGTTGATCGCAGTTGAGATTGAACATAAAAACATCGTAGTTTGAGGCAAGTACTTTACCCCTAGACCACCGAGGGGAACAATTATAATTAGTGGCTATACAGGCTCAAGTCCTAGGTGTTTAGAATAGGTCGTACTATATCCTTGGTTAATAAAGTTTTCAAGTCGTGCGCCAATGTCATGTGTTTATAAATAGAAATAGTGTATATAATAACACTATTCAGATTTGTATAAACAATTTATACATTTAATTTCTTAAAAGTAGTATTAAAACTTCATCTGAACAATCTTTTCAAACTTTCACAATGCCAATCATTAAAGTTTAATTTGTTGTTAAAAGATGATTTTAAATTTGACTTATTACACTTTTTTATATCAACAGTAACAGAATTATGTAACTCTTTAAAATAAACATTGTTTTTCAAGTGAGAGTCAGATGGAGGAATAATGAAAAGCTAAAAAATAGCTTGACAGGAATATAAACCTTGTTCATCCAGTATACGCACTCACTATTCAACCAACAGTTAGGCAGTTTATCTTCAATATAAATTTATAGCCCTCCAAGCTTAATATTGTAGCAAGATAGTAAGTACCAAAACTTTTTATAAGATAGTAGTGTATTACAGCCATGCCTTTAAATTACTATTTTTATTTTACACTTGTTGTGTTATAGGCATATATACCATCTATCAAAAGTCACAGCTGCAAAACATCTAGCCATTTTATAACTAATACATAATAAATTCTGTTCACGGTAACTTTGGACCTATCTAACAGTTGAAGACTTACTAAAAACTTATTTTTTATCCATGCGTCTCGAAAATGTCTTATTATTTCAACAAGTGATGTAAAATAACTCAATATGTGAAATTTGTCGACAAATATTTGAGAAAGGACGATTATCAAATAACTTTGTAGTAATTTTGAACCATCATAAAGGTCAAATTTAGAGGAAACTATTTTTATAATATCATCGCATGTCAACCTGATTTTCAAAACTATTTTTTTTTCTTATTTTCTTATTTTTCCTTCAAATAAATTTTAAAGCTTCATAGAACGTACCAACATTTCATGGAAGAAAAGGAAAACATCATTTAGGGAAAGCCAACCACATTATATCCAGTCAGGATTCTAACCACTAAATATTAATAAGACCCCATTTAACCTTTAGCGGCGCTATTTCATCAGCAGCCATAAAACTAACTCGGTCTCATGAACCAACTAACTTTCCTTCACACTATACACATACTTAAGACTGCAAGCCTTCTTAGGTTAAATTAGGCATGGCTCATAGTAAAATGATCAATATATTAGTAGATAAACAACAGCCGGGACAGAGTTAACACACCAACAGGGGTCTGAACTCTGACAACATACTTTTCTAACCACATTTTACAGGATTTAATTAACTTACTATGCAAACAATAGACCTATAACCTCTTCACCAGCCAGCTAAACTAAATGAACATGACATTTAGTCTACGTGTCCACCAATACGGGTCGTTGTACTGATCAGTATCCAAATAGCAATGACTCTTGGCCCACCAATACCAACAAAGCCCTCTGAAAATTGATTGGTAAGGTATGCAAAGCTTAGATTCCAAGCTTAAATCTCCTCTAGTGAGCGATGTATGGATCCTACTCTGGCCCATACAATTCTGCTACTGTATCTCTGGTACATAGAAACGGGCTTACCAGTCACAGAGAATCGAACTGGAGATCCCCCACCACTAAGCCGGCTCATTTGTTGCGGTTCTTGTGACCGGTTTGCATGGATCTAGACGGAGCCCTTGATGCGGTGCTTCATCGAAAAGGACATGATTCCATTTGTCTCTGTATTCGGGCATGGTCATTGGCCAATGGGGCTTCACTTGGCATACAAATGTCCCCGGAAATTAATGTCGGAACGGTAACCCCAAGATTGATTACGTTTTAAGACTGATGAAGAAGAAGAATTAGCTGATGTTATTTAATGGTCGAATGACGCACAGAGGCAAGGATGCTTGGATACTAAAACATAGTGCACATGAATTCTGCTGAGTTTTAAAATATTGTACATATCTATTATTAAATTTCTGAATATAGCATCAAACAATCATATGTTTGTGGTCCAACATTTTATCTCAGTTGGTAGCGTGTCTGTCTATTGAGCTAAAGATCACCGGTTAAATTACTGGCATGGCCGAAAAATGTATAGTTGGCTTACCATTTCACAATGATGAATGGGTGGCTGGGGACTAGATGTTGTGTCTGTTCGAGATTTAAGTTAGTTTATAAGCCATGTTCTGATTATAATCTGTCAGTTCAGAAAGTTCACTTATCTTGAATAAAATAAAATAATAATTTCTATATCCAAGACGTCTGATTAATTTTCCGTGCACATTCTAAATAATAGTGTAAAGATAGAGAAACATATAACTTTATATATAATGTATCCGAACTTAAGTTGATGAACTGTGATCTATGTATATTTACCTATTTATTAATTTAATTAATGTTGGGAAAACTTGAATGTCTGCTATCCTTATTTTGCGTATCAAAGATAACCCTGCTTATATTCACAAGATTAAGCCTTGACATGTTTTCTTGAAAGATATCCAACCCGGTATTGTGCTCAAAGCCCTTTCATTTTATAATATTTAATCAAATAAAAACCTGTAAAATGATTATAAAAGTAAAAAATCTATTTAAAACTTGTAAATTTATTTTATATGAAACTAAATATATGTAATTATACATGAATGGGTATATGCTAGAAGGGCCTAAGTCAATTCAATTTAGTTTCGAGAAAACAATATAAAACTTTCTCTAGCTTTATACATGTGTTCTAGAGATAGGCCAAAAATTACAGGATATTATTTAGGTCATGCAGTTCTATTGACAACAGCTAAAATACTGTTTAGTACAGTAGCAAAATAATATTTAATTTCCTTGACTGAGGCTCTTAAGCATGATATTTTATTGAAAAATGTAGATAATTAATGAGAAATGCAAAGAAAATGATTTGTTCATACTATTTTATTAATAAAATAAATGGTACGGCGCACCGCACAGACTTTCTCTCTCTTTCTATAAACTCGTAAGATTTCTGAACGGAATAATGTACATTGTATCATCACCACTCCACATAAGAACACGCATAAAATAATATACAATGATATAGAATCAATGAGAAAAGAGGCGCATCTTTGTTCACCTAAGAACCTTTCAAACAGTTTAATGTCTTCCACAAGGGTCAACAATTCGTATTAAAATTTCGATTTCTGGTTAAAATTTTAACATTTTAAAAGGTGTTGCAAATCTTCAAGTCATCGCATTGATATTTAATTATTCATTTATACATTTTGACCAATAAAAAATTTAAATATTGACTATTGAGTCTAAAATGGAGATAGATCATTGCTATGCAAACATTTCTCCTAAGAGATTTAAGGAAAAATAACATACTTTTTTAGATACTTACTTATATTTAATTACTCTATGGCATTGGAGTATTATTGCGTTAAGACTTAAGTAGTATATGTTTACAACTAAAGCTCACAAAATTGTATTAATATATTTGCAAATCTCAGAAACTGCTGTTTTTATAAAAATATATGTCAAATAAAAGTTTTTTATTTCTAATAGTCCTACAATTTTGCAATGATAAGTTGTTTAGTTTCTCCAATAGTTGTGGAGATACGGAAATTAACGCTTCTGTAATGTACCCTAAAAATCATTTTCATAGGAAAATGAAAATAGCCAGTTTATTTATAATCTTAATCAACGCCTAGATACGAATTTTAATCAAAATCGTTTAAGCAGATTTTGAGAAAACAAAATTTTTCTATTTTCGTCCTTCAGTAAACTACCCTTAATTTTAAGTTTTTATAGAGACACAGAAAGACGGCATTGCAAAGACTATTTTTTAGGGTTCGGGGGGTCATGAGACGTCGACATCCATCAACATTTCAGGTTAGTTTTTTTTTTACGGTCGCAATACTTAAACTTTAATGTCCAAAAAGTTAAAAAAATTCATATAATTGCGTATATATTGAAAGTTATTGATTTTATAAAAATATGTTTCGAATAAAATATCTGTATTATAAATATATATACTTATTTGTAATGCTAAGTAATTTCATATCTCAAATAGTTTCGGAGCTATTTAAAAAAATGTTAATTTACGCATCAGACCGGAGCCCTTAAAGCCATTTTGCCGAAATATTGAGGGTAGCCATTTTGTTTTAAATATTTATTAATGTTTATAAATGAAATTTAATCAAAATCGTTGGAGCCGATTTTGAGAAAATCGACTTTTTCTCTTTTTGCCATTCAGTAAACTACCCTTAATTTTAAGTTTTAATAGACACACAGACAGACGGCATTGCAAAGACTATTTTTAAGGGTTCGAGGGGTCATGAGACGTCGACACCCATCAACATTTCAGGTTAGTTTTTCTTACGGTCGCAATACTTAAGCTTTAATGCCCAAAAAGTTAAAAATATATATATAATTGCGTATATATTGAAAGTTATTGATTTTATAAAAATATGTTTCGAATAAAATATTTGTATTATAAATATATATACATATTTGTAATGCTAAGTAATTTCATATCTCAAATAGTTTCGGAGCTATTATAAAAAATGTTAATTTACGCATCAGACCGGAGCCCTTAAAACGATTTTGCCGAAATATTGAGAGTAGCCATTTTGTTTGGAATATTTATTTATGTTCATAAATGAAATTTAATCAAAATAGTTAGAGCCGATTTTGAGAAAATCGACTTTTTCTCTTTTTGCCCTTCAGTAAACTACCCTTAATTTTAAGTTTTAATAGACACACAGAATGACGGCATTGCAAAGACTATTTTTAAGGGTTCGGGGGGTCATTAGACGTCGACATCCATCAACATTTCAGGTTAGTTTTTCTTACGGTCGCAATACTTAAGCTTTAATGCCCAAAAAGTTAAATACATATATATAATTGCGTATATATTGAAAGTTATTGATTTTATAAAAATATTTTTCGAATAAAATATTTGTATTATAAATATATATACATATTTGTAATGCTAAGTAATTTCATATCTCAAATAGTTTCGGAGCTATTATAAAAAATGTTAATTTACGCATCAGACCGGAGCCCTTAAAACGATTTTGCCGAAATATTGAGAGTAGCCATTTTGTTTGGAATATTTATTTATGTTCATAAATGAAATTTAATCAAAATCGTTAGAGCCGATTTTGAGAAAATCGACTTTTTCTCTTTTGCCCTTCAGTAAACTACCCTTAATTTTAGGGGTAGATATCCAATTCCAAAAATCCCTCGGGGCAACCCAATGAAAACCCTAGATATCAAGTTTCAGCTCAATCGGTAAAATAGTTTAGGCTCTAGTTGGAGGTACAGACAGACAGACAGACAGACAGACAGACGGAAATTCAAAAACCACTTTTTCGGATTCAGGAAGTCATGAAACGTCAAAATTCATCAAAATCTCGAGTTCGATTTTTTTGACGATCACAATACTTTCTCTACCTGTAAGATAGAGAGAAAGTAAAAATCTGGCAGATCAGCATTGTTTAGTTAATCTTCATTGGTTTCTGTTGGCCAGCTCAAAATGTCAGAGTAAAACTATTGGTATCCATGAGGAATATATAAAAGTAGTCTTCTAATATCATCTGTTTTTGCCTTCTTTAAGATAATCTTGCCCAATTGATATGCTCCATTTAATGGCAGTCGTGGAGGTGGTAGTGTGGGTTGTCCAAGTGAAAATGTATGTGAAATCATAAATTTAATAATTGACCCAGCCAATTGAAAACAGCGAATAAACTAATGTATGTAAACTGCGTTAAACTACTTATAATGAAGTTAACTTTTTTATCGCCTGGATAATTTTTGTCTTTACTTTCTTCAAAGATATAATTCTTTTTATGATATAAAAGCCACCATATTTTGAAATCCAGTTTCTTCTGTATATCTACTTCTTTAACAAAAAACTTATTAGATTTACTTAATTTTATTATTATTTCTGTTAGTTCATGTACACTATAGATCCTGTCATATGTTCTCATTTCCATTTTTACTATACTAAAATCCCTATCACAGGGGAGGAATGAGTGTCCCCCTAATGGGGAGGTAGTGCTCAATTTTATTAAAGCGCTTATTCAAGGCTAGTAATAATCTTTATATGGCATGATTTTTATTCCCCCCCCCCCCCACACCCACCCCCAGTTATCAGAATAAAGATTCAATCCGGCTTATTATGGAGGGACAGTCTGTATAAACTCATAGATACCTCATTTGGGCATTTGTTGGCTACACCTTCATGGTACATATATATATATTCTGTGTAGAGCTGAGCCGATCAGCTATTTTGCCGATTAGTCTGATGCCGACCATTTGTTGCCGATTAGGCCGATCACCGATGCCGATTATTTTTGTTTTCAATTTTAATAAGTGTATAAAGTAAAATGACCCTTAAAGCAAAAAAAGAAAGTTACTTTTACTAGTTTTATAATGTCCAATATAGTTTTGTTTTAGTAACATTTAAATAGAAACTTTTAAAATGTAAAGGTTGTTTAATTATTATTTTATATTGTTATTGTTAGGACAAGTGAACCTGTCATTTAACAAAAACAAATCACATTAATAAATAGCAAATATACCGGTACAAGTTAGATAATTAAAATATGATTTCACATTTATGATTAAATAGGCCTACTGACCCTTTCACTAGACAAAGACAAATCATAACCAGCAAATTTAAATTTAATTTTAATGATAAAAAATAATCAAGGCACACATATTTTTGCACACAAGGAGAATAGGCCTACATCTATTTTGTTTTTAGATGAAATAAGAATTTATACATCCAATGTCTATTAAAATATGGCTTCAATATTAAAAAAATTCTTAACAATCGTAATATTTTTGTGAATTGTGATTTAGATATATAACATAGGTTTTTGTTATTCTACAAAGTATTCCATCATAATTTAACTACTAAATATTAATATCGTATTGAAATAAGTGGTTTCTTAAAAAAAAGTATAATAAAAAGGCATCACCATTTTTAAACAGTAATCCGATCTTTTTATTAACAATTTAAATAATCTTAATGAAAAATAACATTGTTTTAAAATGTATTTAAATAAAAACTACCTTTAGAAAATCGAATGAACGGTGAACGGATCAAAATGAACGGATCATTGAACTGAACCAGATACAATGAATCATTCATTTTAAAGAACGATTTTGCCCATCTCTACTTCAATATGATAAAATAAATAATAAATAACATAGTGTGCAATGAAAGTTATTTTTCGTGGTTTTTTTTAAAGAAATACTTTAAAACTTATTTTAATTTACTATTAAAGAAAATGTAAAATTTAAATATTAATATATATTAATACAATTCATATTGAAATATGAGCGAAACGAATTTCCTGCCAGTGGAAAGTTTTATACTTGCATTAAAAGAAAAAGAGTTTCCATTTAAAACAAAATGTGCGCATGTGCGAGATTATTACGTCCAATGTTTCATTTTATGGGCATCTTTAACAAATCGAAATAAAACAACACCAATTTGCTAATATTTTATTTTATGATTATTAGATTTGTTACTTGTGAGTATTTTTATTTCTAATAACGTGCATAAATTGGAAAAAGAGCTATAGTAAATATATTTATTTTGATATATTTTGTTTGGAATGTTGGATGTGCTGTTTATTTCAAACCTAAGTCGCTAAGAACAAGCTAATTATTCAAAGATCACATACGAGAGAGCAGAGATAAAATATTATTTTTTTAGGACTTAAAATATACCCACACATTTTGAATAATCGGCATAAATAATCGGAGATTCAAACACTGATCATAGGAATCGCCGGTTATGCGATAATCGGCCGATAATCGGATTAATAATCGGCATCGACCCAGCCCTAATTCTGTGTTCTTTTTTTATGTCGTGAATACAAAATACATTGGTTGTCAGTTGCCTCAAGTAAAAAGTTTCCTAGACAGGAAATTGAGGAACTGCATATTCTGCATAATCAATGGAGATAACTAGCACGTGAGAATCTCATGTGTCACTGACTGAAGCCCCTTTAGCACATACTTTAGTTACTCTATGTCAATTTATATGATAACCATGCATTTAAATATGTTCCTTTTATCCTTTTAGCAAAAAACATTAAAACTACCCCATAAAACATAAATACAATACTTAAATAAATTCTAAAATGTTCATTCCTGAGGCCCTTTTAGCATGGACCGATTCCTTATAACCATATATATTATATGTATCTATACATAAGGTGTATCAAATAAAACTGGCCCCAAAGGCACTGTACTTCAAAATCTGCGTTTGAAATGTGCGTCATCAACCGCTATACATAGGTTCAATAAACAAACGTTCACTAGTCGGCGAGCTGGTAGCGGAACTATGGATGGTGGTTGGTGGCATCCATTTTGAACACATATCTTGAAATACTGTGCGTATGAAACCGGTTTTATTTGGGATCCCCTATAAAAATAAATGGTACGGCGCACCGCACAGACTTTCTCTCTCTTTCTATAAACTCGTAAGATTTATGAACGGAATAATGTACATTGTATCATCACCACTCCACATAAGAACACGCATAAAATAATATACAATGATATAGAATCAATGAGAAAAGAGGCGCATCTTTGTCCACCTAAGAGCATTTCAAACAGTTTAATGTATTCCAAAAGGGTCAAAACTTCGTATTAAAATTTCGATTTCTTGTTAAAATTTTAACATTTTATAAGGTGTTGCAGATCTTCAAGTCATCGCATTGATATTTAATTATTAATTTATACATTTTGACCAATAAAAAATGTAAATATTGACTATTGAGTCTAAAATGGAGATAGATCATTGCTATGCAAACATTTCTCCTAAGAGCTTTAAGGAAAAATAACATACTTTTTTAGATACTTATATTTAATTACTCTATGGCATTGGAGAATTATTGCGTTAAGACTTAAGTAGTATATGTTTACAACTAAAGCTCACAAAATTGTATTAATATATTTGCAAATATCTCAGAAACTGTTGCTTTTATAAAAATATATGTCAAATATAAGTTTTTTATTTCTAATAGTCCTACAATTTTGCAATGATAAGTTGTTTAGTTTCTCAAAGAGTTGTGGAGATACGAAAATTAACGCTTTTGTAAAGTACCCTAAAAATCATTTTCATAGGAAAATGAAAATAGTCAGTTTATTTATAATCTTAATTAACGCCTAGATACGAATTTTAATCAAAATCGTTTGAGCAGGTTTTGAGAAAATCGACTTTTTCTCTTTTTGCCCTTCAGTAAACAACCCTTAATTTTAAGTTGTAATAGACACACAGACAGACGGCATTGCAAAGACTATTTTTTAGGGTTCGGGGGGTCATGAGAGGTTGAAATCCATCAACATTTCAGGTTAGTTTTTTTTACGATCGCAATACTTAAGCTTTAATGTCCAAAAAGCTAAAAATATATATATAATTGCGTATAGATTAAAAATTATTGATTTTATAAAAATATGTTTCGAATAAAATATTTGTATTATACATATATATACATATTTGTAATGCTAAGTAATTTCATATCTCAAATAGTTTCGGAGCTATTATAAAAAATGTTAATTTACGCACTTGACCGGAGCCCTTAAAGCCATTTTGCCGAAATATTGAGAGTAGCCATTTTGTTTGGAATATTTATTAATGTTCATAAATGAAATTTAATCAAAATCGTTAGAGCCGATTTTGAGAAAATCGACTTTTTCTCTTTTTTCCCTTCAGTAAACTACCCTTAATTTTAGGGTAGATATCCAATTCCAAAAACCCCTCGGGCAACCCTATGAAAATCCTAGATATCAAGTTACAGCTCAATCGGTAAAATATTTTAGGCTCTAGTTGGAGGTACAGACAGACAAACAGACAGACAGACGGAAATTCAAAAACCACTTTTTTTCGGATTCAGGAAGTCATGAAACGTCAAAATTCATCAAAATCATCGAGTTCGATTTTTTTGACGATCACCATACTTTCTCTACCTGTAAGATAGAGAGAAAGTATCCTATAACCAAATATGGGTGTTTTACCGGATAACCTGGTTATTTAGTCTGGTAAGTAGTTGAACCTACCGGAAATGTATTAACTACTTTCTTAATAGGCTGTCTGTCCTCTGTGTGGAAAGCTTGAATAGAAACACGTGATGAGAGAGGTTACAAATATATTAAAATATCTCTGAAATCACTATAAGATTTTATCAACTACTCTTTCAAGGTTAATATACCATTGCTATATATATTTCTAATAGCTTTATCTAATTTGTAAGTTTAGTATTGAAACTCTATTTTTGTAAGAATCAATCACTGTTCGTATTTTGTAGTTAATATTTTGAAAGTCAGCCATTTTATTTTGATGAGCATGATTCCCTAATATTGGATTGCAAAGGTTTCCTATATTCAGGTATCTGGTTTAGGAAACCCTGTTTTTCTTAATTAATTTGATTGATTTGCTCTGAATTTTTTTTTAAAGGTCTATTATTTTTTTATAATTAAATATTTAGTTTTGCTACTGTATCTTTTCAAAAGAAGCTAAACTATTTATAAATAGCTGTTTAAAATATATAAAGAACAAATCTATTGATTCTACGTGTGAAGATCTGGTATACCCAGCTAGGTTTGTCTGCGCATTAAAATTTTTTGTGGAGTATTCCTTTTATTCTGGTTAGTATTAAATATAAGATTACCAAACAATCTATTTTTGTAATGTCTTTTGGTCCATTTGTTTGTTGCTAATAAACTAATAGAGTATTCATCTCATAAATACGCGACTACTTTTGTTGTATTCCTTATTTTTTAGACTATTGGGTAAGCGATATATCATCACTCTATCTCATGAATGAGCGAAGTATTATTGAAAAAAAAAGTTGTAGTCCTGAACATTTGTCGTGGCTGTTATTATGGGTAATTAAGATGACACGTGATATGAGCTGGGGTGTGGAGGGTAGTGGATGGGGGCATATCCATGCTTCTTCGTGAATCATCTTACCCACATAGCACATCGGTCTTGAAGTTTCGTTACCCGCCTCGGTGGCGTAGTTGGCTAACGCGCTAGTCGTGTTGAGCTCCGCCGAGGACGGGAAGATCGAGGTTCGAATCTCGGTCGGGTGAACTGGGGGTGGTTTTTCCTAAATGGTTTTCCACTCTCCCTCCACGCAAATGCGGGTTCACTTCCTCTAAATTCAACCTCCCAATTCCTAATCCATTAGCGTAGTTAGTACTTAAGCGTATAACCCGAACGGGTAGTAAGACGCGGTGCTAAATATTAATATTAATTAATTAATTAATTAATTGAAGTTTCGTTATTTTCCACAGTTGAAGCTGTTGAATGTGTTGATGTATTGTTTAATGCGAGCAAAGCCGCGGGCATATTCTAGTAAATTAATAGTAACGATAATTAAAATTTTAAAAAGAGAGTGAATAAGTAAGTTTTAGTTGACAACTGTTACTGCAGATACAAGTATATTCGCAAATGTTTCGTATCAAAACTCAATATATTAATTATTATCTACAAGTAAATTATGTATTCAATGCTCAAATCTCTCAACTCTCAATATAAAGAACTAACGTGAAATACAATAACAAATTATCGAAATGTTGTAGATACCTGGTAAAGTGACAAGACAAATTTGTCCACCTGGACCTTACATTTTGGGATGGGTAGCGGTATAAATAAAAGGAATTTAAGAGAGGTGGCTGCTGATAATACATGCCGAAAGACTCAATTTGGACAAGCAATGAACTTGTCTACAGACAGAACGTCTAATTAATAAATATATTTTTGATAAATAATCTAATGAAATTAAATTTTCCCTCTCAGTTTATTTGAGGTGTAGTAGATGTACAGTATAGGCCTGTCCCCCTCCTAACCCAAGTATAGGACTAGTATTCCACCTGAATCGATCAATTACTCTCGACGAGAACAAGGTAGTCTGGAATAACTCATGTGGAGTACATTCCTGATAATTGCATGTCCTTCAATTCCGCAAATTGGATTTTCGAGACCTCGGTAGGGCAAGTACAAACGTAATGATTTAATACGATGGCAATGGAAACTTCAAAGACTCAAATCTCGTAATCATGTCAACTGGTTTTTTTTCTCTGTTTAGAGAATGTTCTCCAATAGGTTTTTAATAGAACACTTTATTTCAAATTCATCAACCCTGAGGTAGAGTGTATCTAAAGAACCAAAATATAATTCAATACGTTTCAAAAGAAAAACAAAATAATTATTTTATAAAAGTTCTTGGATTTTAAAACAAGGACCGCAGCATGTTCTAGTAATGATATTTCTCATAGCGAGTTTACACCCTATCAGTGAAACTACCAACTTTACGAATTGAGGAAATTTTATATTTTTACTTACTAAAAGCTTAATTAAATTTCGTTTTCAGAAGATATTATATGTTAGTAATTATAAAATTGTCCAACATCTTAGCTCAGTCGGTAGCATGTATGCCTACCGAGCTAAGGGTGCCGGGATCGATTCTTGGAATGGCTGAAAGTTTATCATTGATGAAAATGTGGGTTTACCCGTTTACATTGATAAATTAACGGCCGGGGACTGGATGTTGTGCTTGTCCTAGTCTTAAGTTAGATTATAAGCTATATGAAGCTACGACAGGCCTAGCAGTCCAGTAGTGGAAAATATAGTGGGTTTGATAAAAGAACTGACCCATGATACAGGTTAGAAAGAGTTATGGATGTAAAGTAAATAAAATTATAAACCAACTCAACGTAGGTAAACCTATCCTTCCATTCTAAAACTAATACTAATTTAGACCAAACTTGTCTTTCGCTCGTCCATTTCACGGACCGGGCTAAACCTCTTTCAGTTCATGAATTGAACTAGCCAGTCCATGATCTGACTGGACAAGAGTTACACAATCCATGAACTGGACAAGTTTGTGTCCGGTCTGAGAAATGGAGAAATGAATAAACCAATTCACGGAATGGGCATATATTTTCCCAATTTACGAAATGGCTGATTTCTCTTTTGAGCCGTAACATCTACATACTTTTTTCTAATTAGTTTTGGTAATTATTGTTCTAAAAATAAGTGGTGTAAATGTGATTTGATTTAGACTGTGCTTTCCCTCCTAATATTTTTCTTTATTTAATAACTATTCCTTAATTTCTCGATGACAATAATATGCTACGAAAATGTTTTACCCCACCTGCTAACACCCCTCTATATTTTCACCTTAAATCTCCTATGGAGGAATGTTAATAGCGTCAATTATATGAAGGTAAATATTTTTAAGTTTTGGTATTTATTGTTAAAATAGCTTAAAAATACCTGAAAGAATACTTAATTATCTTAAAAATGTTATATCGGGATTTAAAAAATGCTAACTTTTTTTGTTTGAGAAGCGTATAGCCCGAACGGATAGCAAGACATGGTGGTAAGTATTATTATTTGTTTGAGATAGGCTCGATGTACTGTACCTTTCTAGAAATTTATTTTGATCTTGTAACTTTAACATTTGTCGTGAAACGTTGGTGGAAATTATGTTACTTTACCTTTTCGTGATTAATTAAACATTCTAATAATATTATTATTATTATCACCGCGTCTTACTACCCGTTCGAGTTATACGCACTTAAGTTAGTGTGTAATGTTAGGGTGATTGTGAGAAGAAATGGAGGACCTACAATTTAACATGGGATCCGAACCACGGTGGAGGCCTGGCATTCCACACATTCACAAGTTGTGATTAATACACATCTTGTCAGAGGTGAAGGAAGGGTTTGGCAATTAGATAAATATATGCTGGGACCGAGGATTGAACCTCGGACCCTCAGCATAGAAGTCCGACACCTTACCTCTAGACCACCAGGTCACTGTTTCTAATAAGAGAATACAGGATTTGTAATACAACATAATTATGTTTATCAATACCCCACCCGTTTACCACACACACGAAAGAAATTAAACATACATTAACAATAATATTTTTGGTTTGAATTAATATTTGTAGGGTTGTACCATTACAATACTTTTTATTACTTTGTTATTAATTTGTTCCTTTAGCTTGTTATTTACTTATGAAAAATTTCTGAATAAAATATCATGATAGCTTAGTAAACTCTATCTTGATTGATTGTTATGTAACGGGAGGCTACAGAGTTAAATAAATAAACTGCTTATAATTTGATAAAGGAATTGCGAGTATATATGTCAAAATTATTAATTAGTGTTTTTTAGGGGTTGGTTCTAATCCTAGGTATCCAAGCGCTTGTTCTTCACTTAAGACCTCGTACCAGTTTAGGAATTAGAAAATTGAGAAACGAAAACCATAATAAGAGATCCCCTAACGGAACATTTTTGAACCAATTATTATAAATATTTAACTAATGTTAAAACCCACTTCGGTGTCCGCATGGTCTAAGGCGCTACCTACGCAGTAGACTAGATTGCTGATGACGAGAAGATCAAGGTTCAAATCTCGGTGGGGTGTACTAAGGTTGGTTCTTCAAAATGGTTTTCCACGCACCCTCCATGCAAATGTGGGTACACTTTCTATAAATATAGCCTATCTCATTCCTTAAACCATCAGCTTAATTAGTACTAAGGCATAGTCTGAACGGGTAGTAATACTCGGTGTTAAAACATAATCTAACCATAAAACCCACGATGTTGGACATGCGTTCTAAATGCCAAACTTATTCGGCTTATTTGCCGGCGACAAGGAGGCAAGGGTTCTAATCCCAACCAGGTGTGCTGAGGTTTTTTACCTAAAGTGTTTACTCCTCTTACTCCACTCAAATGAGAGTACATTTCCTTTAACACTATCTACCTTGTCACAAACACATTAGCGTGGTTTATATTATTCTTGGATCTCAAATCAGAACTGGTAGTAAAATGCTGTGTAAAAAAAGTAAGCTTAAGTTAAAACATAATTTTATATATTTTTTACTTTTGGTTCAAACAAGCTATATGTGCAGTTTGTGCAGCAAATTTCAGAATACAATGTATACAATAATACTTAGCACCTTGTATTACTACCCGTTCGGGTTATACGCTTCCTGTGTAGAGAAAGAGAGAGAAATAAAGGGAAAAAGAAAGAGAAAAATCATATAAATCAATAATTTTTTTTATTAAAACCAAATATAGTAATATATAGTTTTAAAAGTTAATACTTTGGCCGTCACATCCTCCTGTCAACATTTTTGGTTTTGATAGTTAATTTGTCTATGGTCCAACTTTAATAAATAATAATTTGTAAAGTATTAATAGGCTAGGCTATCAAGTCCAACAGTGCTGACATAATTCCATTAAACTATAATATTTTTATAAAAATGAACGTGGCTCAAAAATGCTTCAGCTCCGAACAAAAAATGACTCAATACAAAACTAAACTCCAACTAAAAGAAGTAAATAACCACACAATTATATAATAAGTGCAGTACAGCACTAAGTAAATGGATTAGTTCACATCCTATCATGTGATCAGTTTTTGTCACGGCTAGTCCTCCCGCCGTCCTAACCTCCGCTGGTACTCCACACCAACCGCTCAACAAAAAGCGAGTGGTCTCGATGAAATCATCATGACGTCACTGAGCTGGCTGCACTGATGATTAGTGGTCGTCCTGATTGATCAACCGGAGTGTCGAGGGACGCAGTGGTGTGTATCGAGTCTTCACAAGAGCTCACATCAAAAACGGCTCACATCTGTTTTGTGTCACAAATTTGGTGAGCTGTCATCTGGGCTTGCATTTTGAAATTTAAACCTCTCATCAATACATACTGTTAGAAAGTTTAATAAACTTTTATTAAATCGATAAGGATTTGATTACGGGGGTGCCGAATCATTTATTGTCCTGGAGGGTGAGGGGGGACAAAATTATGTTATGTCCAGGTTAAGTTAGGTTGAGTAATAAACACACGTCGGGTTGGGGGGCCAATTAGGTGGGTCAAAATGACATTATGTCTAGGTTAAGCTAGGTTGAGTTAAAACACTCAGCCGGAGGGCAATTTAGGGGGGCCAAAATGGGGTTGTATCTAGGTTAATCTATATTGAGTAAAAACACGGTTTTGGGGCAATTTGGGGGGCAAAATGATGTTAAGTCAAGCATAAACTAGGTTGAGTAGAAACACGTGGCTAGGGAGCAATTTAGGGGGGCCAAAATGATGTTAAGTCAAGCATAAGCTAAGTTGAGTAAAAACAAAAAGGGAGAGGCAATGACTGGTAGAATAACATACATTAAAATAAACTAACTATATTTATGTTGTAGGATTTGTTATATTGAATAAAAAATTATAGTTTGAAAAGATTTTTCAAATAGTGTTTAATTAATACTAAAATAGAGCAATATTATTTTTAATTTCGGGTATCATTGAAGACACAAAGAAAGAGTCAGTTCTGTAAGTACAAATATAAAAGTCTATAACCACTTTTCCGAACAGTTTACAACTGAATCAGTTATGATTAATTTACTTTTTGTATAGTTATTTTTAAATTACAAATAGTAAAGGTGACCTGGTGGTCTAGGGGTAAGGTGTCGGACTTCTGTGTTGGGGGTCTGGGTTCAATCCTCGGTCCCGGCACAGATTTATCTGATTGCCAAACCCTTCCTTCACCTCTGACAAGACGTTTATTAATCACAACTTGTGAATGTGAGGAATTCCAGGCCTCCACCGTGGTTCGGATTCCACGTTAAGCTGTAGGTCCTCCATTTCATCTCATAATCACCCTACCATCACACATTAGCGTAAGTGCGTATAACCCAAACGGGTAGTAAGACGCGGTGCTAATAATAATAATAACTAATAGTAAATCAGAAAAAAAAATTTATGCCCTTAAAACATGTATAGTAAGAAATATTAACCAGATTAAATTAAATCTCAGCTAAGTAGTAATAGTTAAAAAAAATTAACAACCATACTCTTAGCTTGAAAACGTGTAGATACCTATTTAAATTTGGAAGGAGAAAAGTTGTTGCTAAAATTTTTTGTGTTTCAGAATTTTTAAAGAACTTTTCAGTCTTTAAATCTTCTTTGTGCTCTTTAAATTGTTTGAATATGAAAGAAACTTAGTGATGTCTAACAAACTAACATATTATTATGGTGAATGTTTCGCTTAGTTTAAGAATTCAAATTGATTTTCTTAAAATAGAAATAAATTTTTCCACAATGATTCTAACTAGTGGCAATTGCATTTCTCTTCAGTTATTCTAAATATTTTCAATTTTTAATCTTCACTTACACAAATGAGTTCTGACTTTACGAAATCAGTTTTAATGACACTGTTTTAGGCACTAGCAAACTTCAATCATTTTAACATTAAAAATTGTTTAGGAACAGGAAAAACTAAAAAACGCCAGTGTCGATATATCACAAAGTCTTATACTGGGATTTTTTTTCTTCTTTTTCATTGCTATACTTTTAACTTTTCTTAACCTCAAAAAGAGTTTAATATATTTTGATACTGTGTTCCTAATAAATTAGGAAATGAGAATTTTGAAAAAAAGGATTGGCCCAATCAATCTTGTTCAATGTTACTGGTCAATGGTCGCGAGTATCATTGGTAAATTTTAAACAATTAGTCCAAGATCCTTGCCCGCCCCTGCCCCCCTGTTAAAAAACATATCAAGAGAAAGTATTGTAATCGTGAACAAATAGGTATTGAAATTTTGATTAATCTGTCCGTTTTAAGTGAAGCTGAACCCCAAAAAAGTGTATTTTAGAATTATATCTGTCCCCATGTATGTTTATCTGCATGCCAGTTTGTCTGTTAGTCTGCCCCTGGCCATGGATCCAAAAAGTTATATGAATTTGGCTCAACTTCAAATCTAATATAAAAATTGTATATGACTATATCTCATGACATCAAGTCTCGTAGTTTACGGTGGGAAGGACATACAGCGCCAATGGGAGATTCTAGAACCTTGTTCTGGGTACTGACTAGCAAACCCAATGAGAAGATATCATTGGGGGGACCTAGAAGCAGATCGGAGGATAACATTAGAATGGGACTGACAGAGATAGGGTGTAACGGGGTGGACTGAATTTAACTAGCTCAGGATAGGGAGAGGGTGTAATGAGGGGATTGGATAGAACTAGCTCAACATAGTAGAAGGGTGTAATAAGGTGGACTGGATAGAACTAGCTCAACATAGGGAAAGGGTGTAATAAGGTGGACTGGATAGAACCAGCTGAATATAGGTAGAGGGTGTAATGAGGTAGACTGGATAGAACTAGCTCAACATAGGGATAGGTATCGTACTTTTGTAAGTGCACTAATGAACTTTTGAATTTTCTAATGCCATTTATTATTTTGACTTTAGCCCTCAAATCAAGAGTAGTCTACTGATTATTGATTTTTTAAATTCCAAATATTTCTAAAATGCTTGAACGATATAAAATAAAAAATTTACGATCCATGATGTATTTTACTAGTTAAGTAATATTAAACTTGATGTGGCTATATCCGTAACATTAAGGTGATTTCAATTTTATAAGCTTCAATATTCATGTACAGTACAATAAACTACACAAGCGTTAGATTTACCTTGTCCAGCACTGTATTAATGTGGGTGCATTTTCTAGAATTAATTTCGTTTTCTCTATTTCATATATTAAAAAGTTAAACATTTGTTGTTTTAATACCTACAAACATAAACAGTATTTGCTAATAACATTTGCTGATAATTTAATGAAACAAAATGTTTTGAATCAGAACTATTTCACGTTTAGAAAATGTGTGTGTGCTACATACTAAAATTACCTGAATTTTTTTTTTATCATAAAAGGTTAAGTTTTTCATTATTTTTTTTAGTTACAAGCACTACTTTATATTCATGTCCCCAGCTTGAATAAATAATATCGTACAAAGTTTTTACTTGTGTCTATCCTACAACGTTGGATTTCTTCTCGACTAATTACTTTTAACAGGTTTCCCCAATGTTAATATGTCTAGTATTTGTAATTGGGTATTTTAAACTTACACACGCTGATAGCGTCTAGTGTTTTAATGCGTTAGACTCATGATTTAATTATTATTCTCTGTGATTTTACCTATTCTCTTTACACTCCAATGAATATAAGTTTCCTTTTAACCGGCCCAACTTTATCCTTTATACTAAGCCATTATTAACCTTTGTGTTAGTAGTAAAAAAATATCATACTTCCTATTAATTTGTTGAATATCCGCTTTTCTATGAAAATTGTGCTTCAGTCCTTGCATAAAAGCAACATCATAATACTGATATTTTAAATATGTATATTTCTATTAAAATACCCATACAGCGGTTAAATTATATTTTTTCATAGAAACCTAGATTAATACGGGCAATAAGGATCTCTACATTTCCTTTGATTAAGCTTGGTGGAACTTCATTATAATCTGAGGTGCTATTCATCAACCTAAAACTGTATACCACTGGAATATTAATCAGTCATGCGCAGTAAGACCCAGCTTCTCACCTGACAGTCCTTCAATGAAGCCAATCAACGGTGGAAATCATTTGCATCTCCCGTTGTAATCTCGAAGAAGGGGGATTACGGCTCGGCAAAGACCGACAAAGACGCTTTCCAAGTTCACCAGATAGGTTTGAAAGCCTAATAGACTTTCAGTAGAGCTTTGAGCGATACATTCTCACTCTCATATCTTCTATCTTGTCTGTAAGTGAGGACAAATTGGCAGAAAATTGCTACTAGATTACATTTTGAAATTATTAGATAGCTTAAGTAACCGGTTACTTTAGACCATTTTATTCTAGACTTTTAACATTACTTACCTTGTTAATAATAATAAGACACCTAAACATACCTTATAGTACTATTACAATGATTAAAATCCCACCATAAAATAATTACACTGAAATCAATTTTTGTTTCAGACTACGTGTCAATTTCGGATCACATGTATATGTGTTTGATTAAAACACCTATTTAAAGTGTTTTATAAAGTTAATATATCTTCTTTACCAGCAAGTTTTACAGAAAAGTTATTAAGTCTTATTAATGGGATAGTATTATTATTAGCACCGCGTCTTACTACCCGTTCGGGTTATACGCAGAATGGGATAGTAAGTAGCATTAATAAAATATGCCATCATTTGCATGTGGACGGTTTGGATGGAACAAAGTGATAAATAATATTTGTAGCCCCCCCCCCCCCACCACACCCTGTGAACTGCAACCAGTCAAGATTCAAACCACTATTTTCCTGACACCAGCACTTCATTCTTTTACGAACCAGAAGCCTTATACCATAAGACTATCGGTGCAGGTAATAAATATTTTTAAACGCTTTAATTAATAATAATCGAATAGCCAAAGCTATTATATTTGTCTTAGTGAAGATTTACTCGCATCTAGAAATCATATTCTGAGAAATGAAAAATGGCACCTGGACCCGGGAATCGAACCCGGGACCTTTGGCTAAGTAAGAGGAATTGCGCACGTCCATCATAGACTCTGCCTTAAAATATGAGTGAATAATGACCCTGAGCATGGGACGACTCCTGGATAGCACAGTGGTTAGAGTATTGGCTTTCCAAACCAAAGGTCCCGGGTTCTACTCCCGTGTACAGGTGTCATTTTTCAATTTTCAAAATATGATAGCTTTTATTAATGCTACTATACTTAGGGCTGGTCTTATGACTCCTGGATAAATATTAATTTGGTAGATAAATATTTCTCTCTGCTGGATAAGTTAAAAGTGCGTCTTGTGACTGCAAGATAGCATTTATCTGCCAGAAAAAATGATTTATCCATCACATTTTTATCAGGAGGTTCAAGTACCTGATAACTTTTATCTAAAAGTTCAAATGATTGTTGCCATAGTGAGGCGTTGATTTTAATGAGGTTTCACCTTTCAGAATCTGTTTTTAGGTAAAAATCTTGGTTCACGTGTTTAGTAAGCACAGGCGCGGGCTCTAACTATATAAAGTCAGAACCTTTAATTCACACTTATATATAAACTGACAAGCTATTTATAGAGATATATTCATATAAGAACAAATTATCAAAATCTGATTATAATAAATGACATTTTGTAAACGTTGTACCAAACTATTGACCACATTTTGGCAGACACCGAAATTAGTACTTCCACGACATCCTAGCTTCTGCGCACATGTGGCACCGTCTGTTTACTTGCACTCGTTTAGCCGCCATTATTTAACAAACGTTGCACGTTGTAGATAAAATTTCTTGGTTTGCGTGTTAAGTAAGCACAGGCCCAGGTTCTAGCTATATATACATTTAAAACCATTAATTCACACTTTTACAAAAAATTACAAGTTATTTATAGAGTTATAGTTGTATAAGAACAAGTTATTTAAATGTGAGTATATTAAATGAAGTTTTGTAAAACGTTGTACCAAATTACTGCCCAAATTTTGGCAGACACCGAAATTAATACTTGCACGACATCTTAGCTTCTGCGCACATGTGGCACCATCTGTTTTCTCACACCCGTTTAGCAGCCATTATTTAACAAATGTTGAACCTTGTCACCCCTTGCTAGGTTGTAGCGGTACCATCTGGGCTTATACGCATGCACGCACCAGTAAAAACAGTACCAACATTGCATTTCCTACATAAAAATATATTTATCCTACAGATAGCTATCCAGCAGATAAATTTCACTGAATAAATTGCGTAAAATATTAGAGTGGCTGATAGCCTTTAACTGTTTGCTAACTTTAACCTCCCGATAGCAATATTCAGCACGTAGCCATAAGACCGGCCCTTAATTAACTAGGAAAGCTGTTGCTCACTATAAACAAACAAATGAAGTACTAAATAAATAACCGTATTGACGTTGCTCGAGAAAAATGATTGGCTGAAAGTAAGCGTGTGATACACTTTACCTAACTTAATTAAACCTAAAGTGAAAGTTCTCCCTTGGAGGGGTTTAAGGTTAAGTAAACGTTACGTTAGTGAGCTAATCATGGCTTTAATTTAAAAACAAGGGGAGAACACTTAAGTTATATAAATGTCAAGTGAACGATAAGTTGATCGACGTCTGACTAAGAAAAATAAGGTGGAATCAAGCATTTGACCATTCAACATGAAATAGGCCCTATCCAACTTTACCTGTCGTGGGCTGGAAACATGTATGTAGGCCTACGGTATATATTTAGATCATCAATCTAAATTTTTTAACCTGAAAAGTAAGTGTATCGTTATAAATTTAATGTGCATGGCTTATGACACAAACTTTGTAATTTAAAATAAATGGTATGGTGCATCTTGCAGAATTTCTCCCGCTTTAATCTTAAAATATACATTTACTAAAAACTCGTCAGATTTATGAAGGGAAATAGTAGGTCTATATATTGTTTTAGAAATACTATAACAAAGATCATAAATAAAAAATATACACTGTTACTTACTTAATATATACTATTAGTAACTAGGAATACTGCTACAGAAAAAGTGAGACGAAATAAATATATTTGTCCACCAAAACACATAATAAGCAAAATCATTTTCAAAAACCTGAACTAAATATATATATATATATATATATATATATATATATATATTTGCGTATAGCTAAGAAATTTGTATTTAAAAAAAATCCAATTAAAAAATTATCTTTAATAATACTACAACTTTACAATGATAAGTTATTTCGCATCTCAAATAGTTGCGGAGAAATTATGAAAACTGGAACTTTTCTTCGTGTAAAGTATCCTTGGAGTTATTTTCATGAGAAAACTAGAATTGCCATCTTGTTTAAATGATAAACAGTGTCTAGATATAAAATTTAACTAAAATCGTTAGAGCAAATTTTGAGAAAATCGATTTATCATATTTTTGCCCTTCATTAATTTACGCTTAAATTTAAGGTTTGATATTTAATTCCAAAAACAACTCGGGGTGACCTTATGAAAACCCCAGTTACTAAGTTTTAACCCAATTTGTAAAATAATTTCAGGTCAAGTCCAAGGTACAGACGGACAGACAGATGGTATTGCAAAAACAACTTTTTTTGTTTCAGGAGGTCATGAAACGTTGACATTCGTCAACATTTCGGATTTGATTTTTTTGATCAAAATAATTTTTCTCTGAGGTGTTGAGAGGGAGTAAAAAGACTTGTCACAAAATTGGATGCTTTCGATTAATTCCATACGCATCTCCGAGGACATATATATGAGTAGGACACATTTACAAATTGAAGTTGTACCTGTACAAGTGTATCATCAGGAAGCAGATATGAAGGTGATATATCATTTATTGATAATTACCATAGATCATACAAATGGAAATGTATTGCATGGTATACGAGTCTCTGGTGAATAATTTATAGCATCCAGGGTTTGTAAAATATAGGTTTGAATAAGGAATAGTCGACTAGGGGGCTGTTTAGAGCAATAGGATCAGAAGAACACGTATGATGTATCACCCGACCCTCGTTATTATGGCTGAATGGGCTTGGTTCAATCTTTGATGGTTGTATACTTCAAGTTGTTTAGTAACTGTTTATAGGTTATTCCTACCAATTCGTAATTCACGTCTTACTACCCCTTCAGGCTATCTGCATATTCACCCTAACAAGGAGGGGATTGAGAAGAGAGAATTAGATAAAATAATCCCGCTTTTAGAGGCAGAGAAAGATGTACAGGATTTATAAAGCACTTACAAATAATAATGATTCTTTCACGATGCGTTTAGTGGTGAGATTATTGTCCTAAGCAATATCACTTTGTAAGTATTGCGCTGTTAAGACTGTGTTTACAATAGTCTACTCAAATTTATTATATAAGACCTGAATTGAACAATAAAATATGTACTTGCCTCAGTAAACACATGGTGCATGCCTTAGCTTCACTCTCACAAAAGCAGATGATAAGGAAATTGGTATTTGAATCCAAGTCAAGTGGTTTTCCCTCAATTGTTTTCCATTCACTCACTCTCTCTCTATAGAAATGGGGGTTCACTTCCTTTAAAATTCAACCTTCCTCATCCTTATACATTAGAGTAATTAGTACATATGCGTATAGCCCGAATCGGTAATACGTGCTTGTTGGAAGAAAGAAAAGGTGCTTTCTTATTAGGTATGGGAATAGTTGTTTTTATTCTCGGATTAATACATCAAGTAGAGGAAGGTAAGATGAGGTTGATTAAATCATAATAATTAGGAACTCATCTTTACTATAAACTTATGTATTTTAATATAAATTAAAATTGTACAAACAATTTACACAATATCTGAAAGTCTACGAGTATACCTATATTTGTTTCAGTGGTCAGGTGGAGCTGACTACAAGCTCGTTAGAGTCCAGCCGGTGACAAACTATGTCTTGTGTAGGGTTTTATTGTAATTAATATTTATATATTTGAGTGTAAATATTAAAGGGACTGTTCGAGGCTAAGCTAGGGTGTAGGTTGTTTGCTATATAATTAATTTTGCAATTTATCTTAAACAAACTACTTCTATTAGAGTAAGCTTAAACTCCTCGAGGATTTTCTCATGTCGAGTTTGTGTTTTAATTTTAATTAGTTTTGTATCTTTGTATTTGCTTTTAATTTTTACATCCAAACAATAATTTTTTTAAAACTTAACTCATAGAATTAACGAAAAGTATCTAGCTTAGGAAAAACTCACCCTCTTTAAAATATAGGTAGAAAACTCCATGGTGATGAATCACAGTTGGGAGATTGTCACCAGGATACTCTGCCAAGATTAAAACCACGGCATCCCCATCACTGACAAGCCAGTATTTTGTGAGACGAAACCCTTAGACCATATAGCCACCAGTGTGGGACTTACAATTAATTATGGCAGCTTCATTTCCCCACTGTTCTGGAGGGAAAGGAGAATGATTTGGGGTTTTTGACTACAAGCTGTCCGACACTTTAGCTCAATCGGTAGCGTATCTCATTATTGGAATAAGAGTCTCGGGTTTGATTCTTAGCATGTTAGAAAAATTTAGCTTTGATGAAATGTGGCTTTACCCTTTCATAGTGACGAATTAATGGCTGGGGGCAGGTTGTTGTGTCTGTTCTAGATTTAAGTTAGTCTATAAGTCATGAGCTGATATAATTATCGGTTCACATAATGCACGATAAATACCTCAATTAAATGAAAAAATAAATGGTACGGTGTACTGCACAGATTTTATCCTGCTTTTATCTTAAAATAGACATTTAATAAATACTCATACAATATGTGAAATGAAATAATGGGTTTATACATTATTGTAAAAACACTACACCAAATATCATAAATGCACAAATATACAATGTTAGGAACACTGTTAAATACGTATTGAGAAAAGATAAACATATTATTCACTGAAGAGCATAAGACTTAAATTCATTTTCAAAGTCATGAATTAATTTTTTTATCTATTTTATAATAGCTCAGAAATTATCGGTTTTATAACTATACATTTCGAGTAAAAGATTTGTGTCTTTAATATTACTACAACTTTACAATGATAAGATATTTCGTATCTCAAGTAGTTGTGGGAAAATTATGAAAATGGGAAAATTATCTCAATGTAAATTACTCTCAAATTCATTTTTATGAGGAAATTAGGGTTTCCATGTTATTTATAATGATAACCAGCGTCCAGCTATAAAATTTAATCATAACTGTTAGAGAGAATTTCAAGAAATTGGATTTTTCTCTCTTTTGGCCCTAGAGTAGACTACCCTTAAATTTATGGTTGGATGTTCAATTCCAAATATCCCTTCGGAGTTGGACCTTAAGAAAACGCCAGATACCAAATTTTAGCCCAATCGGTAAAATTGTTTCAACTCTATCCCAAGGTACAGACAGATAAACGGACAGATAGACAGACAGATGTCATTGTGAAAACAACATTTTGGTTTCAGGGGGTCATGAAACGTTAACAATTATCAAAATCTCCAGTTCGATTTTTTTGACGATCACAATATTTTCACTCATAGGTGTCGAGAGAAAGTAAAAATGAATGAAAAAATGAAATGACTACAACCTCATTGCCTCCTACTCTACACCGAATCCTAGTTAAGCCAATACTAACCCAACATTAGGACAAAATGGTTGAACACGCAACGTGAATATTGTAACCTAATATCGACACCATTTTATAATCATTAATGAGAACTAATGCCTAAGCTTCCCTCAGGCTAGAAATATCCCCTCTAAACCTCTACCGCCACTCTAGAAAGGCAGGAGGTGCTAGGCTAACTTTTTAATGACATTTTACAGCGGTACTTCGTAGATTTTAACTACCTCTAACATTTATGGGAAGGGTAGGGTGTTGAGGGGAAACGTTGATTTTTTTTATTTCCTCTCTTTCTATCCACCATGGTTGGTGAAACTTGACGCAAACGAAGTCAACTTAGTTAGTAGGAGCTTGGGGTTAGGTTTTCCATGGTAGAGATTTCAAGTTTTGCTAATAGCCTCACATCAATACATAAA
>JAVRXN010000001.1:69043457-69443457 GCA_033556935.1 Timema podura
TCCAAATATACAAATAAGGTTTTAAATTTTATTTTTAAATAAAATTTAAAATTTAAATCCGGGAGTCACCAAATATTTTACGTAAGTATAGTGCAATTATTTCTCAGGTTTGCTAGTGTATATTATTTCTTTCACATATATTACTAGTTTTGAGTAAATATCTCCATTTTTAAACAAAGGAGTGAGAAAGTCCGTAGGAGTTCCTTAACGTTTATTCTGTAATAGTGCTATGATTTGTTTATTAAAGAATGATATAAAATTTCTCCTGAATATGCGAAGTAAATATTAATTAAATAAATTTCTATTTTTGCAAATCGATGCACCACTATAACAAATCATCCAATATATGAAATAAAACTTAATTCACAAAAATCTAGAAAACTTGTTTATTGTGATAAACAAGTGAATTTCTTATTTTTCGTTCCTAATCTATATTACCTAAATTTTAGAAAGTTCTTAGGAATGATTTTGCCCAATAATAATAATCGACTAGTTGTATGCATTTTTAAACAATTATCACCACTTAGTGATACCTTTTCAAACACGTTACTATCTTAGAAAACTATTTACAATAGTAATATAATGTAATGTAACGCTTCTAATTATAAACACACATCCCTGGGCTATTAATTGAGATTATGGTTAAAATGGACGAATCCCTCACTAATATTATTTGTCTATACATATATTTCTTCGGTGAAGATTTCAAACTAAAATAACACATGTGAGTTATCAAATTGATTCATTTAAATGGTTCTAATATTTTTTAAATTCTATATGAATATGGATGAAATATTATGTAAACTATTTTAAGGTCACATCTATTAAAATTTAAATCAAAAACATAGTCTATGACAACTATGAACCAAAATGAACTCAGTTATATAAAATATTTATGTATTCTAGATGCCACCACAAACACAGATTGTAGGCTTTATATAAACTCCTAATTTTGCCCCTATAGAGTGAAATTTCACGTTTTAATATTATCTAAAAATCACTTAGAAGATGATAACATAATTAGATATTAATTTTTTTCAAATCTTAGTCTAAAGAGTGTAGTCTATATTTTTTCTTCAAAAATGAATATGAATTAAGATTATCTTATAAAATATGTAATAGAGTGCAATTTATGAGACAACTAATTATATAAAACGATCCAAACTAATTTTCAAAGGCACAATATAATATTTTCGGGCTAATTCACCGCTTTTATAAGAAAAAATCCTCAATTCACCAATGTAGAAATAGAATCCAGGACTCTCATTTCATCGGAGAAATGCGCAACCCTTTGAACCGATGTCTGTTTTTTCACCACTTCTTGCCTGGATCCAAACCATCCACATTTTATTACACTAGTAGGGTAGGAGTAAGTAAGGTAGAATTCAGAGGAAATATACCCAAGGTTGCGTAAAGTGAGAGCGGAAATTATTTAGAATAACAACACAAAGTGTACCGGATTCTAACCCCTACGTTTTCATCATTTTCAAATTGACTATACAAGATTGACTTTTAATTGGTGTTCCCGCCGATGCCGAATGGCAAATATAAAATATCACACAAAACCTCAGATTAAATCATCAGATTGTGAAAATGAAATAACCCAAATATGGTATTCGTGCCATGACCTTGAAGGAATCTCGTCTAATGCGTCTTCCTCCCCCCCCCCTCCCCCCCTCGGTATCATAACACTTCACCGCCAATGACCCATTTTTCTGACATCTCTGCAAGAACCACTCTTACCACTACCATCACGTACGATTCGTTAAGTGAATTTCCTTGTAACGGGGTGCTAACATTTTAACGATAACTAGTGTACCTACCACTTTCACCAGTCTTGCCAACAATTTACTGGTAAAAATAAATTATGAAACAAATTTTATTACTATTGTCTTTGATTAAACCTCGATATTATGGATTAATTTTTAGATTATTTTGGTCACCTGAAGTATTACAGAGAAAGACTGGGATATTTTTTTTACACGATAAGATTGGTTTCAAATATTTAATAACGGTAAAAGTATATCAGGCCTAACATTAACTAGGGAAATTTGTGTTCATTCTCAAAAGGGTTTGCTCCTGGTGATTTTATTTCTCCGGGGATATTTATATTATTTTCTCCGAGTAAACACGTGTTTATAATTCCTTTAGATTAACCCTCATTATTAATTTATTTCAAGGCTGGATGGTATTTGTTTTTGTTAATATTTATTTATTGGCTTTATTTTTGATGTTTTGCGAAGTTATGATTAGGTACTTGAACAAGAGAATATATTATGATATAATATAAACATTTTGCTACATTTTTATTTAAGAAGGCATTTAATGTAATCTTTCTAAATACATAATATAATATGACTCAAACAGAATCAGTGGACAAGTGTGAATATTTTGTTCTATTTGGTTTTCTGGTGAAGGGTGTATGAAAAATATATTATTGGTTGGTTGAACTAAATGTTATTTTCCAAAACGATTTTACAATTTTTCCTTAATACAATTTTTTATATTTCTTCTAAAACTATTACATTCTTATCCCTGTAATATAAATATACTTACATCCGATTGGGTATAAGAGCGTTCACAAAAAAAGTATGTGAGCACATGACTTACAGACTAACTTAAACGTAGACTGACTTTACTTATAATAATACACACTTCTACTTAGGACTGTATAATTACTTTCTTTATTGGTTAGAATAGCAGTACGATTAAGTGCGCCAGTAATAAATATATTCGTCAATTATTCCCATAATCAAACCAGGAGCCCCGATAATTACGGACGACCACTCTTAAAATGTATTTATTAATAGTAATTCATTTTATATTTTAGCAAGAATACATTATAGAGACTATTTTTTTTAAAGTTTTTGAACCGCGTCTTATAAACTTTTAGGTTATACGTCAATAATTAATTATGTTTAACATCACTTTGTTGTTTGATTTAATCTTTCTGATTTATTTCTTCTAAAAATATTTCTAAGCTCTTTTATATGAGCGCCTTAAGAAGTTTAAAAATTAATTTCTTACTGAGCTTCTTAACGTCGAGTACCTAAATTACAGGTAGGTGGCTTTATAGAAGTTTAGTAATAATCTAGTCTAGCTATTGTTATAATACTTTAGTAAATAATTTTTAATTCATATTTTCTTAGAAGATCCAAACAAGCTAAGGTGTATTCACTAAGGCAGACCTAAAATAATTAATGCTCTATTTATTAATGAACGACAAACATGATGTTTGGGGATTAAAGTTCCATAAACAATGGAAGAATGAAAATGTATAGTTTTTATGCAATTGAAATGCAGATTACACTTTATAAAATAATATATCCATCATAATTAATTAACTCATTAGACTAACAATCTCTCACTTTAAACAATCAAATTCTTATTAAATAATACACAAGCTTGTGACCTTAAAATTCCTAATAAGTTATATTTCTGATGGATAAAAAACAGGAATTTGTTAGGCCCTTACAACACCACTAGGTTTCATAAACCCTTATTCTCTATTTAAAGTTAACTACGGATTTGTATCACCTATTCTAGCTTCTACATTACTTATGACAGCTGTAGATTACATGACTTGACTCATATAATATATATGAAAGTACTTACAGTCTTGGTGAAAATGGAATGATGAATCCCGTTTCATTTAACTGTTTGTATTTACTAATGCAAAGTAAGCTGGTATTGCAAACCATGAGTGACTGTGATTGATACAATGAGATTTATACAGTGAGGAACTTTTACAAACACTTTTAGATTAAATAAAACACTTTTAATATATTTATATTCAAACCATTGTATATGTACTTATTGCTTTTTATAAATATAATATCAATATTTATAGGATGATAATAATAAAGTAAAATGTCATCATTGCTGACCTGAAAAAAGTGTGATTGTATTATATATATTTATTTCATATCGGACTCCTACTACAGAGTTGCGGTTCAAATTTTATATCCCAAAATTCTCATATAATAAAACGTCCTATCTCACCCAAAATCATCAAACTAAGAAAACTTCCCCAATGGCTCATACCAGCTCAACTGTCCCGCTTAAGTAACTTGAATATGTTCAATTGTCATAACAATTAACACCAATTGGTTCAACCGTGGTTTTACCAAACATTAGTTGTTCAACTGTGTTTACTACCAAACATTATTTGTTCAATTGTGCTACATTACCAAACATAATTTGTTTAACTATTCTTCTCCACCAATTATTGTTGGTTTAACTTCTCCATCTGACCAGGTCCCACTGGTTAAACCATTCTATATCTAACCTAATATTATCAGCTCAACCGTCCTACCTCACCATTTCTCCTTGGTTCAAGTGTTCTACCTCACCAACTCTCCTTTGTTAAAATGTCCTTCTACCTCACCAACTCGTCCTTCTCTAGTTGTTAAAATGTCCTTCTACCTCCACAAAATCTTCTACTCATCTTGTTAAAATGTCCTTCTACCAATCCCCAAAACCTACTCCCTCTGTTAAAATTTCCCTCTCTACCTCACTCACCAATTCTCCTCTGTTAAAATGTCCTTCTACCTCCCCAAAATTTCTCCTTGTTAAAATATCCTTCTACCTCCATCCCAATTTTTCTCCATTGGTTCAATGTTGTTTCTACCTCACCAACTCTCCTCTGTTAAAATGTCTTCTCTCTTCTAAAACCTCACCTTCCCAAATCTCCTTTGTTAAAATATCCTTCTTACCTCACCATTTCTCCGCGGTTCAAATGTCCTATCTAATAAACTCTCATCTCTTTAACTGTATCCTACAGCTTCACCAAATAACATGTTCTACTATCAAACTTACCAAGTCTCCTCTGTTTAACTGTCCAACCTCACCAAATACAACCTTTTGTCCATCAACCTCAGCAAATACTATATGTTCAACTGTACTACCTCACATTTTATCAACAGTTGAACTGTCTTATCCCAATAAATTTCTCAGATTATTATCTGTCCTATCCTCTGAAATGCCTTGTAAAATAAACCATTGTGTTTGAATTCAAATGTTGTTTTTTCTGTTGGTACTATCTATTTCTTCAAATCACTATGTGTATGGTATATATTAACTTGTTTACCATTAATTTCAAAACATGGTACAATCCACCAAATTACAAAACCATCCAGGACAAATGTTTATTCTCTGTAAGACTCAAATAACCAAACTTTATAATCATTAAATATGTATACAATTTTGTAATTAATTAATATATAGCACACATAATTAAAAATGTAATAGCATATAATGCTTATTGGTCTGTGTGAATAAAGAATAAAACATTAATATCTTAATTAAAATAACATGATAATATGAATTAGCTTAGCATCACAGTACAGTCGTATGAATATAAAGTAATATAATGCATTACTCTACACTCTACAGTGTAGTACTATCCGTTTTAAACAAAATTTTCCCCCTATATTTTGGAACCAAATAGACCAAATTATATTACTATAAAGCCACATGGCTGACTCACTCACTGACGTTAATGTTTACCCAATTCCAAATGAGCTAAAAACTTGAAATTTAGCAAACTTATTGCTTCTAGCCTGTCACTGACGAGAAAATTCCAAAAAGTTAAAAATTTGAATTTTTAACTCCCGAAAAAAATTCAAAATTGTGGAGCAACTTTATAGTCTGTGCGGTATATACAATACAATACAGGTAACTTTAAGTTTTTACGTTCAAAACCACGCTGGAATTATATTAGTTTACATCTACTTGCAAAGAATACTCACTGGGGGTTTGGGAAAACGAGCAAAGTGAGTTGAGCATTATAAAAACACAATGAAACTTGATACATATTAAAATGAGCCAGATGAGGTAGTTAGTTGTTTGTTTCTTGATTATACTATTACTAAACAAGCTAGGGTGGGGGGGATAACAACTATATACAACAATAATACCAACTCGTAACAGTTAAATAAGCACTCGTATGAACATAAAACTGAAATGGACCTCGTTTATAAAAAGGTGGATAAAATAAAGAAATGCCACGAAGGATATGAAAAAGAAGATAATATCTTGATAGTGATTTGGTACTCAAAAGTTAACATTTATTTCCCTAGGAGTGGATATATTTCCATTCTAAGTAGGCAGTAAAAGTGGAGATTAAGTATCCGAAACTGTATTATCTTTCAAGTCTGAAAAAGCGAGAAAAAAAGTTGTGCAGGTTTTTTTTATCCCCTCTCATTAACATTTAGAAGGGTACTGTTCTAAGCAGAACCATCACATAACTTACAATGATTATGGCTTATTTATTTCTAAGGCAAGGCTATTTAGTCCTAATTCATTTTATCTTTTTTATTTACATGAATTAATCACTTTTATGGGAGGAATATAGCGTGGTGCTTAGTCTTCTCATTGGAGGACTTTCACTAATTATCAGTGGCTATTATCCGTACTCTAAGAGTTTTTGTCAAGTGATTTTTATTCCATAACCATGGCTATGAAATAGATTTAAATTATGCTTTAATTTTTAAATCTATTAAAAGTTAAATCATAAAGTTAAGTTAAGTCATGAATATTGCATACAACTTTTTTTTCTGTTATGTATAATATTGTATTTTCACTGCCTGGCTCCCCTTGTACGCTTATTGTCAAGATGATCGTGGGGGAAGGTTGAGGAGTGATTGAGATAAATGAATCGAAACTGGATTTTAAGTGTTTTTTTTTTGTAAAGAGTACTTGATAGAGCATATGACAATATATAAATATTTATGGGAGTGATATCTAAAATAGGAGCCAGATTATAAGTGAGACCTCTGCTAGGTCTGGGTCGATACTTGGGAGGACCTTTGTGTTTCCTCTGATGCCAGCCCACGTCGTTGCATGGTGGCTTTCCTACACGGCTCCTATATATGTCAGCTAACTACATATATATTACCTCTTATTGGTGTAGTCCCTGACCAATCAATAGATAGGATAAATACTCAGGTATTTAATTATCATGAGGATGTATATAACCCCCCCTTTATGGTGTAGTAGCTGAACAATCAATAGCAAGGACATAATACTCAGGTATTTAATCATCATGAAATGTATACAACCCTCTTAAAGGTGTAGTCGCTGAACAATCAATAGCAAGGACATAATACTCAGGTATTTAATCATCATAAGGATGTATATAACCCCCTTAAAGGTGTACTAGCTGAACAATCAATAGCAAGGACATAATACTCAGGTATTTAATCATCATGAGGATGTATATAACCCCCTTAAAGGTGTACTAGCTGAACAATCAATAGCAAGGACATAATCTCAGGTATTTAATCATCATGAGGATGTATATAACCCCCTTAAAGGTGTATACCTGAACAATCAATACCCAATGAGCTTTTTTTGTGCTGCGATCATTATTGTTTATTAAGTTCCGTAACAAAGTTGCTTGGAATTGAACTAATTTAACACGTCATATTGTATGATGATCGGAAATACTGTTATTGTTTATATGATGTTGTTGCTGACAGTTGACTATCTTCTTTGGTAATATTGACCTTACAAGGCGAGCAGAGTGATTAAGTCATCAAAAATTACTTCTGAGACAGTTACGATTTATTGAAATTTTTAATAGTGGTTCTTCGATTAAATTTATTTACAGCAAACTCTATATTATTTTGCAGGTAAATTTTGAAATTATGTAAAATCTAAAACTAGTTCTACTTTTGGAATATTTGTTCAAAAATTTTGTTTAAATTAATATGTTTGTAGATATTTAAAATATTAATAAACTTTATAGATACTCTAACCAACTCTGTGATATAAGATATTCATAGTACCAACAATGATACTATAGGATTTCACCATTATCAAATCTATAAAGTAATATTAGCTAGACTCATTAAAATGTGGAGGGGGGACGGGTGTTAAAACAAACTTTTTTCTCAGATACATTATACCCTTACAATATCCAAACTACTGGGTATTTGTATGTTAAGAACAGCCTCCCTGAGATTACCTGGTTGTCATAGCAACACTTTGGCTTACACTGGTAGTTGGACAGCATATTAGTGGTGGATGTAAGCGGATAAACATGAAATAAATAAAATAATATTTATATCATTTGTTGAATCATTCGTGTAATCTTAGATTAAACAACATAATCTGCACGTGGAGCTCCAATAACTAAATCTAAGGTAAAAAAAAAAAACACTTGAAATATAAAAATACAGATATATTTCAAACTTTTTATATTAAATTTTAAATCTGGAGAAAATATTATTCACTTATCAATTTAAAAATAAAATAATTTTTTTAAATGCAAATAAATAAAACTAAATTTTCTTTGAGTAAAGCAAAATTCATTATGCTACTAATTGTTTGAATTAAATAATTAAGATTAAAATAATAATATTATTGAATCTTTAATAAGAAAAATTTTGAGTTTAGCAAAAATAGTTAATATATAAAATCGTTAATATCATTATGTAGTAAAATAGCTTTAATGATGGTAGTAAGATTTTATAGACTATTTCAGACAAATAAATACATATTATTGGATGGCTTTAGATGTGGATTGATACATTCCAAATAAAAATAGAAACATCTCTTCCATTGAACCCATTGAATTTGTCTTTTGTTACAAAAAATATCGTGAACATTTATTGGAAAATAAAATTCTTCATAATACAGTTATATTTGAAAACTTTCCTCCCAAAAATTTCCAGTCCTAGCTGAGATCCAGGGATAGCTATTAACACATTGAATTTTAATTTTAGTACCAGTTTGATAATATGGTTCTATATCATCTCCCTCACATGCTTGTTCTCCTGATTGATAATAGGGGCACTGGCTTTAAAACAACAAAGACAATAACCTCCATACGTGAAACAATGTTTGTAAATAATATTGTCCACCTCGAAGATAGTTGAAAGGATTAATTAACCCAAAGTGTAAGTTTCAGTATGTTAACTGCCAATGTTTATTTATACATCTCAACGTTCTCTTATATACATATAACATTCAGATGCCTTGTTTGTTTGTATAAATATAAACGTTATGGAAACACGACACTCTTGGTAAGCCCTCCAAGCTCCGTGTGCTCATATTTAGATAATTGTTAGGAGAAAGTTATTAAAATAGCGAGGGAAAAGTTAGGTTACATCACAACTTTTATCTTATAATAAGATAATTATTCAATTTAAATGAAGCATCTTGGAATGTTACCCATTTTTTGATCAACAAACCAAGGTGAAGGTAAGTATATCATTATATTTTAGGTAAATCCGTGAGAGTCATCAATACCATTATAACTTATCATATTCTGAAAATTGAAAAATGACACCTGGACATAGGAATCAAACCCGGGACCTTTGGCTTAGTACGCCAATGCTATAACCACTTAACTAACCAGGATTCGTCCCGTATCCATGGTCATTCCCACTAAAAGCATAAATAATAGCTTTGGCTATTTAATTCTTAATATGTGTTGCTAATGTATTGTTATTAATAAACAATTGGCTAATATTCAAATTGTTATGATAAACAAGAAATGATATGTACATTCCTCAAATTATCAAATCAATTACCAGCAGAACTCGAGATATTTCACAAATAGGTGGAGTAAGGACTTACATAAAAATGTGGATACTTCAAGAAATGCTTCAACCAAATATGTAAAATAAATAGTAGCTACAGAACGATGGTACGAACACTCTTTATATTTTCATCTAGAGTTTGGGGCAAATTAAAAAATAATAATTTCAGTTAACTATCCAAAGAAAGGTTTCCATCGAAAAAATTTTCAATTTTTGTATTTGTAACTAATTATTAGCACCGCGCCTTACTACCCGCTTGGGCTATATACACACTTATGCTAATGTATAATAGTAGGGTGATTGTGAGATGAAATGGAAGACCTACAGTTTAACGTGGGATCCGAACCACGGTGGAGGCCTGGCATTCCTCACATTCACAAGTTGTGACTAATACACGTCTTATCAGAGGTAGAAGAAGGGTTTGGTAATCAGATAAATCTGTGTCGGGACCTAGGATTGAGCCCCGGACTCCCAGCACAGAAGTCCTACACCTTACCCCTAGACCACCAGGTCACCAAATAATACATATATCCCAAGGTTATATTTAAATATCGAGTTTCAGGAAATTTCATCAAGCAGTATTGGATCTAGGCCCAAGGACATACAAAATGGGGACAGACAAAATTGAAAAACCACCTTTTGAGGGATGTGTCAAATAAAACGTAAATATTAATCCTAATCTTAAGGTAGAAAATTTTCAAGATTACAATATTTACTCCTTAAATGAGAAAGTAATAAATTTAAGATAAATTATTGTTAGGTTATATGTAATGTGTTTTTATATTTATTTCTAATAGGACCCGTTATGTAGATTTTAGTGCATATAGCTACGGGCCTAGGGATCCCGGGTTCGATTCCTTGCTGGTACCTTGGGTATTTTTCCCGAAAGTGTAACTACTCAAACGATTACCAGGGTTTAGTTAGTTAGGCTTAGGCTAGGTTTAAGGGTTTCCATTGGTTCCACGTTCTCATACTCACTATTACCATCATCTAATCTCAATCAGGACATAGAAAGAGCTTCCATGGAAACGATGTATGATTAGTACTCTCGGTCGTCCCCTGGCTAACTGTACGTTAGTACTGGCTAATATTTCCACAAAGTGGGTTATAATGATGTAACCAAGACACGCAATATTAGATTATTTTTATTTCTAAATATATAACTTCAAAATATACATACCTCATGGTATTTAGGGACTGTAATAGGTAATAAATAGTGTAATTGGCTTTAAATTCCCAAATTCGCAGTAAACTACACACCTATAGTGAAGATCAAGGCTCGAATCTAGCTCGGGTGTATTGAGAGGGTTTTCCGAAATAGTTTTCCACTCTCCCTCCACGCAAATGTTGTTACGCATCCTATAAATAACCCTTTTCACCACTAAAACCACTAGTGTAATTAGTACATGAGCGCATTGCTAGAAAACAATTTAATAATAATAAGTATATTAATAGCTTATTAGTATTGCAATATTATTATATTTATTAATATATAGCAATATATTATATTAATAAATAGGTCTATAACATACAAATAATTTTTTATATTATTATAAACATATATGATATTTATTTTAATAGAAATATAGGTCTCTATAATGAATTGTATAGATCAAAATAGTATGAATTTATAATATTCAAAATATTAATAATTAACTACGCCTAATAAATATTCCTCGCTATTTACATAATTTCAGTTCCCAATAAATTGTTTGGTTATTTTAATTTTATTCGTAGGCTAGTTCATATTATGTTTGTGACGTATTTTCTTCACGTATTATTTAACTACTCAATTACTAAACAAACTACTTTATTCGTTTTGTATTCCATAACAACTGTGTATGTTATAATTCTGTTTCGAAGAGTTTGGCTTACACCGCGTAAAAGGCGCACCTCGCCATAGTTAACCCCGCTGTACAATGAGGGTGGAGGGGGGAGGGGGTGTATGTGAGGAGCTGAGTGAGAGGGTACTATGTCAGCACACTGATGCTCGGCCGTGAGTGGGAGAGAGTTAGCAAATTTCTAAAGGCGCAGAGCAAAAGTGACATTACTCCCAAACTTATAATGTTAACTACGGTCCAACTTTTATAGAAATGGCCTTTAGCTGACAGATAAAAAGTTTCTATAAATAGTTTCACGTATTAATTTGTCATGTAATGTTATATTTAGCTGTCACTTTTGATATATTATATTATATTATTAATAACTACAAGATTAAACTAATCAGATTTTGGCATTAAAATGAATAAGGCTAAGCTTAGAGGAAGTGTACCCACATTTTCATGTAAAGAGAATGAGAGAACCGTCTAGGAAAAACCACCATCAGTACACCCAACTGGATCGAACCACAATCTCCCCGTCTTAAGCAGTCTAGTATATTGCAAGAGTAGCACCTTAGACCATACAGACACCGAATTAGGTTGCCGTTTAGTTATTAAATCCAGACATTATATAAACAAAAATATACCTTATAATTGTTAAGAATCATTCTTTTATTATTATTAAAAATGATTTTGCTATTAATGACTTATTTGAGATAAACTTACAGCTTTCTTAAAAAAAAATATATTCTTAGTTTTTCTCAATATTTGTATTGTTTCATTAAAGAGTAATTTGAATTTTTTTAAATTATCTATTCGCAAATATGCCAATAATTTTTGTGGTTTGATATGTCAAATGAAAATTTGCCTATCATACAAAACTAAATATATTGGTTTCGTTAGAACCCTACATTTAGTTTTAACCCTAAGAAATACTCAGAAAAAAAGTTATTTATGTGGGTGCTCCTTTTGTGTTTCAACTGAAATTTCCTAAACCTCTAAAGTAGAATAAAAATAAGAAATCATATTCTATTTAATTTTTCAACGATAATTAAGGATCAATTTTTAATGTATGACACTTATACTCAATTGGTAGCTCATCTAATTACAGATCTGGTTTTAAATACCAAGATAACAAAATAAAAATCAATTAGGGTTAGTGTCTACTTGAAGACCAAGGGTGTTGTGTTTATTATAGATATAAGTTAAAGTATGATTCTGGTAGAAACAAAGATTTAAAAAGCCCAAACGTATGTTTGTACATTTTTATTGGTATTATTTTACAAAATATTATATATCAAATTTGAAAGAGAGCTGGAGATAAAATGACTTACATATGAATAAATGAAATTAGTTCAAACAACGTCTATAACTGTCAGATAATGTTCTTCCTACTAAGATCCTACTATACTTTGTATTTATTGTGCTGATGTATTCAATTAATTCAGGAATTTCAAGTTAAACAGTCCTGATTATATATATAATATATATTTATTTTCTGTATTAAACACAAATTTAGCACTGTTATAAAACACAAAAATGGAAATCTTGTTAGAACGTCTTGCTGTGGATTTACACGTTCGCCGAAAGTAAAGCGCAGAAAGGAAAGGTGGTTAAACCAACCACAAGATTCTTGACTCATCTACGCGAGCTGTTCTACTAAAGTTATAAAGTTCAACACATCTCTCCATTGTCCGTTCTACCTGAGATGTTAGTCACAGGAGAACCAATAAAATCTCAGAACCAACCATCACATACCAGCACGCATGCGCTGTACAGACAGAACCAAGCAGACAACTTCATTGGTTTTAGTGAGGAGATTTGAAATAACCCGTTAATGTAATGCGTGTACATTAATGTATTGGATTGCATTATAATTTGAAAATATATGTTTAGATATGTTTATCCACTAGAAAATAATTTATGTTGATAATCAGCTGTCTTAAGTTTGCGTTGCAGTGCATCATGGGTTAACATACAGCGTGTGAATTTCCACGCCACCCAAGCAAATTCTGTTTCTATTTTAGGCAAACATGTGAATCAAGCTTAAGACTGCTCTTTTTTGCTTTGGCAAATTTTTATTAATTTTAAATTGTTATGTATCCTTTGAAATTTTTCACGTACTCATGGAGTTGCGAGAAGAAATATATTGATTAATAAAACTAATTATACGTCACGTACCTTTTAAAATGCTTCGCGTACCTATGGAGATGCGAGAAGAACAATAGTGATTAATAAAACTTACTATACGTCAGGTATACCCTGAAATGATTCGCGTACCGATGGAGATTTGTGTAAAACAGCTTTGGAGACACCGCTATAGATGAATATCTAAATACTTACTTAAAATTCCACTTTCTCATACAGTTATCAGTCAAATAGTTTTTAATCACTTTGTATGCGTAAGAACGTCGCAAAGCCCTTAACAGCTCGACCGTTTTATATAATATAAATGATCACTAATGGTGCCTTGGTCTAAGGCTTTCATTACATTGTATTGCGATGGTAAGGTTTAAAATCTTCTCCGGTACCCTTTAAGATAGTTTTCACCTGTTATTTATTACTGTGGCTTCCCTACCCATTCTTCACGCAAATGTCAGTGCACTTCCCCAAAACAATGTTTCCTATGGGTTTATTACCTTAAAATAAGCTGTAAATAACCTTAATTTTGAATGTAATAACACAGGATGGCCCACGGAAAAGTATCCCGCCTCCTATATCCAGCAGGCGCCTCACTCTGAATTGGAGGAGGTCAATCCCCTTCCACCCATATTGTGACATGAAGAATGAGCAAGTGAACTGCTTGTATAAAGCTTTATTGACTTACCCACATGTTACAACAGAAGGTGGAAGGGAATTGACCTCCTCCAATTCAGAGTGAGGTGCCTGCTGAATATAGGAGGTGGACTACTTTTCCGTGGGCCATCCTGTATTAAAAAATAGCTTATACAAAGATTAATTTCCATAAATTAATTCTATACCGTGAAATCTCAGTAGAGATGTAAGTTTATTATCAATAAAAAATGGTTCTCTCAATATTTACAAACATTTTAACTATTTTTCTTTTTTTTGTCTATGCATCTCTTACTACCCGTTATGCTTACACGTTACTATTTTACTGTCTCAGTAAATTTCATAGTCAGAATGAGTACGCCTCGAGTGTGGCGCTATACTAAATACAGAACGAAACCGTTACGTGTTGATTGCAGACGTGTTGGGAAGGGAGAGGCCTATTTATTTTTCGTGCGGACAAGCATCGTGTGTGAGCAAACAAGAGGTATTCAGAGTGGACAAGGATATCTTGAATCATGGAGAGGAGGGAAGAGAGTAGCTTGTTGTATACAACAAGGTGTTCAGAGTTTGACAAAGCTGAGCTACGTGTTGTTATTGGCCTCTCTTTATGTGACCAGAGCAGTTAGACGGTGACATGGCGATCAATATGAGTGCTGATGAAGTTACAGTGGCTACGACTAAGAAGGGAAAATCTAATCTTATCGCCGACATTTACCAGTATCATCAACATAGGCCTAACAGCTGGGTGTGTGTCAAGGAGAAGAGGGATAAGTGCCGTGGATCAGTGAAAACTACTACTGTTATCAGTAGTAGTAAAATAATTAACTTGAAATCGGTACCACACACTTGTGTACCCTATGTGGCAAAGATTGAGGTGAAGAAGAAACTGGAAAATTGTCGAAAACGCGTGAAAGTTGGAGTGTTAGTTCGCGTGAAAGAAATTTTCAGAGATGAAATGAAGGATCTCTACACTCAGGGCTACGACTTTTTTACTACGATGCTAAAATACAACAACGTGAAAGTTAAACAGTGCGAACTACGAAGATCAGCACTGGGAACTGAGCAGATTCCCACACGGAGTGAATAAATTCACTTCCCAGAAGATATACTGGCACTACCAGACGCTTAAAGTTTTTTTAAATATGATCAAACAGTGAAGGGGAAGAGACTGCTCTTTTTGCAGGTGAAAAAGCAAAAAATCTTCTACAATTGACGAAAACCTTTTTCTTTGACAGGACATTTAGCAGTGGTCCACAGCAATCCAAACAGCGTTACACCTTTCATGTTGATCTCGACAGCACAGCAGAAGAAACTAGAGTGCTTCCCGTAGTATATGCATTGCTTCCAGATAAAGAAAGGATCACTTACAGTAGACTCATTCGATCAGTCTAGAACTGTTATCCATAGTAGAATCCAGAATTGATTAAGATTGACTTTGAGATTGCACCTATGCACTCTGTGAACGAGGAATTACCAAACGTTTAAATATCTGCCTGTAATTTTCATTTTAGTCAGTGCCTATGATGAAAAATTCAAGCTTATGGATTGACATTGGACTTTAAAAACAATGAATCTGTTCGCAAAATGCTTAAGATGTGTGCAACGTCATATCTGATACCTCAAGACTACATGGATGAAGGATAGATGATTATCATGACTGATGCTCCTCAAAACGACAGTTTAACAACTTTCTTGGACTATTTCACTGACCAGTGGCTACATAATCACAACCTCCCTATCAAAACGTGGAATGTCACAGGTCTGAGGCATCGAACTAACCATGCCTTGGAAGGATGGAACCACAAGCTCAACTCAAGCATGGGTAAGAAGCAGCCGAATATTTTCAAGATTGTGTAGACATTGAAAGAAGAGGCCTATGAAGCTGCTTTCAAAAAAAGGCAATATTAAAGTGGATGATCCAGGCTCAAAGAAAAAAAAGACACTAAAAGAGACTAGAAGATTGACTATATTCTGAAAATCTTCAGAAATGGCAAGGACTTGAAGAAATGTATCCAAGCACTCAGCTGCGGCAGAATATTTAATTGAGCTGCAAAAACACATGGCAAAGGAAAACCAACAAATAAAAATACAAAGAACATACTGTGCTGCATTAACTTTAACACACCTGGGTTATAGCATAAAAGAGCAATAGATAAGTATAAATATAAAATAAACAGAACCAAGACAAAGAAGGAAATGCTCTACATGGACTTTCAAACATGCTTAACTATGCGTTAAACCATTCAATAGACAGTAGAAAAAAATTATATGCTGTTTGATCCCATGCAACCATCCCATGATATAAAATACATACATACTTCATGATAGCTTTCGCCAACTTCTCCCCCCCTCCCCCAACCACAAATGCTGTCCGCTACCAACACGCAAAAACCTGACCACTCTCGTCCACAGTGACCACCAGTTGTTTATTGTGTCCGCTACAACCTCAGTCCGCAACCAACACGTCCGCATTCAACACATAACTGATGAAAACTACCTAAACTAGAATGGAATGAGCTAGTTTCATAGACTTAGTAAGTCTCAAGTGTGGTTCTATATTAAATACTGGATGACACCTACTTGTAGCACAATGGAATGAACCACATTCTTATGAGAAACTTGTCCATTCCATTCTGGTCTAGGTAGATGTTGTCCTGTATTTAGTATAGCACCACACTTTAGACGTACTAAGTCTGACTGTGAAACTGGCCCATTCCATTCTGGTCTAGGTAGGTGCTGTCCTGTATTTAGTGTAGCACCACTCTTGAGACGTACTAAGTCTGACTATGAAACTGGTCCATTCCATTCTAGTCTAGGTAGATGTTGTCCTGTATTTAGTATAGCACCACACTTGAGACGTACTAAGTCTGACTGTGAAACTGGCCCATTCCATTCTGGTCTAGGTAGCTGTAGTTCTGTATTTATTATAGCACCACACTTTAGACGTACTAAGTCTGACTGTGAAACTGGCCCATTCCATTCTGGTCTAGGTAGGTGTTGTCCTGTATTTAGTGTAGCACCACTCTTGAGACGTACTAAGTCTGACTATGAAACTGGTCCATTCCATTCTGGTCTAGGTAGGTGTTGTCCTGTATTTAGTATAGCACCACACTTGAGACGTACTAAGTCTGACTGTGAAACTGGCCCATTCCATTCTGGTCTAGGTAGGTGTTGTCCTGTATTTAGTATAGCACCACACTTGAGGCGTACTAAGTCTGACTATGAAACTGGTCCATTCCATTCTAGTCTAGGTAGGTGTTGTCCTGTATTTAGTGTAGCACCACTCTTGAGACGTACTAAGTCTGACTATGAAACTGGTCCATTCCATTCTGGTCTAGGTAGGTGTTATCCTGTATTTAGTGTAGCACCACTCTTGAGACGTACTAAGTCTGACTATGAAACTGGTCCATTCCATTCTGGTCTAGGTAGGTGTTGTCTTGTATTTAGTATAGCACCACACTTGAGACGTACTAAGTTGACTATGAAACTTGCCCATTCCATTCTGGTCTAGGTAGGTGCTCTGTATTAGTATAGCAGCACACTTGAGGCATAATAAAGCTGACAATTATACTGGTTCATTCATTCTGGTCTAGGTAGGTGTCGTCTTGTTTTTAGTACAGCACCACACTTTAGGCTTACTAAGTCTTAATAAGTCTGGCTCTTAGACACAACATGCCGAAAATATTTTTTTTTTCTGCCCACCACGCGTTACTACCCGTCCGGGCAATGCATATACTTCCACTATTGGAGTAAAAATGTAGAGAGTATTGTAGATTAAGTGTACCCATATCTCGTTTTTGCTTGAAAGAGGAGTAGAAAAGCATTGAATAAGAAACTTAAGTACAACCATCGGATTCAAAACTAAACCACAGAATCACCGTCAATCTAGATAGTTAGAGATATGTCTCTCCATGTTAAATTTTTGAGAATGGAGGGGGTGTGAGGAGGGATATAAATTAACATTGACAGACCCTATGAATTGACGTACAAATATATGAATTTAGACTTTGTTATTATATTGCCGTTTCTACAACGATACTAAAGAGCCTACTGCGATAGTAAATAGTCATTTATACAGAAAATTCCTTTTTCTAAGAACTAAAAAAGTTAATAGACTTTCTTTCAAGCATTTATAAGTCTAAGTCATGTGACATGTAGCTGTCACTTTTGATGGTTTTTACAAATATTTATAAAATGAAACTGATTTTAAGTAGTAAAATGTTATCAATACTGACAGCAAGAATATGTTGGTATTTTCTAAAAGGATCTTCCTATGAAGATTGGTCTATACAGGTTCTTAAATTATAATATGACAGAACACCCAGCAAATGGACTAGCCCGCTCTCACCCGGAGGCTCTTCATACAGTGTATATGGAATGACAGGAGATTACACAATGTAACGCAATTAGGCGGCGTGACAGCTACACCTCGAGATTATATTAACTCTGCCCAGTAGGAGGAGGGGAGGGATGATGAAGAAGAAATAGGAAGAGAATAAGAAGAGGATTCTTGCAATCAAGAGGCGCTTACTTCATGCTTGCCGAGACGTGACGTCACACGTCTCTACAGGAGTCACTCATTTGAGAAGTTTATTTCTTACTATCTGAAATACCCGACCTTGTCCGGAATAAGAAATATTAACTTAAGGTGGAAGGCAGGGAACGTGAGTTGTAGGGCAAAGTTTTTGCAGTTTTTACATCAAAATATCTCTTTGGCTAAAATGAGTAAAATAAAATGTTGTTCAGTACAAACATAGATTTTAATTTTCTTCGGATGGTGATATCAACAGTTGTTGAATATCTCTCATGAGCAGAGCGGTATTAGATAAGATACTTTTTAAAAGAACAGAAAATGTTGTCAATAAATTCCAGGACACCCTTTACATATATTCAACAAATGTTGAGGTCACAATGTGAAGAAAATTGAAATTTATTTTTATATTCGAGAAATATTTAATTTCTTTTAACAAAAAAGTTTTATATAAAACCTACAAAAACACTGACCTTAACTCAAGTTAGCTGCATTCCCTCTTAATGATTGTACGTTTAAGGTAGCTTTCAAATTAGTGCATTAAAACCCACAGTGTCGTTTAAACCTTTTCTTCTGACTCAGTTTTTAATTATTTGTAAAAGTCTAATATATTTTTTTATTATTCCCTGTAAGTTAAAACGTTCGTACAAAAGAGCTACTATTTAAAAAAACCAGACCTCTGCTTGCGGTAGATATCAGCAATGCTCATAAAAGTAAAATGAACTCTTTATTTTATTGATATACATTTTGTCAAGAAAGACGATCATACATTTGAAAGCTTTTTTTTTTCACTGCCACAAATTTTTAAACAAGGTGATATCGAATTAGGTGCGTATTTATTAAGTTTTTATTCCAAAATAACAATGTATCTATCATATTAATAACTTATGGCTTCAATATATATGTTTAATTCTATGTTTACATATAGTAATCTAATCAGTTATTGAATGTTTATCACGGGCATCATAAAATTAGACCAGGACTTTTAAAATGAAGATAAAAGACGCTGGTAAAATTACGTGATGCCTATGATAAATTCAAGAACTGTTGAGATAAATAGCACAATATGTAAAATATTAGACTAAACAATTATCTATCAATCTATATGCTATTTAATTTGACTAAAAAATTAAATTAAAAATAAATAATTCAAAAATAATGACCTAACACTCAGCCTATTCTTCTACTTTAAAATTAAAGTATAGTGACATTTATATGACGTACGCAATAATAGATAGTAACATATTAAAACCAACTTACATTGTGTTTGAATAGGAATATATTTGAATTTCATCAAATAATAAATTATCATTTGGAAAAAAGTAATAATAGATTAAACTACAATTTTTTTTGCATTTTCCTTTATTAAAGGCTGGACAACATAGTACGTCTAAGAGGCTAGCGCTGAAAATAGTATGTATATAATAATAATAATAATAATAATAATAATAATAATTTACTTTAATAGTAAAGTTAGGTCTTAGTAAAATATTAGTTTTAAGGCAGTTATAATAAAATACCCTTCGAATGTAACGTTATATGAGCAAACATACAATTATATTATATTTGAGGTACTATTCTATGAACGCATAAATAATTATATCACGTCTTATTTAAAAGCCCAGGCTAGGAACCAATCTTGGGGTCAATTAACCGGCTGGTAAGGAGCGATAACTTTTTGAACCTAAAACCATATAAAAGGGTGGTTTTTATAAATTCTTCAATGCCAACAACTTTGTTGTATTTTTCAAGAAGTTAAAATGGTTTTACTAGTCTAAACTCCACTGTTTCAATAAATGTTACAGGTTAATTAGTAGGATTTGTATGTATTGCTTACCTAAGGGTAGAAGGGCTCTTAACCCAAAATACTGTTATAGACAGCTTATATAGGGTGTAAATTGTTAGGTTGTAGTTTCATATGGTCGTTTTAACAACACAAAACTCTCGGAGCACACATAAAGGCAACATTCTTGTCTGGTCTGATTTGCAAATGTTGGATGTCAGCCGGTTGTAATAAGGGTATATTTTTACTAAATTAATTCCCACTATCCCTCCAAGAAAATATGGATAAATTTGATACAAAGTTATTAATTTATCTGCTTTCCCATTTCATTGTAGATATGTGGTCCAGATGGGTAGTCAGATATGAACCTTAAGAAACAGTAAAAATGTTCAATCATAAAATAATTACATAGTCTTGAATTTTATTTAAAACTATATCTAGTTTCTTATATATCCTATCTAAACCTATCTATCCCTTAGAGAAATACCTTGAACCACTCTTCTGTATAAAAAATAATATTTCACGTCTAACCAGGGTCCTCTGAGATTCCTCAAAAATAACAATCTAGATAGAATTGTTGGATAAACTACATAAAAAATATACCAAGAATGTTTCAATCTTATAAAACTAAAAAGATGAATAATTTACGATGGTGTTATCTACGCCCCTGGTAATATTCAGGATACAACCTGCATGACATTTCTGTCAGATGAACTGCCTTACAGAACATTTCAAGGTATTTAAACTAGTCACAATTTTAAAGATAATTTACACGATCTTGAAATTTTGATTTCCTCTAGGCTATCTTGTACAAACCACTTGACACAACTGTAGGATAAAATATTTATCGTACCGTTTTCTGGCACTTGCCTTAGGTGGAAATAAAATAAGCACTTTTATAAATGACGTTTTAAAATTCAACAAATGGAATATTAAAATACTATTATTTATATAATTTATTTTATTATTTTAAAATTAGAAAAGTTGATCATATTTCTAGAACAAACTTTATAACGGACTTTTAAAATATTCTCAATATGATATAAATAATTGAGTAATGATTTTTCTTAGAATCATAAAGTTATTAACCCCCCCAACCCCCCCCCCCCCCCAAAGAAAACACAGAAGGTTTTTTTTAATATTTATTTTTCCATAAAGCATAGAAGTTTTTATAAGCAATTAATAAATCCAAGTACATAATATTGAACATTTTTAAGACCTTTATAAAATATCACATTACTTATATTTAATGAGGGGAATATCGTCTTTGAGGTCATTTATGTTGAAATATTTCCAATTTCCAATTTGATCCACACTCAGAACTGTGACGACACAAAAAATAAAGTCACTTACCCAGAGATGATTAAATACAAAATTAACAGTCACGGTGTTTGGTGAAGGTGGCACATTTTCTCGGGAAGACAATTTGAAGTTGAAGTGTCCAAACCGCAAGCGCATGCGTACTACGAAGCAAACTCAGCTGATACCTCAAGGCGTCGGTGACGAAAGGAGACGGCGAGAAGAGACGTATAAAAGAGAGGGAGAGAGAGAGAAGGTAGCGTCTGCTTGAAACGACGTCATGGCCAAAACTCAATTTCCCACCCTGGTCCTCCCCTTTCCCCTTCAGCTTCCTTTCACTTTATTTTCAAAAGACTTCTGAAAATGAAATTATCATACGTATTAAGAGAGTCTGTGTGTGTGTGTGTGTGTGTGTGTGTGTGTGTGTGTGTGTGTGTGTGTGTGTGTGTGCGTGCTATTTTGAAGGTGAACAACAGGAAGAAGATCCATTCCGTTGGATATTGTGGAGAATTTCCGTTCCTTTTTAACCACAAACCGACAACTTATGAATACTTGAATAAAATAATAATGAATATCATTCAAGTTTATTACTTCTTGTAAATGTTTATAAATAGATGACAGAAGACGGTTCAAAGTTACTACCAATAAAAATAATTAATATATCATTTAGGTGAAGGGTGGCCAACCTTTTCCACCAGCGTTCCACAATTTAGGCTGATTAACTTGAAAGTGCCACTTCACCTCAAAAATCTATCCTAACCTTACACTATCACCATTACCCTGCCATAGTTAGAATAAGAAATTTGCCGAGGGAAGGGAGATCAAAGTTCAAATCTCGATCGGGTGAACTGAGGATGTTTTTTTCCTAAATGGTTTACCACTCTACTTCTACGAATATGCAGGCTCACTTCCTCTAAATTCAACTCTCCCAATTCCTAACCCATAAGCGTAATTAGTACACAAGCAAATAAGCCAAACGGTAGTAAAACGTGGTAATAAATATATAAATAAATAAAAATAATAAGTTATAATCTCTGTATAAAAAAGTCATATTTTTTTAACTCCTGAGTGAGGTATGGAGAGTTCTGGGTTATATCTATTTAGTTTAGTTTATATAAAAAAAATTGAGAATGTGATAGTGAAAACAAAACTTTATATTATATATAAAAACTTGTAGTGGGAATAAATAAATGATCTATATATCCATAAATCACAATCCAAAAACAATTTAAGATTATTTTTAAAACCAATTTGATAACAACATGAATAACAAAGTGGTAAAGACGCTATATACTACATAATTGTATAATTATTTTAATTAATAATAACAGCATAAGTTGATCAATAAAATACTAATAGATATTAAAAATGGTTTTTATTAGGAAAGTTTTAAAATTAAAATACTAAAAATAGCTATTTGATTTCTTAGTGATGTTTTTAGATAATTTTGTTTAATAAAATTACAAGTTTGTCCTCTAAATATTTTTAAACAACGAAAGGTAATGTCGAGATGAGTAAAATTATATATGTATATTGGGCGCCACGCCTAGGATCTAGGAGAACTTAATAATATTAAAAAATACCTTTAGCTCGACTAACTCTGACAGTGGCACGATTAACCTTAATATTTTAGACCACAGGGTGTGCTCGGGTACGTTTCATGGATGATGCAGTGTTAATAATAGTTAAACTACCTTACTTACAACAATAGTATGCTGTAAATCTCTACAAGAGTTGAAGGGACACTGAAAATAAAATGGGTTACTGAGTGAAATGTACTAATTTTAAATTACAATTAAAAAATATATTGAAATTTGTCTGTTATTATTATAATTTTTTTTTTTCCTTGTTACCACATCCCAAACCTACCTATGGAATTCAGAGTAAATACAATTCTAATCTGAGAAAATAAAATATATTGTATTAGATCTATTCTTAAACAAAATTAATCAATTAAAAAAATAATCTCCGAACATGCATAAATTCAGTTTATAACACCAAAGTAAGAGAAATAATAATATAGGCTAAGCATATATGATATTGAAGTTTTGAGTAAAAAATTAGTATTATTGAAAAAAGACAATGGCCTAAATATTTTGCCATAAAATAGAGTATTAATTAATGCTAAGGATTTAATAAAGTTTCTGAATAAATTTAATTTTTTCTGAAGCATTTAAATTAATCCTGGATTCTTTATGATAAAAAGAGAGAGAGGAGAGAGAAATATTTATAGTTGACGATTTGGCTGAATCTTACCAAGAGAATATGTTGTGTTGAAACAGCAAAATGTAGGAAATATGTTTCCTCTGCTTAATTGCAAATAATCCACTGTTTTGGGATAGCAACAGTCTCTAGTTCTTCCCTAGACACCCAGCTTTTTCTTGATATATTAATATCACACTTTTAAACTAAGTTTCCACTTTTAAAATAAATTTATTAAGGAACCACACATATTAGGGTCCATACTTTAAGGACACAGAAGAAGAAAACAATCTTCTTCAAAAGGTGTGCCAGGAATCAAATTTATAAACGTTCTATTTTTTCCTAGTCCAAAAAGAAAACTTATAGATTATAACAAAAGATAAAATGTTGGTTATGAAATAGGGATGCATAAAAAATAAAATGCAAATTTAATATAAAGATTGAAATTATGTAAATGAATACTAACAATGTTTCTTAATAGAATTAAAATGTTTATTTCCATCTGTCAAAATTTTAATGTTCACTAGTTTGTAGGTACTTACATAATGTCTTCGTTTCTTTTCTTACTTCTTTTACAATTGTGAGACCCGTCATTCACTTGTTTAACAGATCGGCGCAGGCCTTGAAATAAATCAAGGCCGACATTGAACATAAATAAAGAAGAGTTAACAAACTTCTTAGAAGGATAAATATGTTTATTAAAAAGGTAAGTGTTCATCCATAGCTCAAAATTCATTATTTTAAACAGCGTTAAACGTTCTTCTTCCCGTTTTTTTAACTTTGAATAGATGTAATAGTATTATTTTGTCACGCCGGCAACACAGCAAGTTAGGCTGCGGCCGAACTTTGAAGTGCGACATTTCAATCGAAAATAAATTGGAAACTATTTACAAAATTAGAAAAATATAAGTAAATACATGGTAGGGTATACATTTGGTATTCACGTGTTCATAAATGCTTGGTTTTATTGTCGGTGAAGCAAAAATAGTAAACCCTGTCTTACTACTTAAAGTTTCTCCACGTGCCATGAATGGCACCCATGCCATGTATTGGTTACCCCTGAGTTACGTCCAGTACAGCCCAAACGAATGCTAGAAGGCGGTGAAAGAAAAATTATAAATAATGTGTCATATAGAACTATCGTAATCTTACATTGCCTTATTGTTAATTCATGTGTATAATAAACTGGTATGTGATGGCTATCCACAGGATCAGTCTTGATAGCTGAATTAAATGTTATTAGATGAAATATAGCAACCTGTACATGGGTCCTGGGCTCGATTCCCGTTTAGAGGATGTCATCTTTCAATTAATTGAATTACTTAATTGGTTTTATTACTGTACGTGGTGATAGATAGACAATGAATGAAATAGTACTAGTTAACGATACCAAAATTATCATCACAAATATTGACTGACGTCGTATCTCAGTCCATCGCACGTGTTTCCACTGATTTAGGGGTCTCAAGTTCGAGTCCTGTAATAGTATGGATACATATAAAAAGGAAAAATACCACGGTCACTGTGAAGCACATTAATTAAGAACGTAAGAACTGGATGCTATTACAGGCCCCTAATTGACTTTTATTGGGGTATTTTTTACCACTCATTTGGGTTATTCGGTTATGAAGAATTGCTTTAATGTGTTAGGGATTAAGAAAGTCTAATATAGAGAAAATGTACTGACATTTTCGTGTAGGGAGAGTGAAAAAACATTCAGGAAAAACCACCCTCAGTACACCTGGCCGGGATCTATCCTTAATATTCACGTCATTGGCATTCTAGTCTATGGCAAGTGACGGATTAGACCATGCGGCCACTGAAGTGGATCATAATTGAGTTAGTTTATAAATAGTGTGTAGATATAATAAATTATTCCATAAAGTACAATAGCCCTAATAAAATACTTTCTAAATCAGAAACATTATTAATTAATTAATCTAATTACATATTTAACGGCTTTGAAAATATTAGGTAACTAAAGTATTTAACAAATTTTGACCAATATAAAATAATATATTTTATATATGTATTAATCTAGTTATGAATTGAAGTTTCCTTCAATGGTAGTAGTAAAAATAATATACGAATGAAAAGTACGAGTTCATCTTGAGCTCTTCAAGAAATTGTTTAAGTTTCAAAGAAAGTAAAAGTAGACATAAAATGAATAGTAAAAATAAAATCATGAAAAAAAATATCTGCCCCTCATAAATCATTCAACGAACGAACAAATGAAAATAACAGCATCTGAATAACAACTTGACAGAGAGAAGTGAGCAACCAATAGCAGCCGACAGGTGCGAGAAATGAACTAGTTGTGTTATAATATACATACATATACATACCCTTTTGATAAGAGACTGGCGAGTCATAGTAAAAAAAACACATGGCTATTACTTTTGCCTTTTATAGAGAAATAAATGTAATGGAATGATATATAGTTAATACAATATGTAGGTTTCTGTGAGATAAATTAAAATTAGAAGCTATAAAAATTCCGTAGGACTAATTTTGTTTTTTAAAATCCATACCATATTTAATGTTACGAAAGAGAGATCCATGAAAAAAACAGAGAGACATAACATTATATTTTTTCCAACTTAATTAACACAACGATACAAAGCACAATCCTAGACCAACAATAAACTAATAATATAGATAATTTATGAACTATAGTATATAAAACTACATCAAATAAGATGCAAAGAGATAATCATGATTTAAAGAGCACAATTCAAATTAATAATACAAACACATAAATATGAAGTAGATATTTAACATACCAGCCCCCTTGAACTGGTGGTCAGTTTAACAGTTAATTCGTTGATTGCTATTATTAGCCAATGATATTCACATGTCCATCACAGACTTTGCCTTAAGCTATGAGTGAAAAGTGACTTGGAGCGTTGAACTATCCCTAAATGGCTCAATGGTAGGGAATCAGTACATTAACACAAAGGATCAGGTTTCGATTCTATTGTGCAGATATCATTTTTCTATTTTTTCGAATACGATTCAAATACAGCTGATTCCCGTAGTTATAATAATTCAACCCCCAAGCTTTGCCTTTCATATATACTTGATTGTATAGCGTTGCTTTCTTTCATCTTAGTTCACTTGAAAGGTACAATACAATACATCTGCCGTGTCTGAATAATATTTGAATTAATTAAAAAATGACACCCGGGCATGTTAACCAAGCCGGGAACCTTTGACTAACACACCAATGCTCTACCACCGAGATATTCAGAATTTGTCCAACGTTAAAGGTCACTCTTCACTCATAGTTTAAGGTATAGTCCGTGATGGACGTGTGTATATTGTTAGACTACTAAGAACTATCATTGGTATCACAGCCACAGGTTTTATTCTGTCAAGGGTAATTTTGGGGTGCAGAGGGGACTGTGCTCCCTGAGGGGGTGTATGCATAGTTTAAGTGGTGAGATACCATGAGATACACAATCAGCGGATTATGAACCTATGAGATGTGATACCACACAGAGGTGGAATCTATTCTTTAGTCTGAGCAATGTGCTTGACGACGTTCAACATTTTGTGTTATGGGTTTTTTTTTTTGGATCAGTGACCAAACAATAGTTTAGTCGAACCATGCTGTGGTTGAATCCATATGACTCTTCAATAGAGGAGAGAGATCTAATAGTGAAGGATTACCTTTTAGAAAAAGTTCTAAGAAAATGGTTGAAAGTAAGGTGTGGTTATAACTAAAAGTTAAGACATATATAAATTGCTCAAGAAATGTGTATATAAAAATAAAATTTATAGATTAAACAGTTGCTAAATTGGTAGATGTATTAAGTGAAATTAACTATTCCAAATGTATAACTTAAATATACCTCTGGTGAAAAAACATATTGTAATATATGAAAATTTATATACAATTACTATGCATCATTAACTAGTCCATAAACGAGTTGATGAAAAGTCTAAAACTTAGGTTGACACGTTAAAAAATATTAATACAAATATTTTAAGATACAATATAGTATGGTACGAAACAATGTTTAGGTTCAAAAAATCAAATATGTTGTAAAATAAATAATTAATTTAAGTTACATCTGCCAAACAAATTGAATTAAGTGATTAAATAATGTGGAATAATCTAAGTCTTATCAGTTTCTTTAACCCATTACTCCTTTTTGATATCCAGCACTGTAAAAATGCTGAAATACTTCATTCCAACATGTTTCGGTACCGTAATCATGGATAATAAGTCGCTGTGAAAAACAGGATGTGTTATTACGACGGCTAGATGTTAACTCTATAAATTTAATCATTAGCTATATATTTCTAGAGCAATTTATCTAAGTCTTAACATTTAATTTTAATAGTGAAGGAGTTTTGATGAGCACCACAATGTTCAAGACGAGATATTGAAGGCCGTTCAAGAGGTACGACACGTGTTTGGCCAGAATAATATCTACCTTAACCTTTGGTCACTGGCCATACATCTCAGGTACCCATCAACAGCCTATGCTTGTTCTGAGGTGTCATAAATATCATCAAGTTGGATGCTAGTAGCTTGAGAAACAGAAATAGAAAGTTGAACTTTTATTTTCCGCAAAGAAATTAATTCAACGAGAAATCTTTTCCATCGGGTAGTAACTTCATTTGGAAGTGGTTAATTCCATTGAGGTCCCAAGTGTCCCTAGGTATTGTATAGGAACAAAACGTGAGGGAACAAATCACACGGGTCGTAGATTTGTTCCACTGCTGAGAGAAAGTTGTGTTTAGTGGGTACAGTCTTTTCAATGTTTATATTGCGTGAAAATATGTCGGACGTTGGAATATACTGTAGATCAACTATCCTCAAATTATCTTGTTTTGGGGTGTTAAAGAAAATAGGTGGTCGATGATCCTTGGTACATAGTTGAGAAGATGCGGTTGATTATTTGACTATTTCTGAGGATAAAAACACCTTTTCATAGTAGTTGCAGTTGCTCAGTTTCCAAAATAAGTGTTTCTTCAACCGTTTCAGAGATAATATCGTCCAAAAAAAGTTTGATATTTTAATTCGATGACAGCACGAGGGAAAATATGTCCACTTTGGCCCGATTGGGATAAAGTTCTGGTCTCCAGAAATAGAGAGCTGGACCTAACATAGCTAACTGTGGTGATATAGTATATACCTTCATGTTTCATCCCGTAAGTGTTTGGAGATAAATTGTATTTCACAAAGTTGTTTATTTTTATTTGATACTATCAAATGTGGGGGTTCCTCATTATTCCATAAACGTTGAATCGAGCTATGAAGATAACAGTCTGAGGTGGAGATAAGTATCACAAATCTACCGATAGGTTCTCTAGCATTGTTTAGTGTGATAGAGAGAGTCGTGTCCATGATCACATAGACAAATTTATTCCAAAGACGACGGTTAAGCTAGGTCCAAATGTTTGACAATCACCAGTGAAAGCATTAGCAAAGAGGTCCGTTCCAATCAACTGGATTGATAATATCATGGGTCAACAAGTATCAATTCTTTAAGTTTGTGTTTAATATCTGAATTTATTTGCGTACGTGTCAAGTCCGATGTAGTTTTATTCAAAATGATCACTGGATGTGGTAGAGCTAGGCAACATCCATCTATATGTACCATTCCCTTCGCCTTAAGTGAAGAGAGAATGATACCGTGAAAGGCATGTGTTATTTGTGAGTAATTTACGTTAATTAATTGGGCAAAGTGTTCTGTCATAAAACTGCACAGAGGAGTTGAATCTAGGACTCCTCGTACTATCTGTGATGAGCCAAACGGAGTGGTTATTTTGACTAGCGTCCTATCTAGCTAGATGCATTGTGATCTAAAGCATTCCCATAAAACCAACAACATATTGAGTGTGTAAAATCGTATTCTTGAAAAAGGCCGTGTAAGGTGTCAGTGATAGATATAAAAAAAATACAAACATTTATTTTGAGACAAATAAATAACATTTGTCCATATTGTTAGTGGTATTATTCACCTCTGACAAGACGTGTATTAATCACAACTTGTGAATGTGAAGAATGCCAGGCCTCCACCATGGTTCGGATTCCACGTTAAGCTGTAGGTCCTCCATTTTAGTCTCGCAATCCACCCTACCATTACACATTTGCGTAAGTGCGTATAGCCCGAATGGGTAGTAAGACGCGGTACTACTACTACTACTATAATAAAAAATAGTAGTTAATACTATTTTACAGCCATTGATATTATCTATCGACAGTGACTATTTCAGACCACATGACTTGGCTTATGTATAATATATATGTGAATGTTGGAACTAGTAACTTTACTAGAATTTGGATAAAGCTTTTCCTATGAAAATTGTACTGTTGTAAATAAAGAAGTAAAATAGAAAAATCAAATACAAATATTCAACATATTAGTCAACGCTATTTGGCGTTATCCTACTGTCCTTAAGAACTGAGATATACCTATTCAAACACCCAGTTTATCATGTATTCTCTATTCATAAAACATACTAAAATTTGAAAACTCACATTTGAGTTAAGAGTACACCATACTACCCAGAAATCAACCTATTTAAGCAATTAAATCCGTCGCCTTAAATTCTCCTCGGCTTTTGATGTCTCAAGTTTATGACAACTCAATAAATGTAACAAAAATATATCAAGATAAAAAACGTCGTGTTGTTTCTTGCAAGATTAATGTACTTCTTCAAGACTAATCCCCCTAAAATAAATGGTGCATTCAGCTGTGTACATTGTTTCTTTCGTCCATAAAATATAAAAATAAAAGTGTGGTTTTGTGTCAACTTTTTACCACAGTGCTACTTACAATTCTCGATTACTTTTATTAGCTTTCTTTTTCAACACTGGTAGTAATTAATCAAAATGTACTTTCCATTTGGTTGTCTTTGATAAATAGCTTTCAATTTGCTGTAATTGAACTATTAATCATTTTGTTGGTGTAACTAATAATTAATATAGAAATAGAAAAATAATAATTGTCAAATGATATACACTCAGGGTAAAATAAAAACTATGATTATTCAATAAACCTTACATAAAGTAAAAACATTCGTTTCCAATTTAAGTATTAATTTACTCAAGAAGATGTATATAAAGAAAGATTTGTTTGAAAATAGTGTAAGATCATGTTAGTTTTAATTTTTATTCTGGTGCTATGTTAAGCTACAAGCTTGTACAGTATATGTACTGTTCATATCCCTGGAAATCAAGCACATTCTATCATCTTGATGATAATCAACCTATTGATGAGCGAGTGACAAAAATAATTGGCTCAACTAAATTTAACTTATAACCCGTGGATCGTTGTTTATTGATTGTATGTCTTAGAAATAAGAGATGGAGGGAGCTTTACTCCAGTTGAAGAGAGGCCATGTCTTAAAGCTTAGAGGGCTACATATGTCGCTAACAATCATTAACGAGCAGGCTTGCTATGAACACCTGTATCCTTAAATACCAGAATCGCGATGTTACTCTCCTGTATCACTTTATAGTACTAATTGTACTCATTTGTTGTAGTAGGATTACATTAATGTGTTCTATAGACAAACGTACTAATTATATTAAGCAATTCTCTTTGATTCACTCCCACGCGCCAAACAATCATACAATATTAAACACTTAATGAACTGGTAACGATTCATCGTACCACATTAGTGTTGTAGCTAGGATAAATACTATCTATCTTAGAAAATGTAGTTCCAATAGCAAATTAAATTCCTGTAATAGTAGCTAATATCTATATACTTTGTTGCAGAAACGTTCCACAAAAGAGCATAAATAAAATAATATGCACTGTTACATAAATATATTGATTAAAAATAAAATCACTGTCCTGGTGTGTGTGTTTATTTCCACACCTCCAGAAGCCCAGAACTTTGAAAGAGCTCCTATGACATTCGGGTGTCCCCTGGACAACGGAACATTAGTACTGGCTAATCTTTCCACAAACTGAGCTACAAATGTATATAGCTCAGCTATTACATTATTATTATTATTACTATTATTATTATAATTATAATAATTATTTTTATTATTAGATAGTAAGGGTAATTCATTATTGAAATGTACTTTAGGGGGAAGATTATGACACCATTTAATTGAATTTGATGTATAAGATGATTTAATAATTTGTCGATTAGTTCTTATTCTTTCTCATAAAATTAAAATGAATAACCGAACTCCAAGTAAAGAAATTAATTATCTAACTAATGTAATAATATTTCACATTGTGTAAGCATCAGAATAATGAGAGTACCGTCAAAGTATACCTACTTATATAAAAAGTGTTGAGGAAAGAAGGTTATGTTTACTCCAATAAATATAATAATAGTTTGGAGTTTCAAACATTTTGCATTATGTAATAAGCATGTAAATAAATGGTATCATTGCATAAATCCTCCAATAATATCAAATAAAGCTACTATTGATAGTACATAATGGAAATGTTCTACTACATAGTTAGTATCGTGTAGTACAGTGGAACCTGACTAATTCAAACCTCCGTAATTCCAAATCGTCTTTAATTCCAATTTTTCGCCCAGTCCCTTGGGTTTTGTATTAAAACAATTTTGAAAAATCGTGGATAATTCGAAGTTTGTTTTGGTTAGTTCGAACATTTCGTAAGTTTGAACTTACTGTGCAGTATTGATTTCCTACTTCTGGTTGCAGTGCCGTGTTATTCTATTTTTCGAACCAAGGGAGGCGACGTTGGAATGCGGTCATTACACTTCTTAACGCCCCTCCCCCTCTCCCCCCCCACGTTCTTGTTTACACGTACAGTGCTGTAATCCGTTAGTCAAGTTCAAACCTCTTGAATGGTTACGTGGACTGTTCTTAATGATTTGGTCGTAGCGATATTATTGTGACGCGTGATTTTATTTGGTTTTTTTGTTTAGTTTTAGTCTTGATTAATACACACTGTACAGTAGTATTTGTGTGTGTGTATCGTGATGTTACTGTCCAAGCCACATTATACAAATCATTTAACTTTAGCCGATAAAGTAGTGGTGATAAAGGAAGTGGAAAAGGGAATGCCTATTAAGAAACTTATTTAATTTGAAATTTTGAATGATTCGAATTTTGTCAAGGTCTCTTCAATTTTGAATTATCCAGGTTCCATTGTACAACATCTATAAAAGTTAGTATTACTCCTGTTAATCCTCCAATAGTGAATAGCAATATAAATACTATTGCTCATAAACAAGGAATTCAATATGTAAGTCATGAACCATAAATAATTGTGTATCAACTGGATGATTTAATCCCAGTAAGTACTGCAATAATAATTATTGTAGCAGGTGTGAAATAATCTCGAGTATCAACATATATTCCAACTGTAAACATATGATGCACCACACATATTATTATTATTATATATTAATAATAATAGTATTAATATACTACTTTTATTTGCTCTATTATAAATATCATTATTATTATATTAATATTTATTAATCACAGAGAAAATGAAAATAATAATACTAAACAATGAAGTTTATTTAATACAATTTTTGTTTCAATTAAAAAAGTCCCCTAAAAAAAGAATATGTGAAAGTACATACATCAGAAGAAGCTGAAATGAAAATAATATTTTTTATATTTTAACACATAGCACACCAGCATGAAATCACATGGTGAACTGTCAGATACCGGCCAAATTTACGATATTTTGAATTTACACTGTGAGGATACTTTTTGTTATATAATAGGGTTGTTTTTTGTGTGTATATTACAAAGTCATTTATAATCTTTTAGACTTTGTATGGAATTTTTTTTTGTTTTACAGAAGAAAAGTAAAGAAAAAATATGTGTGGTAGTTTTTGTACATAAAACTATTTTTTTAGCAAATTTATTGGACAAAAAATAATAAAAAATGTGTATACATTTTGTTACAAAAGCAAGAAAAAATTATAAAGAGCAAAACAATTTTGCAGACACAATGCTACATTTCAGTTTACACAACTTATGGGAAGTGTTGCCACATAGTATTTTTCATGAACGAAGACAGTTTTAGGAAACATTTACAGAACACTATACCTGAACGTATCTCGGGCCATTGTGTATGTAAACATTTAAAAGAGGACCCGAGGGTAGCCCGGCATGGTAACGATAGATACATACGCTAGTACGAGCCTAGCAGGGGTGTGGTGTTCAATGGTGTTTTAAAAAGAAGTGTTACTTACCACTTAATTTAAGAAAGGGGAAGGAGGGTAGTCTATAACAAAAAGAGTCTCCAAGTTCGTCAATGACAAACCACATGTAAAAAAAAATCCTCCAGTGTAACTTTTCTTCAATAGTACACTTATCTACCCGTCAAAGGTAAGACAAGGGCAATGTGAGCCTAACTCATTCAACCACGTGACCACTGCTGTGAGTTCTTTGATATTGGTTACTTTTCACAATGTTATTATTATATACTGATAAAAATATGTGTTCATCACATCTATATATCTACATAGGCTAACCAGATGTATAGGGGTCTACACTAATTAGATACAAATTAGGAAGGTAAAAGTAGGTAAAATGTACCTGCGTTTGCGTGTATGAATATTAGTAAGTAATGTGAGTAAAACTACCCTCAGCGCACCCAGACGGGGTTTGAACCCCGACATACCTGTAGTGGAAAATCTAAACCAGACGAGTTTGACGGGTTTGCCCACCTGTTCACCGATACAGCTTTTATTTTTTAATGAAATATATTGAGATTTATAACACACTTATAAAATATTAAAGGGTCCATATTATTGAAAGATAAAAATAAGCTTAGTAAAACTTAATTACACATTAAAAAACACATCAGCTAAACTAAAACAAAGAAAGAACAAACATTTCTCAAGTACAAGAAATGTTAGGTAAGAGAAAAATCTGAACGTGTTTATTAAAAAAAAAGGAGGTTTGAGGTTTTGTGGTTTAAAGAGATAACAGTAGAATGGGAAAATGGCGAAGAGAGAGTGAGCCGGTAGAGAAAGGAACAGAAAGGAACAGAGGAAGGAGTGTAGTAATGCAGAAAACGTGAGGTAGTAAGGGAAGGTTAGGAGTAAGAAAGGCACTCCCCTAAACTGTCAACCAGGGCTTCCTGTCAGTGCCGCGTGCGGGTGACACTTAGATCGAGGAGGGTGGTTGGGGGGGGGGGAGTATGGGGGTAATGGGGTCAATAGGTCAAGGAGAGTAATCCCAACAACCTTGCTACCACAACCAATAATGGACAACTCTGATCCCGTCATTCTTATTTTCCTCGACAAAGTAGAGAAGATACTTTTCAAAGAAGTAGAAGCTTTCATTACAATCTAAGATTGCGTGTTGTAAACTCATCATAAATAAAGTCAGCATCTGATAAAATCTTAAGTGACAATAATTCACAATATTAACAGTAGACTAAATTTCATATTATAAATTCAAAAACTGTTTCTTACATGTAGCCTGGTGTGAACCAAGAAATAAACTATATCCATATTTACGAGTTATTATTTTATGTGATTTAACTAGCTTGTTAAAACTCGAACTTTCATTAAATTGATATTATATTCATTAAATGCTATTTTTTATATTTCAATCAAATATAAACACTATATTGATAGAAAACCATTATTATTGATATCAAAATAAAATATTATTTTAAAAATATATTTGAATAAATGGTACGAAACAGTCATAAAAACTTTATCTATAGCTTGGAGCAGTATTACAAGAATGGTTATTCATTTACAAATGAGTTTTCTTGAGAAGGAAAAAACTCAAAATTGATAATTTTATTAAATTCTCTTCATATATTAAATATAAACAAAAACTTTCCAAACAGTTTTTTAAAGAATTCAAACTTTCACAAACCTTTCATTTGTATTTATGACACTATATATGTGTGTATTATATACTTATATTTATCATGTAAAGAAAGTCACAGACACCCAATATGAAATAAATCATTAAACCATTTCTTAAATATTAAAAAATTTAAAAATATGTCATAAGACAACAGTCTTTAAATAAATGTGGTTTAAACAAATATATAATTATTAATAGAATTAAATAATCTATAGCTATAGATTTTTAACGAAATCAAGGCTATTTTTTTAAACCATTTATGAGCTACATCACCCTTAAATTAACTTTTTTAATCATACATGCATATAAACATACATACATACATATATACATACATATATACATATACATTAATACCGCACTATTCTAGAAAAATAGATTAAATAAAATATATATTTTTATATTACTCTAATTAATTTTCCTATAACATTGTTGATTACGTCCAAGCAAGACTATTTTGGTCACACTCAATTAGTATTTGAAATTATTTGATTATTTTTTGCGACTTAACAAAAAAATCATTTGAGTTATTATTGTGCACTTTCCGAGCCAACTGGTTATATCATTAATTAGAATTTCTATGAGCGAGAACAAAAGACATAACAATTTGGCCCGGAAAGGTATCTTCACATATCTTCCAGGCCTCTTTTACATGTCACAATTGACTTGGGACTGACGGGCTTTACTTCTTTCCCTCTGCATGAAGTTTTGCTAAGGATTATTATCGATCAAGAAAAATCTGTTGACCCCAGCTGGAATTGAATTCACGAACATCGGGACATACATGATACGAGAACTTTATCCCAAGATCACTAAGGTTGACTTTATAATGCTCAAAGATCAAATTTTAGTTGCGATGTAGTTTTTTCATACGACTGACCTAATCAACCAGTCTATTGCGACCCACCAGTTGCGAACCCCTCATCTAAGCTGTAGGGATGGGTAGTGTAATTTTATAGGGCATGTACCCACATTATCGTGGTGGGTGTATAAGTCATCAGGTAAATAAATATTCAATACTAGCAATCCCGCATGGCATTGCGCTTGACCCACTGTGGTATAAGAAATATTTAAGACCCCTCCCACCCCCCACCACCATTCATGGTCCCCGATTTCAAATGGAAAAGTTATCTCTGAAACGTAATTCTAAACCAGATTAAAAATATTTTCTTCAGATATTTGTTAAAAAATAGCCTAATTAAAAAGCTAATTAAAAATTTTAAAATCCGGCTTCAAGGTAGATTCGGACACCATTCCGTCCACCTATGTTAAATATATCAGATCTCTGCGAGCCATAGATTTGGCTGGGCATCGCACACAAACAAACAAACACACGCACAGACAAATACTTCCTATTATTATTAAAGATTTCGCTTGTAACTCACCTTGTTGCGAGACTGATGCCTTAGACCATAATGCCAAACTTACGCCCCTCGTGGGGCATGCGGCTTAAACCATGAATCTACGTGTCCTACGGACCTAGTGATGAATCAATATAATAGCTGGCAGAATTATTATTATCATCATTAGCACCGCATCTTACTACCCGTTCGGATTATACGCACTTACGCTAATGTGTAATGGTAGGGTGATTGTGAGATGAAATTGAGGACATACAGTTTAACGTGAGATCCGAACCACGGTGGAGGCCTGGCATTCCTCACATTCACAAGTTGTGATTAATACACGTCTTATCAGAGGTGAAGGAAGGGTTTGAAAATCAGATAAATCTGTGCCGGGACCGAGGATTGAACCCTGGACCCCTAGCACAGAAGTCTGACACCTTACCCCTAGACCACCAGGTCACCTAGCTGGCAGAATTATTGTCTACCAAACTTATATAAATACATAATTTCAGATTATTACAATAACTTGTCACATTTAAATTCATCAAAACCAGATTTGGTTGCCACATGGTCTAAGGCGCTACTTTCATAATAGAATAGACTAGCGAATATGGGAGATTGGGTTTCGATCTTGGTCAGGTGGATTGAGGGAGGCTTTGAGAATAGTGGTTTTCCACTCTCTTTCCTGACATATGTGGTTACATTTCCTATGGATTAAACCATCATAAGCCCTAGCACATTAGTGTAATTAGTACATCGGCGTATAAGCCAAACGGGTAGTAAGACGTGATGCTAAACAAAAATCCATCAAATTCTAAACTTTTCACAAATGATCAAATTTTTTAAAAACTTCTTGATGAAAATTTCAATAATTCCTAGGGAAAATTCAGAGAGTTGCATTATTTTATATATTTATTTTATATAAAATATATTATATATAATATTCTATTTCATCTCCCCATCTTACTACCTGTTCAGTCTATAAAGATAAATGATAATTAATCTAATGTGTTAAGGATGAGAAAGGAAGCATTAAAGAGGTTATATCCACATAGTTTCATGGAAGGGGAGAGAGAATCCATTTAGGAAAATTCATCCTGAGACCTCAGTAGACCCAACTGAGATCCTGTCTCCAACTTTTCCGTCATCACCAGGTATTAATTTTTAGTTTTTATTACACAAGAAGGTGATGAAAGTGTATTTTTTTAAATGCGGCCCTCTTAGTACATACATTTTCAATGGTCCTTATTTCCAATGATTTTGACACTTCTACACTAGACCATGTAACCACCAGTACACGTCCAGCTGGAGATGCTGGTAAGGGAGAGAAGTTGGAGCCATAAAGAGTTAATAGGTCAATTGTTCAACGGATTGGAAGCCCAATATCTAAGACAGAGATCTAGGGGACAGAAGAAAAGGCCAGCGTTAAGCAGTTTTTATTGAAAAACATTTTTTGGATAATATAAATACAATATTGATCCCTTATAAGCATCAAGTTTAACTTTCTTCACATGGTGATATCAACAGTTGTTGAATGTCTGTCATGAACGTAGTGGAATTAGATGAGAAGCTTTTTAAATTAAGAGAAAAAGTAGTAATTAAATTCCAGGACAAGCTTTACAGATATTCTACAACTGTTGATATCAACGTGTGAAGAATATTAAACTCTATGTTTGTATTTAAGCAATATTTGGTTTATTTAAACCAAAATAACTTTTGATTCAAAAACTGCAGAAACCACTGACATTTCCTCGTGTACCCTACATTTCCACCTTAAACATAAACCACCACAATCAATTAAAAGACAGTTTCCATTCAAGTGCAACGTTTCATTGATTAAAATAAGAAAAAATGCAAAGCTTTTTTCTTAAATTCTGAAAATTGAAAAATGACACCTGGACACGGGAATCGACCCAGGTACCTTTGGCTTGGTACGCCAATGCTCTAACCACTGAGTTATCCAGGATTCGTCCCGTGCTCATGGTCATTCTTCACTTATATTTTAAGGCAGAGCCTATGATGGACGTGCGGAAATTGTCAGCTTTATTCACGAGCCATCAGATAACGCAGCCATCTTTGACTCGGTAGCTGGCTCGTTACTGCCACTCGTATAATTAGTATTAAGGATTAACTGCACGGATAATATTAAGAATCAAATAGCTGAAGCTGTTATTAATTTTGGAGAGGAATTCACAATCATTTTTCAATTTTCAGAATATGATATCTAGATGGTGGATTCCTCTCTAAAATTAATAACAGCTTCAGCTATTTGATTTTTTTCTTAAAGCTTATTTTCAAAGAAATACTTCAGTTTCTTAGCTCCGGTCTGTGCCCTAATTTACCATATATTGTGAAACTTGCAACTACTTCATTTAGCAGAACCTGTCTTACGCCTCGTAAATATATTAGCGACTAATATTCCGTGACACACCTAATATGTAAAATAGTTATACAAATATGTCAAGCTTTTTATAATGCAGTTTTATAGAGCAGAATTTTTTTAAAGGGCTCCCTCTATTTTACTAATGCAAAATTCCTTGTGTTTCACAGTTTTTCCAAAAGAAGCTTCTATTTTTACAAACAGCCTTTATTGAAGTATAAAGGAATACATTTTTCATTAAAATGAGTAATGGTAAGTCATATTATTTGTGATTAACACGATATTACTTGGTTCTGATAGGAAAATATAATTATGTAATCGTTATACAACTCATTGTTTCCGGTTGGAGAAAAGTGGTAGAACACATGTTCGAATCAACGTCTTCTAAACACATTTATTTAGAAATGATATTCAAATGTTCCAAATTCATGATTATATCAGTATTTACACAAGTTTGTTTTTTACAAAATTTCCTTTTTTTCCCGATTATTTTCCGACAGAAAAAATAAATCTCAATGCTTTAACAGCTCTTTCAATTATTGAGGTGTGTGGCAGCCTAGTTTTAGTATTTATTTATTGATTTGTATTGTCTGAGAAAATTCTAAAATATAAGTTTACGTTACCAATTATCCATATTAAAAATCAATATCTGTACTTTTATAATATATACAGTGATTTCGTATCTTGGAGTATTTCTAGGTAAGTAGATTTCGTTAAATATGTACAATAAATATGAGTTGCTATATTCAACCTAAACTTATTTATTATGATATATTAACAGAAATACATTCTTCATAAGAGCTATGTAATGCAGAGCTAGTGCATTATTGAAGGAACTAAGTGGGTGATAAAATAATATATATACAGATCTAATTAGTTCTGCTTACCTTGGAAACAATCCATGACACGCCATTAGTGTACATGTAATCTCAATGGTATACATATTTATATAATATACTACCCAATATGCCTTTACACACATGCTTCTAAGTTTCTTCTAAACTTAACTCTAAGCCCCAATCCCTCCGGTAAAACTTTTATGTAAACAGTCTAATGAGCGAATACAAAAATAAATTTGAAAATAGATGTTCCTTCTACAATATTAAAAAAAACAAACATTTTTGTTGGTGCCAAGTTTCTTGCTCTCAAAACGTCAAGAGAAAAGCCAACATTACCGCAGCAACGTTCTTCAGGCTCTTGAGATTGTGGAGGAAACTTGAGACCCTCGTATTGACCAACTGTGCGCCGCTAAAATTCCCTTCCTTCTTTACAAACATCTGCAATCCTCCAACGCATCGTCTTCTCTTTTGTTCAGGGATATTTCAGTCCGGAACAAGAGGTTGTAATGCCATACCAGGGATGTGTTCTGTAGGGTCATTAACCCCCATCAACCCCCCTACTCTCTTTTTAACAGCCTTCTAACATACTATTGTTAAAAAAGAACTTAACAAGCTATATGCGAGGTTTTTTTACCAAGAGTTTGGTAACAAAAAAAAGTATCCTAATAAAGAGAAAATCACAGTGCTTTAACACGTTAGTTTGTTTTAGTATTTTCCGCTATACAGAGGATTTAATTTAAACAGAGAAATCTTTTATAAATTCGCCCAATTTCTCTTTGGAACACGATTCTTTATAAATAAACAAGCCAAAAGTGTAATATAAAGAACGTAGTTTGATTCTTAGTTTTAGAAATAGTTGACACCGTCAATTGGGGAAAGGATTGACACCACTACTTCCAGGCAAAGATAATTAAATGCACCTCATGCAAAAATTAAAGTATGCGTCCTTTTCCACATTTATATATTTTTAAAATGCCTTTCTTGGCCTTCTAGAGGACTTTCGCACTAAAATCACTTGATCTGGAAAAAAAAATGTCCATTTATATGGTACGTAATACACCTTATAGTAATATAATTTATATCCGTGTAACTGGGTATTCTCAATAAATGCGTTAATTTGAATGTTGCCATATCAATCTATGATATAAGATCCATGCTATGTAAGTCCGTTTTTTCTTCTAGAGGTTTTTTCGTACTTCCTAGTGAGCGGGATGTTGAAAACTGGCGTGGAGTTTCTTGATAATTTGAAAATGATGTTAGAAATCCATAACCTGAAAAGTTTCTAAAAGAGCTAAACCTATGGAACTCAAAAATTCCCCATGCTTAACCTATGGACAAAAAAAATATTAAGTTTGTCCAATCAAGCTGAAATGCGATTTCCGGTGATTTCTAACATGGCTAAACACTGTCCTGGTGTAGATCTTTTTTCCTTTATTTTTTTTTTTTCAAAATTCTATTTGTTTGACCCTAAATCAATACCTAAATGGTATATAAAATTTTGAAAATTATTTCCGTTAAGTTTAAAAAAAAATCTGGTGGTTTCAAATCCGATAAACACGATTCCGTCTTTAATTTTTCGAAACTAGAATAAACTGACCCTCAATTGGCACCCAACTCGGGAAGGGAATGGCGGGTATGTAATTATTTTTAAAAAAAACCTTTAGGGGAGCTAGGAAACTAAATAATTTGCCAGGAATGTAGAGAGAACAATCCAGATAACTAAAATTAGTGTAAAATATTTTATCTTTAAAAGTGGAGGATAGTATAATGGGAGGGGGGTCCTAATAGCCTAAGCCAAAACAATAAACTACTTATCAGTGTGGTGGAAGGTTGAAATTTGCTGGGAAGGTTTGAGGATGACTACGAACCATAATGAAGCTCTGAACACTCTTAAATTTAAAAATGAAGGATCATGAAATTAAGAAGGTTCCCCTCAAAATTTACATACATTAAAAAAACATTTTGGTAGGTATAATGGAAAATTGAAATATTGTATTAGTTATAAAGTATCAAACCCAAATAACCAGAAGAGATTGGACATTTAAAATTCAAAATGTAGGTATGGGAAATGGTCAGGATTGTAAATTCGAAAAGTTAGAAAATAAACCCAACGATATTTTTAAAGTGTACATCAGTGAAATGTTTGAAATAAAGAACAAAGCTACAAATATATTTTGGGAGGGAAATTTCATTTAAAGGTTGTTTACTATTGACTTATTTTTTATAACTTGAATATATTAATATTCTAGCAGTTTGGTCCAAAATTGATATTTGGAAACTATTTTTATTTGAGAATAACTATTATATTTTGATAGAATAAATTAATCGATTGGTTGTTTGGACATGACTCTTTTTAATTATAAAATAAAGTGAATCGCCATTTGCAATATGGCCGGAAGATATGGGAATTCAATTGGTAGAATTAATATTTGTAAAACACACACGTATTTTGTATATATGAGTTTTCATTAATTCAGAAATTATATTATATTTAATATTTTTACTTTTTATATCCTGTATTGTTTTAAGCCTGTGGCCTGGGTCAGTTTTTATTTAAGCCATATATTTTCCACTACCGACTTGCTAGGCCTGTCGTAGATTCATATGCACTTTAATCTATCTTTAAACTAGGACACCCACAACATCCAGTCCCCAGCCGTTAATTCATCACTGTGAAAGGATAAACCCACATTTAAATAGTGATACATTGTTCGACCATGCAAGGAATTGAAACCGGGACCCTAATCTCAGTAGACAGACACGTTACCGAATGAACTAAGGTATCTGATAATTTTGTATCTATAAATATTTAATAATATATCATGAAAGTTGATCATTCTATAAAATGAAACAACAACTATTTTATAAATATTTTTGAATCCATACTCAGAGCTTGAATCCCTCCCTCCGGCTGTTAAAGTTGGCCTAGCTTCCCATGCGCCCCTCTCTTTACCACCATATCGATCAAACAATTTCCTCATAGCTTCATAAAATCTGCGCCTGAGGGAGGTTTACTCAGTAGTAAAGTTTCATCTAGTCTTTCAGTCGGAAACCTCTTACAGAGTTGATTAAAATCTCATTGATTTCCGATCATTCCCTGTCACAAGTCCTTGCAAGCCTTCAAAGACGTAAGGAAAATAGCGTACGTAAAGTGTAAATAGATTGCAATGGTTGTTGTGATATTACATTCAAGATTAGTTCAAACTTATTTTTTAAAATAAATGTGGGTGATTAATATAATTAATTCACTCATATCACGGGGTTGTGATGGTTAGGGTGGGATGAAGGGAACACGAGAAAAGGCTAATGTATATATAGTTTTTTACATCGAATTATTTTTTTGAATGAAATAAATAATTATTGCTCCAGTAAAAACAAAGAACATAATTTTCTTTATATGGTAATATAAAAGATTCCTGAATATTTTTTATGAGTTAAGTGTCATTATTAATTAATTAGATTATCAATGAATATAAAAAGTTATCATTAAATTTCAGGACTGCCCTGATCAATATTCAAGAAATGTTGATATCATCATGTGAAGAAAATTAAACTTTATGTTTGTTGTGAAGCAATATTTGATTAATTTTTATCAAAGAATGTTTTGATAGAAAAACTGCAAAAATACCGATCTTTTCTCGCGCTACTTACATCCACCTTTGCGTATAACCCAAACGGTTAGTAGGACGTGGTGCTAATAATAATAATAATAATAATAATAATAATAATAATAATAATAATAATACATCCCCATCCAAAGAGGGCCGCCTAGAGTAGCGCTGAGGCACGTTGATGACGAAATGATATCTTAAGTTATTTAAGTATCAGTCGTTTTTACTTTCTCTCTATCTTACAGGTAGAGAAAGTATGGTGATTGTCAAAAAAATCGAACTCGAGATTTTGATGAATATTGACGTTTCATGACTTCCTGAATCCGAAAAAGTGGTTTTTGAATTTCCGTCTGTCTGTCTGTCTGTCTGTCTGTACCTCCAACTAGAGCCTAAACTATTTTACCGATTGAGCTGAAACTTGATATCTAGGGTTTTGATAGGGTTGCCCCGAGGGGTTTTTGGAATTGGATATCTACCCCTAAAATTAAGGGTAGTTTACTGAAGGGAAAAAAGAGAAAAAGTCGATTTTCTCAAAATCGGCTCTAACGATTTTGATTAAATTTCATTTATGAACATTAATAAATATTCCAAACAAAATGGCTACTCTCAATATTTCGGCAAAATCGCTTTAAGGGCTCCGGTCTGATGCGTAAATTAACATTTTTTATAATAGCTCCGAAACTATTTGAGATATGAAATTACTTAGCATTACAAATATGTATATATTATTTATAATACAAATATTTTATTCGAAACATATTTTTATAAAATCAATAATTTTCAATCTATACACAATTATATATATATTTTTAGCTTTTTGGACATTAAAGCTTAAGTACTGCGATCGTAAAAAAAAACTAACCTGAAATGTTGATGGATTTCGACGTCTCATGACCCCCCGAACCCTAAAAAATAGTCTTTGCAATGCCGTCTGTCTGTGTGTCTATAAAAACTTAAAATTAAGGGTAGTTTACTGAAGGGCGAAAAGAGAAAAATTTGGTTTTCTCAAAATCTACTCAAACGATTTTGATTAAATTTGTATATAGGCGTTGATTAAGATTATAAATAAACTGGCTATTTTCATTTTCCTATGAAAATAATTTTTAGGGTACATTACAGAAGCGTTAATTTCCGTATCTCCACAACTATTGGAGAAACTAAACAACTTATCATTGCAAAATTGTAGGACTATTAGAAATAAAAAACTTTTATATGACATATATTTTTATAAAAGCAGCAGTTTCTGAGATATTTGCAAATATATTAATACAATTTTGTAAGCTTTAGTTGTAAACATATACTACTTAAGTCTTAACGCAATAATTCTCCAATGCCATAGAGTAATTAAATATAAGTATCTAAAAAAGTATGTTATTTTCCCTTAAATATCTTAGGAGAAATGTTTGCATAGCAATGATCTATCTCCATTTTAGACTCAATAGTCAATATTTTCATTTTTTATTGGTCAAAATGTATAAATGAATAATTAAATATCAATGCGATGACTTGAAGATCTGCAACACCTTATAAAATGTTAAAATTTTAACCAGAAATCGAAATTTTAATACGTAGTTTTGACCCTTATGGAAGACATTAAACTGTTTGAAATGCTCTTAGGTGGACAAAGATGCGCCTCTTTTTTCATTGATTATATATCATTGTATATTATTTTATGCGTGTTCTTATGTGGAGTGGTGATGATACAATGTACATTATTCCGTATCTTACGAGAAATCTTACAGAAATCTTACGAGTTTATAGAAAGAGAGAGAAAGTCTGTGCGGTGTGCCGTACCATTTATTTTAATAATGGAGTTTATTCCAAAATTTGGAAAAAAAAAAACTTATTCTCACAAATTAAAATCTTAAATTTTTAAACGTATTATTTAAAAAAAGTATGTTTGAAAAGGTGGAATAAGTTTATTTTAATCGATGCTACGTTTCGTGTGAAATGTTACACTTTAAAAATAAAAGCCAATGGCCAGAAACTTAGTTCTAGTCTTGGTAAAAAAAAAGAGTTAAGAAAGATTTTAATAGCCACAACAGAAACGTCAACATAGCTGAGCATTGTTTGAGTGGCTTTATTGATTCATAGCTTTCATTATCTATGACGGAATACTGCTCTTTACTCAAAATTATTGGATGTGATGTATTAAGACATATACAAACACATGTATGTGATGTGTTAAAATACAATTTGGTGGTTGAACGTGTCGTCTAATCTCTATTGAAATAATATTTTAGATTAAATAAAAATATTTCATTTATTTGAGGTATTTAAAGTGCGGTTTATTTATTGACTTATATGAGTACACGACTAACTTAATGTATAACAGACACAGCTTACAGTCCCCGGATGTTAATTCATCACTGTAAAAGGGGAAACAAACCCACATTTCACCAATAATATATTTTTTGGCCATACCTGAAATAAAACCAGGAACTCTTAGCTCAGTATATAGTCACGCTACCGACTGAGCTAAGGTGTCGAGAGTCAGGCTCATAAAAGATGAATAGCAAATATAAAAACATTACAAAATGTAGAAATATTTATATCTTTCTGTGTACTACGTATTATTACAATCACATTTCAAATGATGGTTCTAATCAAACAGTTAGGCAGTTTAATAGATCTACTTTCAGTTATTGATTCATCAGATTATTTTAATGTGCAGCTGCTGCTGTCTTTTTGATATAAATATGTAATCAACATCCATAATATTTTGTAAAATGTTGTCAATTTTGTTTGCAAAAACTATGTTCCTATTTTATAAAAATACCTTCTTATGAAAAATGAATTTTAACTGCCCGGTCTGTCGAGATTTCTTCACTTTCAGGGCAGGAATGATGTAGGTAGAGTGTTGAGGAAATGTATAAAGCTAGTATGAAGATGTTTCATTGATATAACTGCTCAATATTTCTACGTTATGGTTGGCACAAGGTAGCTTTGGCTTTGTATGACAATTTATTAATATTATTATTATTATTAGCACCGCGTCTTACTACCCGTTCGGGTTGTACGTACTTACGCTAATGTGTAATGGTAGGGTGATTGTGAGATGAAATGGAGGACCTACAGTTTAACGTGGAATCCGAACCACGGTGGAGGCCTGGCATTCCTCACATTCTCAAGTTGTGATTAATACACGTCTTGTCAGAGGTGAAGGAAGGGTTTGGCAATCAGACTGGGACTGAACCCCGGACCCCCAGCATAGAAGTCGGACACCTTACCCCTAGACCACCAGGTCACCATTTATTAATAAAACACTTTCCTATTGTATCCCCTTTACAAATAGAATTGGTCACTTGTGATTTAAATAATTGCTTTCAAGTGCCAAAAATACAAAACACATCGCTGAAGTAGATTGGTATGAAACTATTTTTAAGATTTTTAAGCTATAAAAAATTGTAATAATCTGTGAATTGACAATATTAACTATACAGCACTCGCATCGGCTAGCACGCGAAATAAATTTTAGTATAATTTATTGATATTTCCTGGTGATTGGGGATACCGTATTTTTAATTCTGGTCGGCTGTATTAAAGTAGTATTTCATTGGTGGTTTGCCACAAAAATCTTGCATGAAAATGAGAATATATTTCCCTCACTAATATCTTAAACATCTTTACTCCATTAACGTAACTAAATGCTTCTAGTCTGGGTGGGTAGTAAGATGCAGTAGGAGAAAATAATGTATAATGTTAGTCTTCATGGCAAGATAAATTTAAGTTTTAAATCAAGAGCAAAGTTTAATCATTTCACGTAGGGCGTACTGGAAAAAATAAATTATACACATATAAAAAACCTTATCACATTAAAGAGATTTTGATTAAATAGTATGTTAATCTGATAGCTTGTTATGTTAATATTTATGTTTCCTTGTTAAAAAAAGTTGACATCACAGAGACTGTGTCTGATTCTACCTGAGTAGCTCATGGTTCGATACCCATGTGAAGATGTTGTTTTAACTATGTGAGTCTCCCCTACGTCAGTAATCTAATAGCTCCTCACATGTCGTGCACGCTCAAATCACAACACTAACGTATTTTCACTAGGTGTGTTCTATTCTCACTAAGTGCATTCTTGCCAATAAGCGTCAATAAAATGAATCCCACAGCTCAAATTTCTCTTTCCACCTAAAATAAATTTTTATTTTCCAAATATAAAATTAAATTACATTTGTAAAATATTTTGACTCGATTGAACTTCATATTAACGTCAAAAACCTCTGAATAAGATTATCCTACGCATTTTGCCCGCTACTCTATATGTACGTAAACACTATAAAATCCTCAAATCGCAACGTAATGACAATTATATTTTGTATTTCATTCATCTATTTTTAGAATATATCATCCTTTGAAATTTATTACTGATAGCTGATGGTTTATTTGTTTAATTTTTATACAAATTTTATTTATTTTTATCGTAATCATTAGGTTATTTTACGTCTAGACGAATATCTATATTTTTTCATGCCTGAACACTCATTTCAAACATATGGTTTTATTATTTTATTTTAACGTGGCTTTTTTTCTATCAATTCACAAAAAAAAAAAAAATTGTCAATCCAAATTGTTGTTTCATAATATTTGGAGTCAACTTTTTTGGATCAAAATAAATTCTCCCTAAAAATGTTAATTATCCTTTATAAATGGGATTTTGAAAAAAAAATTATTTGTCAAGCTATAAATTGTAAAAAGGACATATATTTTTAATTAAAATACAATTTAATATGATTGTATTTACAAATAGAAGCTTTTTTAATCATTTTTCTAACTGATAAAAGCAATATAAGGGGTGTGTAATTTTTGTTTATCCCAGGAAATTATGATATTTTCTCTATTAGTATTTATTGGTGTCTTACTACCCTTGTTAAAAATGAGTTGATTAAAAATAAATACATCCTATATAAATACTTATTCTCTACCAACCCCTTAGTTAAATCGTTAAAGCGTCTGACTATTGAGTTAGGAGTCCCACGTTCGATTGTCAACGTGTCCAAGTAATGCACTTTAGGTGAATTTGATGTTAAGATAGTTTTTTTATTCATAAAGTACAATTCAGACTAATGTTTTTAAAAACAATTCTGTCTAAGATTGTTACTTTCACATTTGTTCTTCGATTGTAATAGTCATGTTGTGCTTTGTAGTGCTACCAGTACTCCATAATTAGCTAAATCCTTAAATAAATAAATTATTGTTTCTCAATAAATAATATTTATACCAATAAAGTTAGCCGAGGTGTCGAGTTTTACCAAGGATTTAAGTAGTCTTATATCAATAGTTTTAGTTCCTCCACTTTTATGGGGGTACGGGGTTTGGGGTTGAGGATTAATTCATCTCGGTTGCGTGGAAATCCACGTGAACAGGAGGAGACTTGAACAGGAAATTACAAGATTAATCAAGAACAAAATCTATTAACGCATTAAAGGTTAAGTTAAGTTAGGTTGAGTAGGAACCATAATCTTATATATAAACTAGGGAAGGTTATTAAGTTTAGTTGATATCATAATAACAATTTTTAAACAATTTCTAATTTTTTATTCCTATCATGAACCAAGTATTAATTATTCAATGAAAGGTTAGGGTACGTTAGGTTGGGAAGGAAACATAAGTATATATAAATTATATAAATTATGAAAGGTTTGGAAGTTAGGTTTGTACTGGACTATTCCAGTCGAATTACTTATAATCCCTTCCTTGAGTTGTCGTGGAGGAACCTAGCCCCCTCTCCCTCCCCAGTGATATTTGTGGAGGAACTAATCTGTTGAATTAAGGGCCATTTATCGAATAGGGGACTAAACCATGTCTCGTAGAGGAGCATGACCTCATCTATATTACCACCCACTTCAATGGTTGCATGGTCTAGGGCATCACATTTGCAAATAGACATAACTGCTGAAGATGGGGCTCAAATCCCGATCTTGTGTACTTGGATGGTTTTTTACAAAATGGTTTTCTACTCCTTCCTCTAAGTAAATGTGGGTACACCTACTCTAAATTTAACTTTCCTCATTCATAACAAATTATAGTAATTAGTACATATAAGTATAGCCTGAACAGGTATTGGAACGTGATAGTAATATAAATTTAATATATATAATATATAAATATTTTTATAAATATGAATTATAAATATATAACTATACATCCAAATGTATTAATATATATATATTTCATTAACATCATGTCTTACTACCTGCTCAAGTTATACGCATATGTAGTAATGACTCTAATTTGTTAGGGACGAGGAAGTTTGTGTTTATAGAAAGTGTACCCACATTTGTGTGATTCCTATCCCATCCTATTGGACTGATGCGCTGCTCAAGACGGGGAAGCAGCTGTACGCCAATCACATGGTCTCACTTAGTATCCTTGCACCATTTACAAGCCAGGACTACAAGTATCGTGTAATATATCCACCCCAGGGATCCTACTCTCTCACAAATTTAAGAGGTGTATCCTCGTTATACAGGCCTCGCTACGGCAGCCATTATGGCATTCATTTCACATTAAAACTTTCCTCGATAAGTAATGTAATCGCTTTTATAAATATGAAAAGTCTTCGCACCTAAGTATAAACATCCAGGCTTTTATTTATTTTAGTTTGATTTGAAGTATTTATCTTGTACGTTCTTAACAGAACTCATTATATCAACACACGATTAGTAAATTGCACATATTAGAACATACAAAACATTAGATCTCCCCACTATTATATCTGTCTGCGAAAGGAGAAACTTACATTTTACCAATGATAAATAATTAAGCCATGTCTTGAATCGAACTCAGGTTACCTTATCAATCCGACACGCCACCAAATGAGTTAATTCGCTAAACATGTTTATTATAGGCAAGTAACAAAAACTTCAAGTATCAGTAGGACAAGCGTCTGAAAAGTTTGATTCACGTTTGGTAATTTTTATTTTCAGTTTTATGGTAGACCCTAAGCCTTTTTTGAACTAGGGCCATTATTAAATTATACAGAATTGGAGTACTCTTTCTATTTGTTCTTTTTTTATTAGATATCATCTTTTTGAGGTTTCTTCATTATTTTTGCAGACTAAGATTATGTGGATAAAATTTATGCTTGCCAAAAGTTTTATATTCTTAAATATACCTTAGCAAATGTGGCTTTAATATATAAAATGTTTACTATAATTATTACTAAGATTATATTTTAAAAAGTACAAATTTTTCTTCAAAATAAGAGTATAAATAAAATAAGTTTAAAATGAATCGGTACCCTTAATATTTTGATCCTTAGAATGAATAGTGAAACCAGTTTAAGCTTATAAATTGAGATACGTTGAGCAAGAATAAAGAGATTTTTAGAGTCTAATCTATGGATAAAAACAATTAGAAGTTTTACCTTTAGACAAATACACATAACGAGAGATAAATTTCATAGCCTTGATCTTATTGCTTAGAGCAATCAATCGTGCAGCATATTGGTTCAATCTCAGACAATATCTTAAAAATGTTGTCATCACGTAGTATATAGAGCTAGCTTTGTTATGCTTTGTTTTTAAGTTTAGTATCAACTCCTTCATGTGTGGTGGAGGAGATTACGAGTTAAGGTAGATATTTACGCGGTTTTATATCAACAACATATAATTGGAAAATATAAATTAAATATATATTCAATAGATAGTGTGTAGTTGAATTTTTTTAAAATGTATCAATACCAAAGGGATATGTTTGCTATAGGCATCGCATCACGGTGTTTAAAAACTACTTTATTAATTTTTATCTATATGTTTCTTTTCAAATACTACAATGACTATGACAAATATTCAAGAACTGTTCATAGTATATTTATAGAAAATTAAACATAACTTAACTATTGAAATAGTAATTTATTTATTTATTTCAAAAAGATTTGTTGCTATAAAAACTGTAATAGTACGAACCTATCTCCCGTTGATTTACATCTAACATTGAATATATTTATTTATGATAATACTTTTACGTTTAACTGTTATATTTAGCATTCACTTAGATAGCAGAAGGTTTATATTTTTAAAAAAACACCAATTTTAAACTTAAAATTTATTTGAAAAAGGATTTAAAGCGCACTTTCTGAATTGATTTTATCAACACAAGACTTATAAACGAATTCAAACCTAGAACAAACACAACAGCCATCCCCCAGACGTTAATTCATCATTGGGAAATGGGAAACCCATATTTCAACAATAATGAAAATCAATCGGCCATGTTGAAAATGGAACACGGGACCCTTATTTTGCCAAGCCGACGCGCTATTGTTTGAACTAAGGTATCGAACTCATTAGTTTGTACGCTTTAAGTGGCCTAAGCCTATTTTAAACTTATTTTAGCGTATAGCCCGAACAGATACTTAGACGTGGTGCTAAATAAATAAAATAAAAATAAACTTATTTTATTCTTCAGCAAACTATTAATGTCTCATAGCAAGCATTTATTGTTAGGTCAAATGCGCAAACACGTGGGGATGACTAGATTCTCCTGGTTGAGTGGTTACCACAACTAAATGTCTATCTTATAGTATAATATGCTATAAAAAGATACCATATACCATCTAGACTTTGATAAAATTTAAAGATATTAATTTTTGTTTTGTTCAGTAATGGTGTTTAAGTGGCATCAAGAGCCTGCTTAAATTTTATGCTTATTTATATAAATTATATTTTATTCTTTGGTAACTTTGAAACTGCCCCTAGTAAAAAATTGAATCGTATTATTAAAATAAACTTAATATAACGAGATATACATATTTTATACTTTAAAATGAGTTGTGTATCAAAAATCCTATCGATGATAAAAGTTAACATGAAATGTATCGATGTTAAATAAACCAATTTCTACTGTAGCTATGTTTGCCTATCAGTAAATAAATATAATACCACTGGGAGCAGCAGCTACACATCAATTCGGGTAGATTATTGTGATAGTCTTGTAAAATATGTAGATTCATACCATCCCTAACTCACGTGTATTTTTCAATTTAGTGAATCCAGATTTTAACATGTACAAAATGCAATAATTTTATTCAAATAGCATTGACTTTTTTTTTTGTAAACAAAGGTTTCCCTGAAAAAAAAAATACTAACCTCGACTGATATTGCTACGGCTTTTCTGTAAATTTCATAAGAATGAAACTTAATAACCATAAAATAATTTAAGCTAAAACTCAACGCCGTAAAGGCAACGGTTATTATTTTGCAAATAGGGAGGCGATATATGTATGTTTTAGTATGTACTTTCATTTATATTTACCATGTTGTGAAAACATGTTATCAGCGGATATGGAAAATGGAAAAACAAAAAAAGAGTAGTGAGAGAACAGCCATTGTTGTTTACAAAACGTATGAAAAAAAAAGTCTGCCACTTACTTACAAACGTTACATTTGCAATTTAAAGAGGACTTGAAAAACAATAAAACACGTTTGAACAAGTTTTCTCTCTCCTTTTTTTTTATCTGTGTGTCATGTATTCATCCATTTTGGGAACTTTTTTCTAAACATAGGCAGCTACACTTTTAGCTTTTGATGTATACCGTGATATGTATGCATATTTCTCTCATCTATTAAGCAGCCTTTGTATTGAAAATTATGAAATAGAAATCTATTCAAATAGATTTTTCTTCTTTACAAAATAATAAATTAGTAAATAGGGAACATTCTACACACTTTTACAGAAAGAATATACAGAGGTACATCTTATAAAATATTACATGAAAGATTCAATAAAGGGATCTTAACAAATTTAAAAGAAGAACTTGGAAAAAGAAAAAAATATCGGAAACTTACAACATTGTATGCATTGAAATATAATACCGGTAACAGAAAGAATTTAAAAAATATTCTTAAGAACGTGCATATCTATAAATACAAATAATTGGTGGCTGTTATAGTTTTATTGTTATATTTAAACTGTTCTTTTAATACACTTATATATTAGCTAACGATTTACAAATTAAGCTAACCTAGGCTACACGCCCAGCTCTGGATCCTAAATATTTATTTATTGGATAAAAGTGTGACCGTGTATATAAATAATAAATCTCTGTCAGTAACCGCTAAACACTAACCAATGTTCCTTAGACTTGGGATAGAGCACGTTATCTACTTAGCGATAGGACGGTTTTTTTTAGTGCCAGTACGGTGAATGATTCAATTATCTATCATAATATAACAAAAAAGTAGGGTGATTTTATGATATTGTGTCAACATTTTACTGTTAAGAGGTAGGAAATTCGTAATATTGAAATAACTACCTTCCAGTGCACTTTATCAATACTGTCAACTATCTAGATTAAAGCCAGACATATCATTATTTTAACCCGTAATTTGCTCGTATGGTTTTCAATTAAAATGTATTTGCATTGGGTTAGAAATTAACAGGGTAAATCTCTAATAAGCTTATAACGTTGACATCATTCCACACATGGACGTAGCCAGAAGGGATCAAGGGGAAGCTGCCCCCTCAAATAAAATAACTAAATAAAAATAATTAACCAAAAGTAGAAATTAAATTTATGCGGGGAAATATAAGTCAGAAAATAAATGGTTTTGGAATCCCTTGGTTGTAGAATCCTTAAAAATGGCAATACATACCAAAAAAGTATGCATTCATTAAGCTGTTCTATTGATTAACTCACTTTCTATCAGTAATTACGAAATTTGGTCGCAAAATAAAAACCCTAATTTAGTAATGCTTATTATTTTAATTTATAATTTCAAATTATTACTTGGTCTTTTTACATCTTTTTGAATAATAACAAATGTAAATTATTTTACAATGATAGAGCTGGTATGGTATTTGGTAAACATGTGCCACGTAATTTCCTTATGAATAGGGAAGAGTTTGTGGATTTGGTGGATCTCCCTGGCCTCGACGCAACCACAACATTGCAACAGCGATAGACAAGTTTCTGGAAGAAGAAATACTTGACCTGGAGAAATGCTTAGGCCAGGGCTATGACGGGCTTTCAGTTGTAGCTGGCAATGATGGTGGTATTCAAACAATTTTAAAAGAAAAGTATGATAAAGTCATGTTTTTCCATTGTGCAGCACACAAACAGAATCTTGTAATGAACGACTTGAACATTGTTCCAGAAATAAGAAACATTGTCTCCACTAGCAATGAAATAATGAGGTTCTTTAGAAAGTCAGCATTGAGAAGAAAATATGCCCCAAACATTCCACTCCTTTGTAAGAGATGATGGTCCTAAAAGTACATCATTATTGCAGTTTTCTAAGAGAATTTTGTGAGCATCGTTGAAGGGTTGAAGATATTATTATTATAAGTAAAAAATAGCACGAAGAAACAGGAATTCCAGCTACATTCTTCTGCCACTAAATCCCAATTCATCGTTGCTGTCTCTCTGACAGCTAAGTATTCTGCCTTAGTGGAACCTGTGGTAAATTCTCTAAAGTCTAAAAGACTGTACCTGCTACAATGTTCACAGCACATTAAACGGATACTTGGATTGATAACAACACAGAGCATTGATGTAGAACAAGTTTGCTGCAGAGCTTGTAGAGGATGCCTATAAGATTGCTCTCTTTTAAAAGAGATTGAACTCTTCTACCCTACCACACAAAAGACTTTGCTCATCTCTCTTTCTCAGCCCTGCACCACTCACCATTTGTACCGTGTCATTCAGTATCTTGCAGAGGGTAAAGACTTTGCTCATCTCTCTTTCTCAGTCATGCACCACTCACCATTTTCACCGTAGAGCGGTCATTCAGTATCTTGCGAAGGGTAAAGACTTTGCTTCATCTCTCTTTCTCAGTCATGCACCACTCACCATTTTCACCGTAGAGGGTCATTCAGTAGCTTGCGAGGGTAAAGACTTTGCTCATCTCTCTTTCTCAGTCATGCACCACTCACCATTTTCACCGTAGAGGGTCATTCAGTAGCTTGCGGAGGGTAAAGACTTTGCTCATCTCTCTTTCTCAGTCATGCACCACTCACCATTTTCACCGTAGAGTGGTCATTCAGTACTTGCGGAGGGTAAAGACTTTGCTCATCTCTCTTTCTCAGTCATGCACCACTCACCATTTTCACCGTAGAGGGTCATTCAGTAGCTTGCGGAGGGTAAAGACTTTGCTCATCTCTCTTTCTCAGTCATGCCCACTCACCATTTTCACCGTAGAGCGGTCATTCAGTAGCTTGCGGAGGGTAAAGACTTTGCTCATCTCTCTTTCTCAGTCATGCACCACTCACCATTTTCACCGTAGAGCGGTCATTCAGTACTTGCAGAGGGTAATGACTTTGCTCAGCTCTCTTTCTCAGACATGCACCACTCACCATTTGCACCTTAGAGCAGTCTTTCAGTAGATTGTGGAAAGTAAAGACTTTGCTAAGGTCAACGAGGAGAAGGGGTGTGTCCATGGGCTATGCTTACTGAGTGTGCACAGAAAAACTGCATTTAGAAAAAAGAGAAATTTGAGAAGGAAGTGCTAAAAAGGTTATCAGCAATTCCAAGAAAAATAAATTTTAGTTTAAGATTTTTTTGATAAGACGCTTTGTAATTTTACATCCGAGAAAACTAGTCTTAGTTCATGGACGTAGCCAGATTGGGGCAATGAACGTCGCCTAATACCTTAAATTTCTGGAAATGAAAGCAAAGGTAAAAAGTTAATATGTTACTTTTTTTTTTAGTACTGCATTACGGGTTGATTGTAAGGCTACCCCACCCCTTGGGAAAAAATACTGCCTACGCATTTGAATCATACTAAAAAAAACTTTCATTTATTAATTTGTTATCACTAGAGGGATTAGCACGATTATTAGGAATTTTACCTAATTGATTAGTTATTTAATTACCAAGACTTCATAATCATATAATATTACTAACTTAATATAGTAATATGCATTTAATTACTTCATCCAAAATGTTTAAATGAGGGTGTGTGGTCTGGTTGCTGTATTGTATTTTGTTTGAATAAAATGCTAGAACTATCACACTGAAAAAAAAAACTAACACCGTGATTTATATGTTTTGAGTAAATAAACATTATTTAACATTCACAATTCTTAGATCTGCTAATGCTAGAGTTTATACATATATTTTTGATTTTTTTTAAATGTCAGTGCTGTATTTATTGTTTAGGTTGTTATTTTGTTGTTGTTCTTGAGGGAGATTTTTAGCACCGCGTCTTACTAACCGTTCGGGTTATAACCTTGTTTGTTGTTAAAGTAATGGGTTAACTTAAGTCTAGAATCAAAATACCACTAAAATATATTTATAACATAAATTATTTATGATTTGTCTATCGATTAAATGAAGAAAATATTTTATATATTTAAAACAAAATATTGCAAAGTACACATTGAACAGGAAGGCTAATAAAAATGACGTTGTCTTACAACCATACACAAACACAAAAAAAATCTAAAAATATTAATAAGATAGTCTGAAAATTGACACCTTTACATGGGAATCAAACCCGTGACCTTTGGCTTAATACGCTAATGTTATTAAACACTGAGCTATCCAAGAATCGTCCTTTTTCCAGGATCATCCTTCACTCATATTTTAAGGCAGAGTCTATGATGGACGTGTGAAAATCGTTGGCTACGATCACTGCTATCCCTTACAATTATAATAATTGTGCAAGAGGCAGCAATAAGCCAACTACCGAATGCGTTATCTGATAGCACGTGATCTAATAAATCACACATTTGTAATCCGACGATTTCCGCATGTCCATCATAGACTCTGCCTTATAATATGAGTGAAGAATGACCCTCGATACGTGACGATTATTAAATAGCTCAGTGGTAGACATTTGGTGTACCAAGCCAAAGGTCCCGGTTTCGATCCCGCAGGTGTAATTTTTCAATTTTCAGAATATGATATTTAAACGCAGCTAAATCTATACTAAAACAAATTTAATATTTTTGGCTATTTAATCTTATTAATAAGATAGAACAATATATTAAAACTGTAAATTGTAAAACAAGGAAATTAATCAAATGGGTACAATAAGAGCAAGGAAAAAACATTTTCTAAAAAATAGGAAAAGTAAATAAATCTACATAAGAAAAATAATAGGAACAGATCAAAACTATTTAATATATTTAATATAATGGTTATAGATATAAAGTCACAAAAGAAAACATATTATGCGTTTATAGCGAAGAAAGGATTGAGAGGAATAAAGCTAAAACAAAACCAATTTGACCGAAAAAATTACCAAGGTATAAACATGACTTGTAAACAGGTAAATCGAAATTGAATAATGTTTGTAAGATTATCAGAAGATGAGGATTTAATGAAATGCATTCTAAATGCAAGTAGATCAAAGCGTGAACAGAGAAAAACACCATTATATAGCATAATTTAATTTAATTTTAGCACCGCGTCTTACTACCCGTTCGGGTTATACGCTTATATAGCATAGAATGGTTAAGAAATATAGAGGATAGAAACATAGTTTAAAAAACAACAACAGAATATGTCAATGCTTGAAGTATAACTTGAGAAGTAAGGAAAAGAGATAAACCTAGGAATAGAGAAGAAACAAGTTGAAGAAGAGAATAGCAAAAACATTAATTCAAAACTTGAGATAGGACAGGTTGAAAGAGACGAAATGGATTTAAAAAAACCACGGGCTATGAATATAAATCTAGATGGGAAACAATTTATAAAGAAATAAGAAGATGAATAAGAAAATAAAGAAACTACTAGAGAAAGCAATATCGAAGAGAAAATTATATAAATTGGTCATCTGTAAAACTACGAGCAAGGAAATTTTAAATAAAAGAAGTGGAAAACAGAGGGACAAAAGAATTGATAAGATTAGATGGGAAAACATGTCGAAGGAAATAAGAGAGATACAAAGGCTTAAAAAAACACCAATACAGCACTAAAGAGTTTACAAATAGAATTGATATAAAAGGGCACAAGAAGAGAAAGTAGAAGATATATACCGGAGACTAAAGGAAGAACAAGTTGATGAAAAATAAAAAATAGGAGTAAGAGAGAGATGGGGAAAGTAACATCAGATACATAGTATGAAGAGGCACAAAGAGACGGCTATGCGAGGAATGCCTTTATTCTTGCACGTCACGTCATCACGTGATGACATCACACGCATCTGTTCTTCTGAGCACAGCACTTGGCAAGCCCTACCCCTCCGACAAACAACACACTCCTGCAACCCTGTTAAGTACGTGTCGCGCAACAACGAAAATATCAGTCGAGAGAGAATCATGAACTTTAAAGCTGTATTGTTCTCGCATATCAGATTGGAGGTATCAAAGCTGGGTGCATTGTTGTGGAAGAAAGCGTGAGGGATTCAGCTGGAGGGAGCTGAAATCTAAGGGCAACATATTTCTACAGAACTCATATGATAAGGAAGTGCGGGTAATATGGAATACACTTTTTTTTTTGCAATAATATCAAAGCGTATTTTCTCATTTTGTCATTGAGTACCATATTAAATATATAGTTAATATGTTTTTAACTATTTTTAGTGCTTAAGGCAAAATTAATAACTTTTAATGTCTTGTAGGAGCACTAAAAGAGATGTAGAACAAATTAGGGCAATATCGAATACCACAAATTTAGTATAAAAAAACTACTTATATTTACTAATACTAACAAATGTTTCATTAGAAAGTGTAAAGAAACATGCAAATATTATGTGTAAAACAATAAAATTGTAATAATAACGAATTATTGAAATAATACTGTAATGAAAAAAAATAAAATATAAATGTGTGTATTTTTATTTCTATATTTTTTGAATGAAAGAATTAATTTAATTTTAGATAAATCTATAACAAATAATATTGTGTTTTATTGGGCGCCAACTACCAACCCCTTTTATTTTGTGAGATAGGTAGATTTTTGATTATTAAATAAATTTATCCCCATAAACTGCTCAGCGGTAATACGAAAACCCCTTTTCTCAAGACCCCTGGACTTTACCTAAAGTTTGGACTTAAGTTGGACACTTACAACCGAAGACTTCCTGATGCAGGTTATTATTCTTGATTTGACCAATCCACTCTACTGAGCATCGCTATACATGGGATGCAAGTTCAGAAGAAAATACAATGTACATTGATGTAAATAACAATAAAACAATTAAATTTAAAGAGTAATTTTAATTATTGAAGTGAATGATATTCTTAAATGAACCCTACCTATGAAGCATGCCTCGTATATTATAATACTATTAAAAGTATTGTTAAGCAATACTTGAAATTGTTAAATTCTCACCTGAATTGTGAGTATATTTGAATATACATATTTCTTTAAGCAAATAAGATTTTAACAACAAAATTTATTCTTTATAACATGTAACAATAACAAACAAAATAAAATAGTTCTGAGGTGGACAAAAAGTATTAATTCTAGTTTGGAAACTGAAAATTATTTGTCCTTCTTTAGTAATTTTAAGGATTATGCTTAATTATTTACATCCGTAACAGGATGTTTACAGATGGATTGGATCTCACCCGAAAATGTCCTTGCTCTGGTAAAAATGTTGAATCAAAGCTCCGTCATTTAACTCTCTGACCTTAAATTTCCACCAAGATCTTCTTTGAGTGCTTCCACTCAACTTTCTTCACGAGTTTATACAGCTTTTAGAAGTTTTAGATGAATAACATTACCATGAACCTTTAAAAAAGATATAATTGAAGGATCCGCAGATCGGATCCTTCCTTACACTTCCGACGCCAATTTTAGAGAGTCACAACAATAAGTAAGACAAAACACAAACACGTTATTTTTGTTTAAAATAAACAATCACCGGCCTAGGAGAAAACATTCGCCGGGATTTGTATGCAAGAATAAAGCAAACAATCTTAATTATTTAGAGATTGGGGGTATTACTAAAAAGATAATGATACATTTTTTACAAAGAAACATAATTCATCTTTAAAAATTAATTCAAACTTGGCACCAAACAAAAAAACCAAAACGAGAATAATAATTTCTTCCGCTAGGGCAATTAATGTTTCAAGAGACAGCCAGATGCTATAAGTGTCCAAGAACATAAAAATAAACGAATCGAATAGTTCCGAAATAAACCACTCTCTGGAGCAGATAGCGTTAAAATCACCTACCAACAAAATTAATAAACATGGCGGGTTGGCAGTTTATGAATAAAAATAAAAATAAAGAAAGATGATTTACTATAGTGAAATAAAGGTAAGTAGATTATATGTATAACATATATTTTAATTGTAAATGAATAAATAATGAATATTCAAAACTTTAGGAGTTATGAATGAAATTTAAAACAAATAAACAGTAAAATTGACAACGATATATATATTTGAAGAATTTAATCAACTGATTATTAGATTTCTATTGTAAGTAACTCTTTTAACCAAAAATAACATCACAGAAATGCCCCTCGATGCTACGATTTTAATCTAATTTATTATATTAAGAGCGTAGTATCTACTTAAAAGATGTTATTTTCTGATATCAAACTTAGACGCTCAGTTGATCTCCGTGGTTAATGAAAGTGGATTTGAATATCAACATCCTGACTCAAAATGCACCCTACTCTCTCTAGTTCGGGTTACGGTTTAAAATGTGTGTTTATTTAATTAACTTAAAACTCTTCAAGTCTTCTTGGTATGGTATTTTCTTCCAGATTCTGAACGAATTACTTCAACAACTTCCCAAATATTAGAGATGCCACATGTTTGTCAGCTGTTAACATCAGCTGATCATTTCACAACATTGAACATTCAAGTTCAAGGTCACTCGGCTTGTAAGGTTAGAATCTATTAAATATATGTGATTATAATATTGTTCTTCACGTGTTAATATATTTATTTAATGCCACGGTTATGGTAAATAACCAAACTACTCACTTTAAATCGATATAGTCAAAAATACACATTTTCCTGGAAAACTTGCTGTTTCCTTTTAATTCATAACTTAATGAAAAATCAAATATTTAGAATTCACAGTTATTTTCTTAACAGCTTAGAGACATCCTCTACTTAACAAAAGTATTCTCCATACTTAAATATATTTTTAAAGACAAAAATAATTTAGAAGAAACATGCTTATATTGAGTTTAATCTTCTCATCCCATAAAAACTTGAGGGCCTAGAACCCTTTCCATTAAAATCCTTAAATTTCTTCAATTGATATGGCAAATAGACACCCTTCTTCATATAATGTAGAAGTCTTTAATGAAAATTACAAATATTTCTCTCCCTAAACTTTAAAACAAAAAAATAGGTGTGCAAACTTAAGTTATCGCAACCTTTGTGACACATGTAGTCATCCTCTTTATCCACATAAAATGGCTTAAAACCAATTATTTTGATTTCTGATGGATATGATCATTAACTTAAGGATATTCTTTAACTATATAAATTATTTTCATTGCCAAAATTATACATTTTGTACTTTTAAATTGTAAAAAGGAAAAAAATCCTTTAGTGGTTTTGGCACTTTGCCACAGAAAAATGAATAGGCCTTGACCTTAAAGTCAGAATTTCTTCATTCCATTAATGAATATATCAAATACATCCTCTTCTTCAGCTATCCTGTTAAAATAATTAAAATATATTTATAATTTCTTCCTCAAAACTTGAAAAAGCAAATGCTCTCTGAGTCATTTTCTTTACATCTTGACAGAACGTAGAGTAGGCTAACCCTTATTTCTTTGTATTTCTCAATTCTTTTAGTGAAACCAGTTATTATATACTCTTTTCAAGGTAATGTAGAAGTATCATTTAAAAATATTAATAATAACCCTTTAAAATAGTTGAAAAGGAAATAGAATATTTGAAAATTTAGGCTCACACCTAACTTGAGTATTATCAAATGTTTGCATACACATTTAAACTTACTCAAACTTGTTATATGGGTACTTTCCAACAGCCCCTCAATATTAATGTCAGTTCTCAAAAAGAAATATTTAAATTACATATCATTAAACTCAAAAATCATAGCTTTTTAAAGTGTTAAAATGGATTTAACTCTTTCTCTCTTCAATTCTTCACAGTCAAATGCAGATTTTAGCCTTGATATATAAACAAAACAACAAGTTGATCACTCTTCTTACAAATAACATACATATAATATAACATAACATAAATAACCTTCTTCTGTTCTAGCATTCTTCGCTACATTTCGGTCCCGCTGCGAGAACAACTCTTGGCCTTCTTCATATTTGCACAAGATCAACTGCTTGACCTGTCTTCAAGATCTTGTTAGGATGAAATACACATTATGAAGGTATTTAAGGCTCTACCATAGACTTTTCTTTGATAGTATAATATCTGAGTGGCCTCATAATTTTTTAGAGGAAAAATGAGACAAAATAATAGATAGTCTATAAAATTAGATGAAACTGAACTTTGGCTTTTGTTACACCATGCTGCATACAGATTATCATTCCAGCGCTCTCCATAACATTGTTGACCTTGCTAGTAACTGATAATCACTTAATAATAATTACTTCTGTTGGAAAAACAGAGTAAATAGCTCCTTCACGAAAAATAATTGAGTATCATAGTTCCCTCAATAAGTCATAACTTTCTCCCATAAACCGTAGATCCTTTATGCAAAATAATTGAGTATCGTAGTTCCCTCAATCAGATGTAGCTCCTCCAAGTAAACAAAAATCACCTCTACATTGGTACTGTCACTGTCTTGTTATCAGTGAGGACTTATAGGGCAATCAAACATATTGACAACTGTCATAAACTCCAAAACATTACTCTCCTCATCGCTTCCTCATCTCGTAGAACCTCCTATACACATAATTATCATCTTCATTGGAGCGCTGGGGTGTACTTTGGCATTTCTTTGGTGATTTTCACCAAATTATGGTCCTTGGTGACATAAATATATTTTTCCTCGACGTATAATAAGGTAGAAATAAATAGTAATTGTAATAAAAAAAAATCTTGTTTTCTTCAACACAGAATTAGGCCTATATGTAAACAAATGTGTATTATTTCACCTAGACATGTGCTTCAAATGAAAATTTTTTTAGGGACCTCTTTTGTGCGCACTATTCCTTCTTCAATTGCATACCGAGCTTCAGGGATTTCTCGACTCCCATAACCTTCTTCTGTTCTGAAACATTCCCTCCTCCAATAGTAACCCGAGCTTCAGGGATTTCTCGACTCCCACAACCTTCTTCTGTTCTAAAACATTCCCTCCTCCAACAGCAACCCGAGCTTCAGGGATTTCTCGACTCCCACAACCTTCTTCTGTTCAAAAACATTCCCTCCTCCAACAGCAACCCGAGCTTCAGGGATTTCTCGACTCCCACAACCTTTGAAATTATGTCCTAAAACTTATTCCAGGATCAAAAATAGTTCTCCTACAATCCCTAGGTTGAGATTGTGGAAGAGAGGGCCTAATTCCACTTCCTCCAACTAGCCATACATTTCCTAGATCTGGAAGAAATCCATGTCGCTTCCTTTTACCGAGGCCTCGTTTCTTGATCCTTGGTTTGATTTTGTTGCAGGTATCATCTTGATTCGATGACTGCTGTGTGACCTGGTTCCTGGTCCAATGATGCGAGGAGATATTGAATAATACATCCTGAACATCAAAATGTTTAGGGCATTCTTCATTGTTTCGGTGTTGGTGAAGAACACTCCTCCCAATGTCAGTAGCTTCAGTTTGCAGTTCCACTCTTAGAATGCTCCTTGTATCCTGGCTTATCGTCGCAGCTGACCAGACATCTCTTACAAGTTTTGTCTCTGTGGGCCCATTTGACGACACACCAAAACAACTTGACAATAGCACTTCATCGTTTACCCACAAAGTGCATGATAATTTCTCTACTTCAGAAACCCTTGTTTTTACATGAAATGACTCATTCGACTCCTTAAACTGCATGACTTCATAGTCAAATTCCAAGTCAAAATTGTTCACATGACCGCGAGACTGACCCCTTATTGGAACACGTGACTGACCTATGTAATACTTACTAGTGCTTTCACACAATTGTGAATCACATTTCTTGTAGTAAGCACCTAAATATATGAAAGGGTAAATATAAGAACCGTTCGTCGAAAGGTCCTTCACTGGCCTTATTACCACTTGCTCTGGTACTTCCTCCACTGCTGCCATTAGTTTCTCCCCAGTCGTTGCCAAGTCCTGTACTTGCGCCTCGACCTCTTTACCCTTTTTCACCAATTGGTCGTGGGCCGACCTAAACTCGGTACTATAATAGTCTAATCTTGAGATAACATCATCCCTTAGTGATTTCATGTTATTCTCCATTTTTTCCTCCATCTTTTTCATGTTATTCACCATTTTTTCCTCCATCATTTTTATGTCCTTTTCAGCACTGTCCCTTAAATCTTCCTTTAGTGACTTCATGTCCCCCCTTAATACTTGCAATAGGTCAAACATAGTAAACTTCTTCACTATCTTTGGAGCTTCCTCTAACTTCTCCACAGCTGAAATACTCCTACTGGTATCCAGGGCATCTGCCCCCAATGATGTACCATCTTCCATGGGTGGAACTACAGGTCGTGCACCTGCCATAACTATTTATTCAAAAGATGTGACATAACTATCATCCCATTCCTCCGTTCGGCGCTCGGCTTGAGGCATGACAACATCCTCTTCCAACTCCTCTGCTTCTACACTGACCGATGGTTGCTGGGCATCCATGTCTATATTTTCGAGCTGCTTACGTGCCTTGCTACGTGTATAATACTGCCCCTCTGGCATAACCTTCTTCACGAAGTAAAATGACCCAAAACCTAATTGAGGTAAACTGGCCTTGTCATAAAAATGCTCTAGTGTAAGTTGGCCGCAAAGAAACATCAACTACTTCCTCAAGTCACAAATAGACCCTAGTGTAATCAGGCCTCAACCTATACAGTCCTTAAAATAACTTTAGGTATAACAATAGCCCCACGTTGGGCGCCACTGTAATGAAAAAAAATAAAATATAAATGTGTGTATTTTTATTTCTATATTTTTTGAATGAAAGAATTAATTTAATTTTAGATAAATCTATAACAAATAATATTGTGTTTTATTGGGCGCCAACTACCAACCCCTTTTATTTTGTGAGATAGGTAGATTTTTGATTATTAAATAAATTTATCCCCATAAACTGCTCAGCGGTAATACGAAAACCCCTTTTCTCAAGACCCCTGGACTTTACCTAAAGTTTGGACTTAAGTTGGACACTTACAACCGAAGACTTCCTGATGCAGGTTATTATTCTTGATTTGACCAATCCACTCTACTGAGCATCGCTATACATGGGATGCAAGTTCAGAAGAAAATACAATGTACATTGATGTAAATAACAATAAAACAATTAAATTTAAAGAGTAATTTTAATTATTGAAGTGAATGATATTCTTAAATGAACCCTACCTATGAAGCATGCCTCGTATATTATAATACTATTAAAAGTATTGTTAAGCAATACTTGAAATTGTTAAATTCTCACCTGAATTGTGAGTATATTTGAATATACATATTTCTTTAAGCAAATAAGATTTTAACAACAAAATTTATTCTTTATAACATGTAACAATAACAAACAAAATAAAATAGTTCTGAGGTGGACAAAAAGTATTAATTCTAGTTTGGAAACTGAAAATTATTTGTCCTTCTTTAGTAATTTTAAGGATTATGCTTAATTATTTACATCCGTAACAGGATGTTTACAGATGGATTGGATCTCACCCGAAAATGTCCTTGCTCTGGTAAAAATGTTGAATCAAAGCTCCGTCATTTAACTCTCTGACCTTAAATTTCCACCAAGATCTTCTTTGAGTGCTTCCACTCAACTTTCTTCACGAGTTTATACAGCTTTTAGAAGTTTTAGATGAATAACATTACCATGAACCTTTAAAAAAGATATAATTGAAGGATCCGCAGATCGGATCCTTCCTTACACTTCCGACGCCAATTTTAGAGAGTCACAACAATAAGTAAGACAAAACACAAACACGTTATTTTTGTTTAAAATAAACAATCACCGGCCTAGGAGAAAACATTCGCCGGGATTTGTATGCAAGAATAAAGCAAACAATCTTAATTATTTAGAGATTGGGGGTATTACTAAAAAGATAATGATACATTTTTTACAAAGAAACATAATTCATCTTTAAAAATTAATTCAAACTTGGCACCAAACAAAAAAACCAAAACGAGAATAATAATTTCTTCCGCTAGGGCAATTAATGTTTCAAGAGACAGCCAGATGCTATAAGTGTCCAAGAACATAAAAATAAACGAATCGAATAGTTCCGAAATAAACCACTCTCTGGAGCAGATAGCGTTAAAATCACCTACCAACAAAATTAATAAACATGGCGGGTTGGCAGTTTATGAATAAAAATAAAAATAAAGAAAGATGATTTACTATAGTGAAATAAAGGTAAGTAGATTATATGTATAACATATATTTTAATTGTAAATGAATAAATAATGAATATTCAAAACTTTAGGAGTTATGAATGAAATTTAAAACAAATAAACAGTAAAATTGACAACGATATATATATTTGAAGAATTTAATCAACTGATTATTAGATTTCTATTGTAAGTAACTCTTTTAACCAAAAATAACATCACAATACATTATAACAAAGATAAATAATTACTAAATCAGTATCAATAATGAATTATTAAAATATAATAGACTAAAATACTGTATCAGGTTAAATTGTTCTTTTAATAGATTTCTTAGGTGTTAGGAAAAATGTTTAGGCTTACGTTGACAAAATAAATCACTTGCCAAATACTTGAAACATGTGCGGGCATTATGAAATGGTGGTATTCTTTATTACCCGCCTCACCATTTTGTAAAACAATATTTTTTGTTAGGTTATAATAAAATTACCTTAAAAATATTTTAACTCAAAGATAAGCCTTAACCCAATGATTTGATTAGAATTAATAAGAACAGTAGAGTAAAGAAATATAGCATTTGTGATAGCCAAAACAAGCAATCGTCTATCACAAAACAATTAGTTGATCTGTAGAAGTGAGAGGGTCACTATCTGTCCGAGATTATTTTCTGTAGTAGTTGAAATAGTTAACGATAGATTGTGACACTTAACACATGAGAAACAATGGTATTCCGTATTGCCCGACTATTCCATAATACCCGCCTCTCCTCTATATTAATAGTTATATTAAATTTATCAGATGTGTGGAAAGAAACTTTTTAACTGCGAATTGAAGTTGAAGTGAAGCTTGAAACATTTAAAGGCAAGTTGAACCCGAAATCAAATGAAAGGCGTTTTTGAAACGTAGCACTACTTTTTTTAGCACCGCGTCTTACTAGCCGCTCAGACTATACGGCTTATGTAATAATTACGCTAATGCTTTTCGGGATTAGGAAGGTTATATTTATAGGAAATGTATCCTAATTCGCTTGTAAGGAGAGTGTAAAACTATTTTTTTTAATCCCCCTCAGTGCACTTGACGGAGATTTGAACATTTGAGCTCCCTGTCATCGGCAGTCTAGTCTACTGCGAGAGTAGCGCGTTAGACCACGCGGACACTGAAAGAGGTAAAATACATTTTAGTTAATAAACACTCAATAAGGTGTATCTAGGTAAAGAAATTGTCTTGAAGTAAAAAAAAATATCAACTATTGTTTCATGTTGACATACCTGAATTTATCTATGCTTACGTTACACATATCCTTTAATCACTCTTCGGTGTTAAAAAACTATTAATTAGTTGTTATAAAATAATTATGTGTTTAAATATATCATATTTATGAGATAGTTCAAGTATATTCATACTAATCAAGTTCAAATATGTATCATAATAATCAGTTTTATTATTAATTGAAGATTTTTTTAAATATATGAAAGTTATTACGGGTGTCAATATTGAATCTGAGGTGTTTCTTACTTTTATCCTGTAAACTTTTTTTTATAAAATGTACGTTTTGGATTAGAATGGCTTTTCATTGAGTGTTGTATTAAGCATTCTAGGTCTTGATTACATTGTACTTATTAATGTTATTACTTACACCCCTCAATATCACACTTGCCTTTGAGGCTCCAATACTAACTCTTTACTGACTTTTACCGATGTTTATGGTTGATCAATCAGATACGAGTGAAAGGGAATATTTAAAAATTGACTCCTTCATCTTGCATTCTTCTAGAAACAATTTCCGAAGCACCCTACTAGATTAGAATTTAAATTGTTCTTAGAAAACCTTCAATTACATTTTGTAATCGAACTTCCCTACACTTTTAAAATAGTCTACTATTATCGGTGACGATGTCTATTAGGGCTGTCCAAATAGATGGATTGTAATGTCCCAGCTTGTGAACTCTATGTTGTTTTGAAAAGGATGGATGAGACTGCACTTTTGAATATTTTATTTATATTTATATTTTTAAATTAGGGAACTATCTTTATTTTATAATATTATTCTAACTATTCAATTTAATTTTAGAATATTTAAGCTCTTAAGGCAGTTTAAAAGTCAATATTTTTATTTTATATTAAATGTGCTGACTGGATGCGTTAGACAATGAAACAACAGGAAGAGCTGATATAGCACAGAGTTCTCGTTCAAAGAGAAATACAACTTTTCCTCAGTACAGAGCGGTTGCATTGTCTAAACTATAAGAAAGCTAGGCTTTAATACACTCGTGTGATAGGTAGAGATGGTTCGGCCACGCGGGTACAAGTTACGATGCCATCAGATTTTGAAAAAAGACGTGAGGAAGAAACGAACTTTCACCAATACCCCAAGGTGCGTATACATTAGGCGAGCTGAACCTGTAATGTAATATGTAGTGTAGTGATCGTCAGTTTGGACGTGGAATGAGCACTCCAAAATTATCCTCTGAACCAATGGTGGAACAAGCACGCCACGAGGAAGTGACGTAATAACGATCTCAGTTCAATTAAGTATTTAGGAGGGTGCACTATACTTCAATTTAGTTAGCTATCTTAGCTCTACTATATTATGTCTGATAGTGAAGAAGCCTCAGCCCTAATTATGTATAGTGGTGCTGTGCTAATTATGGCCAATCGATTAAACAAAACAAAACAATGAAAGCCTCGGTGATGGTGGCGTATAATTGTCACTCGCCCAGTCTGGCCGTCCCCTAAAAAATGGAATTATAAAATTTGGCCGCCCAACGAGGGGACTATAGGTAGACTTCTTCAATTGCCACCCAACGACGGGCCCAGTAGACTCTTCAAGCTGCTTCTGATATTCAAGGCCTGAGTCCATCGTTGAACGAGTATAACAAAGGTGTTTTTTTCCTCCCACAAAGTTATTTGACCCGCATCGTTAGTTCAATGGTGTTATTAGACGTTACTATTACTTTTGAATTGACTACCGATCCGAGGAGAATGGGGTCTTAGTTCCGTTCGGGTGTACTGAATGTAGTTTTCCACTCTACCTTACCACTTTCTCTAAAAACTACAGTATTTATGGTCTATAACACATTAGCGTAGTTAATATACAGGGTGGTATCTATGAATGGGTGATTTTAAAACCTCATTAAAATAAATCAATACGATATTTTTACCAAGAATTTTTTTTTTTAGCAAATCAAAAGCAATCAATTTGTCGATTGTATGAAATAAAGTCACTTTTTATAGATGATATCCTGCATATAGCCGCCTCCTCTGCGCAGGCATTCCAGCATCATTGCACGCAAGTTTCCTACAGCAGTTTGCAGCCTTTCAACAAAGAAGCCATCACGAATCTTTACTCTAACTTACTCAACCCTCTGAGGACAGTAAGTAAAATATTTTCTATTTAGGTATCACCACAAAAATAAATTGCAAACGGACAAATCAGAAGACTTCGCAGGCCAAGAAATATCGCCATTCCTGGAGATGACGTGGTTTACAACCACCCTTAGTACAGCGGCAGTCGATATTATTTCTGTATGAGGTGTAGCACCATCGTGTTGAAAATAAGTGGACTCATATACAAGAAACCTTTACAGTTCTTCAGTCAAAAATGTCTCAGTCATGTTTATATACTGTTAGGAAGTTACAGTAACCACATGGTCTTGTTATACTAAAATAAGTGCAGTCCAAATAATTCCTTGATTATACGGTGCACCACACTATTACTTTATCACAACGTAAAATAAAGGTATCTGATGTAGTTGACGTTGGGTTTTCTTCAGCTCAGTAGATAACATTTAGATTGTTCACAGATCCATTTAGATTAAAATGCGCTTCAACGGATATCCAAAGATTTTTAGTAAAATTTTCATCTGTTTGCATTTTACTAAACATTTGTTGACAGAAAGTTACTCTACCTTCAGAATCATAAGATTTTAATTATTGAACTATTTGAATCTTACATTGATGGCAATTTTAATACTTGATCAATATTCTACTTAAGCTGTGGCAGGATAGTGGCATGTCGCCACACAGAACGTGTCAGGCTTTGTATTAATGAGACACTGAGAACTTCAATATTTTCTGGTGTTCTAACTGATCTGTTTAAACCTAGAGGCTTCAATTTAAAATTGGAACTATTGTTTCATTGTTATCAACCTATATTTCTACTGTGTGAGCTGATCGCATTGGATCATGACGACGAAGATTGAAGTGAAGCCGAAATTCTCGTCTTGTCAACGCTGCACAATAATTGAATTGTTTTATAAAACTATTTCACGGCAAACGCACTTGGCATACCAGACCATTGCTCTATGTCGTCTAAGTGCCGTTTGATAAGAACTTTTCCTTGTCACGCGTGTTTCCCACCGTCACGTCAGGTCTACCGAGCATTTGGTCAAGATACATAGGTCCAAGTGGGTCAACGCTTGCACAGAAAGAAAGCAGGCTTCCTACTTGCCAACTACCAGCGCCGATCGGCGCTGACCTGCTTCATCAATGAGTGTGTGTTTACAGATGGGACCATTCGTAGTGAAAGCAGGTTCGTGCTTATCAGCGCTGGTACCCGGCACCAACAAGCTTATCGGAATGAATATTTCATTAATTTTTAGTTGTCGTCACCGACAAATATGTTATTCAAAATAGATGGTATATATTAAAAATTTAGTTACGTGTGTGTTTCCCAGATGTCCTATATATATACAAATATAACGTATATATGTATATATACGGTGTATTTGTAAATTATATATGTACTGTTTATGTGTATATATACTTTATAAATCTATGCTATGTCTACTGTTTATATAGTTTATGAAACTCGTTCAACCGTAATTTAAAACTTGAGAAAATAAACTGTCTCCACACCAACACTTCCGTATTCTACCACCTAATCCGATTTTTCACTAGTGAATATATGTTGTGAAAATATCTTTAATTTTTAAGCTATATTTGTTCCTCTCTCCGTAGGCTGCCTTTGTTCCTTTGCTTTATTATATTCAACATACACTTCAGTTGGATGTTACTTTGTTTTTCTTGCTTCAGGTCATTAAATAAATGATGATGTTCGCTATTGTATTTTCTACCACGGCTTATTGGATCCATACTAGGGATTTTTTTCTTTTAAATTTTGTATTAATACTGTAAAGAAGTAGAAACTCTTCATCAGATGATGACCTGAACATCTTGACGGCAGTAATATCATGTGACATCTTGCAGGTTTTTAGGCTTTCGTCTGCGTCCTCTGCTTACATGCGCTGGAGTTCAGCGCTGTTGGTGCTGGAAACCGGTAAGCAGGCAGCCCACTTTCTTTCTGTACGCACCTTAAAACGTGACGGCTTGATTCCAACGCACTTTCCTTTACGTTTGCTTGGTGGCTGGTGAAGGTGAATTTGATCAACATCAAAGAAAGATAAGGAAACCTTTCACATGAACGGTTGCTATCACGCGTTTTCAATTGTAGATTCGCTCTCTTGGTGCAAGGTCATGTCTGAGTCTTCGTCCTCTTGCTCCTTACACCATATTCTGATTTGTGAAATTAGTACACGCCCAGTACCTATATTGTTTACATAGATTAGGCTATTTGTCAACTAACTAAAAATTTATTAATAAATACAATGATGAAATTCTTAGTAAAATTGTTAACGAACCTTAAAGTGAGTGCTTGTTTTTAGGCTGCAGTAAGAACTTTCTCATGTTGGTATCACTTCTAGAAATTTCTGGGCTTATGGTAATCAGTATATCGTCAAATGATGAGATTGAAATTGGAAAATAATTTAACAATTCAGGTGGATGCTTCCTTAATTTATTAAATAGTAGGTTAAACTCACCCTCAGTCAATCACACACTAATTAGAGTGTGAACCCAAGTTAATTTTTCTCTTTGTTGTATCTTTTGGTGCAATATATACGCTACCATTGTTTGTTCTCTATTCACCTCCATTGTGTGTGCAAGCTACTGACTGCGCTGTGCTGCAGCATCTAGTATTTTTTTTGTAGTTGGTGATTCACTCTCTACGTCGGCAAACCACGTGGTAGAAATCGATCATGTGAAAAACTCAGTAATCAAAACGCAGGGTTGACCTGACGCACGTTATTAGATACGCGTGACAAGGAAAAAACCCATTTGAAACGTAATTAGCCTAAATGGCACAGAGAGAGAGCCAAGATGGTGTCAACACAGTGCTGCCACAACACGATTTGACCTTCAAATGATAATTTCAAGATCTCCAGTCCCTGGGTGCCACCTGTGCATGTGTATTCAAGGGGTAGGGAGATGCGATTATAAGAAATAAACGTGGTATTTCATTCTTTCCCTAAAATATTTCCTTAAAATTCAACACCTTTAACATTGTATCTTAATTTTAATAGTTCGAGTATTTTGAAGTAAATATTGATCATAGAGCCCTCTAATGATATTAAAAGTTTATTGCATGAAATATAATGAAACTGTTTACTATTACTTAAAACTATAACTAAGTTTTAACTTTCAAAAGTACATTTTTTAAATTACTCCGAGCAAAGTTTAATACCCTATATTCCAAATCCCTCTACCCACTGGGAGATTGTCGGTCAGCTGTCCTACCCAAATAGTCTCCTCCCCCCCCCTAACCCCCCACCCACGTTCCTCCTGTTATTCCAAAGCAGAGAGCCACACAGAAGGACAGATTGTGGGTCTGCCACGGACTCTGGCAGACCCGCAGAAAACCCGACTGTCGTGGCACTTTGCCATCCTCCATAAATTCCGTCAATGTTTCAGAGACACTCGCGCGGAAATTAAACAGAATTTTAAACAAACATAAACTTCAATTAACTCGAGAATGTTTAAGTTTGATTTTTTATTATAATTTGTATTTTAATTATAATTACAAATGACATACTTAGGATATTGACGCTTGATCTTCTGAGGTCTTTGATGTATCTATAAGAGTTATTAGAACAATTCTAATATATTCAAAAGTGAAATCATATAATATGAAACTGCCATTTTTTATGTATGAAAATATTTTTTTTTTTTAATTATGTGACAGGGTTTGTTCTAGACATTACTGCTCTTCTACTGACAGTGACAGATATTTAATTGTCCTCTGATTTCAGGCCTCAATGTGGGTATTATTACTTTAGTCCGATGAGATGATTTGATGATAAAATTGATGATAATTGTGGAGCTGCTAGAAGTCTTAAACTAAACTTAAGCTTAACTAATCAGACAATGGAAGGCTAGTAAATAATCCCTTTTGGAAAAATATAGATGATAGCACCGGGAATCGAATTCGGGATCTCTTTCTTAGTAGACAGGAATCATGACCAATTCACCTATACGCCATCGCATCTTACTACCTTAAAATGCCTTATTCGCATATTTAATAGTTACTCTAATGGGTTAGGAATGAAGAAGATGGATTTCAAGTAAGTGTACCCGCATTTGTATAGAAGGAAAGTGAAAACAGTTTTTTGTAAAAAAATAAACACCCTCAATACACCCGACGTGAACTCAAATCCCAATATCCCTGTCATCGAAAGTTTAGTGTCTAGTATAACACGAAATATACGCACTATACCATACCGCCACCAAAGCAGGTGCCTTCTTATTTGATTTATAGATATAAAAATTATTTTTTTAATCTTTCTGTAGATCACGTTATTATTCAATATTACATCTCTCGAACACCTGCTAAAACAAAGTTAAGTCTATGTTCACACTGATCGTTTTGAAGTAAATACGAGTATAAATACTAGTTTCGATAGTTTAGTTATGTCAGCGGAGTAATCAAAGGATGTTATTAATTCATTGGTGTTATTCCAACAAAAAATATATTTACCCAGCTTGATTTTTAAGTCCTTAAATAATTCCTAGTGTGAATAATTTTAATAAGTTGAAAAATTACACTTGAACACGGTAATTTAATCAGTTACATTTGACTTAGAATGTCAATGATCTACCACCAAGCTACCCAGGTATCATCCTGTTTTCCGGGTAGTTTTTCACTTATAGTTTAAGATATGAGTTCTAAACTGAGTTTTATGTTTCATCTGAATATGTTATTTCTCAATATCTCTTTTACAAACCTTCTATATTCAATTCTTTAGAAATTGCTATAAAAGCTGCATTGACGAGCACTGTCAATAGAGTTCTAGCCCATATTGTTAGGCAGAATAGGAGATTATTATGGATTGGGTGTTTTTATTAAAGAACATTATATTTATGGCAAAAATATTTCTGCTAACAAGTCTAACTGGTATCAATTCAAACAAATGGAAATGCACCTGTGTCAGTATAAAGTTCTTGTTATGGGCATCACCTAAGTCTACTTGAAACTACATTACTCTTTTACTATGTTATATATTTTAGAAGAATAGTAGTTTAGAAAACTAAAATTTACAAATAAATCCTCAAATAATTTAAAAAATTATGTTTTGATACAATTAAAAATTACTATTTGTTTAGCGAATTTTAAACATGTGTTTATCGCAGTTCCCCTCACTCTTAAAACAGGTATATTTAATGTAAAACCTTGTTAAAAATGAGATTATTTTACTTTATACTATCGCAAAAATCACTAAACATGAGTTATACACTTATATTGGGTAAATAATATTTTAAATAACAAACATTTTAAAATAGCTTGTTGGAAGCTGCAGAATCTAAGCGCTCAAATAAAAGGCCCCCTTAACATCATCATATTTTTTTTCCCCACTCTTCTTACAACCATTTCAGAATAATCGAATATTTACAAAAATAAAGTAAGGACGAAAGCGGTAGAACTTATAGGAAATGTACTCGCATTTGCGTGTAGGAAAAGTGGTAAACTATTTTGAATAATTTTACTCGGTAGAAAATTTTTACAGGAAACTAACTTCTTCAGCCGTTTAGTAATTTTAAATCCTTTTTTTGATTCACTAAAATAAGATGTTCAATTATTTTTCTCTCAAAATATTAAATCTTGAAATAATTATGAGTTCTAATTAGTAGATATATTTTTAATTAGTAGATATATTATATATTTAGATATATAATTATAGATTATTAGTAGATATATAATATATAGATATATATTAGTAATATATCTATATATCTATTAGTAGATATATAGATATAATTAGTAGATATATTTAAGATCAATCTAATATTATAGTGCAATAAACCTACACTAGTTTTGAATAGGTAGTGGCCAAAATGTAGAAATTTATGCCTTTCTTGTTTCAATTCCGTATACAAAATTTGATGTAATTTTGGAATTCACTGTTGCTAGAATTTCAGAGTTTGTATAATAAAATATACAGAGTAAAAACCAAACTAACCAAATCACTTAATTTTTAAACTTCGCTATGTTTTCTGACAAGGGACGATACATGTGCCAGATTGTCAAAAGGATTATTCTGTTTAGACATTATGTGGCTGAAATAATTAGATGATCAATAAGCCTAAGAGTAATTCTTTAAATGAAAAGTGAATACTCGCTAGATAAATAAAAGCAAACTACATACTCAATTTTTCACTTTTTGAAAATATTGTCACTCAGGTGAGCTCCACCGAACGTCAGACAAACCTCTACACGTTGTCCATCACTTTCCTCAACATAGATTGTCTAATTGTTTCCACCACCCTATATTAACGCGTAATTTAAAGACAAGAGGTAAAGGGGTTGTATTTTCCCTAAACATAATTAATATTAAATATTTTTCTACACTCCCTACATTAAAATGTGGGTTTTTTCTCCTCTAAATTCTACCGTATTCATACATATCCTATTAATGTAATCAATATTCGAGTATCATGGACAGATTTGGTAATGTTCATCCTGTTTAATTTTGTATGTAAATTCCGTCCCGTGAATATAAATATTCCAAGTAATTTTCATCCCTTCCTAATTATTCTTTATATGAAGAATAATGAATATAAAAAATTATAGCATATTAAATATAACAATAACAATTTTTTTTTATTTCAAAAATATATTTAAAAATGCCAACAATTTTTGACCCTAGTATTGAGCTAAACCCTACAAAAAATAATAATTTAAATAATGGAATGCATAAACGATTCTTATCCTTGTATGTATAATGGTTTGATGATTGTTTGATTCTCCGTCATGATTTGTTAACATGAACTGTACTTTCCTGGGGAGGCAATATTTAATCTAATATACATATTTAAATTTAAAATTTAATAACACTACACAATGTCACACTTTATTTCTGAATATATTTTACTTTGAAGCTATTACAAATTTTAGACCTATAGGGTTACGTTGAAGTAAAATTGGAATGTTTACAAAAATTAATTCAATTTACTATTGATGGATAAAATTTACACATGAGCTTAAACTTTATTCAAACGTTCACCGAAAATAGAAAACAGAAACTACCTCGGTGGTGCAGCAATTCATACGCTGTATGTTGAACCATGATGCATTGCAACACTAACTTAAAATAACTTATTATCAACATATTATATTGTCTAGTGGATAAAAATATATATTGTGTCGAAGCACAATCCAACATATCAATACACACCCTTTACAATAATTTATATTAATGGGTTATTTGAAATCTTCTCACAAAGACCAACGAATCTGTCAGCTTGCTTCTGGCTGTTGAGCCCAAACGTTATCAAATGCGCACGTGGAATTATTTGATATGGTTGGTTTTGCGATTTGATTGGTTCTCCTGTGCCGAACATCTCAGACAGAGTGGAAAAAGTAGAGATGAATTGAAAATTAGTGCAACAGATCGTGCCAATTAGGCGAAAATCTTGTGATTGGCTTAGAGCGCGTCACGTGACCTCGTTTATGTTCTGCGCTAGTTTTTCGGTGAAAGTGTAAATCCACAGTTAGTGGCAAAATCTTCGGGATGGAATTTACGTCAACCCATCTGTGACAGGTCGTAAAATACGAGGTAAGAACCTATGAACAACCTGTATCATTAGTTATTTCTCACCCTACGAATATAAATAATCCATCTCAAATGTGAATCGAGCCAAAGACCCTTTAGAAAGAATAAAAATTTGATTTTTTAATGGCAAATTAATATATTAATGTTCTCGAACACGTACAACGCCATTTGTTTTAAGAGGAATAGAAAAAATAAAAAGAAGAGGATGTAGTTTTCTCCGAAACCAAATGTTTCGACGAGTGTCACGATCTTCTGTTAACTGGTATGTAAAAACAAATCCTTCCTCTCTCTTACGGGAGTGTTACTCCCTCCTTCCCCGGCCCCCCCCCTCTCCTCAAGGAGTGTAAAGACTATGAGAACTCGTTCAACGAGGTAAAAAGTTAATGTACAACAAACACAGGGAGCGCTCACTCAAACGGAAACACAAAAAAGATCGATGTTTGCGCGTGGCCCCTATAAATTATGCAGTAGCAAGTGAGTAGGTACCCCAGTAACAAACGAAGCAGTGCAATGTTCCCATATAACGATTCGGACTCGCTGCCCGGGGGTATCATATAATAGGGTTCAATCTCGTCTACAATACGAGGCCGGCTCACCATCTGATTAAAAACCTATTCAGTGATCACACAGATTAAGGTGTCAATCTCACCATAGACTGTAAATTGAAGTTTAATTCTTGGTCGGGTCCACTTGGAGTGAATTTCCTTTGATTTACTGTGGTAGATTCTCCAACTCATTGTCCAGAAAATAGTGGTGACTTATAATATTTGTAGTTTTCTCACAAATGGCCTTTAAATCTAACCATTAATAACTCATGTTTTAGATGTAATAGCTAAACACTATAGGTAGATGTTTTAATTTTTCTTTTATAAAACTGTACTTTGTTTTATATGAACATTAAATATTTTTAGTAATAACCTCGATGTTTACGTTCTTAGTAGTTACTGTAGCAAGAGGCCGTCTTTAAATTCTGTTAATATAAGATGAATTGTTAGTTTATAATTATCACTTAACACCATCTGCATCAATGGGCACGTAGGTTAGGGTGTCAACTTCATCTGGTTTTGAGTTCTAGTGATGGAGATATAAAGGTCAGAATATCGGTAAAGTATATTGAGATTTATATTTTAATATTTTAATGATATTCCACTATTCTTACCAGCAAATTATAATACACTTTTCTTTCCTCCCTACCTCATTAGTACGAATTTGTGGAGAATCCGAATGGATAGTAGGACAACCTGCACATGAAAATAAATAAAACAAATTCATATGTATTAACACAATGGTTAAAAATCTAACCAATGAGATTATAAATTACTAAAGTGGTTAAGGCGTCACCTCGGTACGAGAGAAATTGCCGCGCAGACGTTCAGCTCTAACACGATATTAATTCTACGATGCGTTAATTCAAAATATAATTCACGCCAAAATTAAAGTCGATATTTTCCATCAGGCTCTTTTACCTTAAGAACTTCATAGATTGAATTTAATTAATATAAAACATTGTATGAAAATGTAACTTTTTCTCATTTTCAACGAACATTTAAGCATAGTTGCGTGGATATGAGAAGATACTTGATGAAAAGGGTCATTAGATTTGGCTTTTCTCTAACGAATACAGTAGACTCTTATAGGATCACAACGGAAAATTTTAAGATATTCAAGAACTAGCAGTAAACATTTTTCTTAAGATTGAGATAAGAAGTTTTAAGTTTTCCCTCCACTCTTTCTTAATGACATGACAAAGGGTGATTGTAGGTGAAGATTGAAAGGGACCACAAGACAGAATAGAGAAGTAAGTCCAGAAAAGGTCATAGATCATAGTACTGATAGTGAATGATACTTTCTCACTGACAAAGGCGGCCTTTGAAAGAAAATAAATTAAATTGGCTTTCACCGATGAAAAAGCGATTTCAAGAGAAATAAAGTATCCTAGCTCATCCAAATGAAATTCATATTTGCGTTTCAAACTAATGAATCAGATACAGGAAAAAAAGTTGGTGCATATGCACTAATTAAATTAGATCTGGGATCAATTTACTATCATTGAGATTGTGTTTTAAATATCTGAGCCTCTTTAGATGTATCGATTTTTTAAATAGGTCTTACAGTTAAAATAAGTCATAAAAATATCTAAGAGGATACAACCGCTATTTTTATTTGGATTTTCATAAGAAAAAACATTTAAAATTATAGAGTATCAAAGAAAGTAAAAGTTCAATTCGCTAAGTCTGTAAAAGATATCATCTTATGTAAAAATTAACAAAGGCAGAACAAATTAATGAGCTACTGAAAATATGAAAATAGATTACATATTTTTTTGAACTCTCAGATAGTAATTATTTCCATATCGAGCCTAATGTAGGGGTTTTGAAGCATATATAAGCCAATTTCTCATTAATAATTAATGAAAGACACCAATAGAGTACTGGCAATTGATAATTTATGTCGAAGTATGATTCTGAGACACTGTGCTTCCTGACAAAGGTTAATCGCATTGGCATCTGCCTAAGCCACGGAAAGAGATAACTCGCTCAAATTAAAAACAATGGTTAGTAAATAACTCACATATCTTTTTCTTAAAATCAAACAGTTACTGTGTCCCAAGGTTGTTGTTAAAATAGGCAGTAGAAGAATTATTAAAACTCCAGCTTTTTTTACTTTGTAATAGTAAAGAATAAACACTTTCCTTAAGGTATATCTACTTTGAATTAAATAGTTTGTTACACTTTATTTTGTAGGGGAGATTTATACAACAACAAATATACTTTCACGAGCAAAACATGATTTTAATGTGGATATTGAACACGGATCAAAACGGTTATGCGGTGTTAATTTTTTTCCAACTCATATTATGGCCACTAGATATTCTTTTTGAAAAACTTGTGGTCTAATAACACATCCAGTGGAAGACATCCTTTTCCAAAAGTTCATTGGTTAGTTAAATTTAAGATTAAAGGGGGGCTAATCAAGATTACGTTTATATTAAACAATAGCTTTGAAACTTAGCAAATATTTAAATATTCCATACTATTGAACGACTTCTGAGTATTATAAGGAAGGTATTGTTTAAATTTATAAATTTACTGAAACCTTAGAAACAAGGTTTCGTAATTTGGCAATTTTTGTATTTCTGTGGACGTAGGTAAATAAATCCATATTAATTCAATATACTCAAGAAAAACCATAAGATTAATGAGCGAAGTCAACATTAAGCACTACTATGGTTTTAAATAGATAAAAGCTATCCATTTTTGATCATAACTATTGCTAACAATTTGGGGAAAATAACAATAGTTTACTATATTACCCCAACAGTTCTTACTAATGAACAAACCTGACACGTATAAAAGTTACTAGATTTACATTTTCATATCGATACGTCAAGTCATATTAACTGCAGCTGTCACTTTTGAATGATTTTATCATTACCTATAAAATATTTACTTACTTACTTACATACTTACTTACTTACTTACTTACTTACTTACTTACTTACTTACTTACTTACTTACTTACTTACTTACTTACCCTATGGCATTAGGAACTCGAAAGTTCATTACCGCACTCACTAAAGTTCACCACCTATCCCTATGTTGAGCTAATTCTATCCAGTCTATCTCATTAAACCATATCTCTCTCAGGTCTATCCCAATGCTATCTTCCCATCTGCATCTGGGTCTTCTCAATGGTCTCTTCCCATTGGGTTTGCCATTCAATACCTTGAACGCGGTTATAGATACTTCCATTTGCGCTGCATGACCTGCCCACCGTCACCTGAGAGATTTTATTACTCTAAAAATGTCTGGTGATGAGTACAGTGTATGCAGCTCATCATTATTTACCCTCCTCAACTCCCCACTATCTTCAGCCATTTTTTGACCAAATATCTTCCATAAGCACCCTGTTTTTGAAAACCCTAAATTTATTTTTGTCATTTATGGTAAGAGGCCATGTTTCACATCCATAGAGAACAATCGATAAAATCACGGCTTTGTATTAGTCTGAATTTCACATTTCTTGACAGCAAGCGAGATGTTAACAACTTACTGACCGAGTAGTAGCAAGCATTTCCTGAATGTATTCTTTAATTAATTTCGAATCTAATAATGTTATCGTTACTTAAATTTATTCCTAAATATCTGAATTCATTAGCCCTATCAAATGATAAGCTGTTTGTTGTAATATCTAAATTATTGTCCTCAATCTGTGTTCTTTGTGTTACAATATACTTGATCTTTTCAGTGTTCACGTCTAAACCTATTTCCTTACTAGCCTTTAATAAAATGTCTGCATTTCTTACAACAGCTCTCTTACTATTAGCTGTATTGTACCGTTTAAAGTTAACCCTTCCTTAATTTCTTGCATTACCCTAATAGCATAATCTAAGGCCAGATTAAAGCGTAATTGGGAAAGTCCATCTCCTTGTTTCAACCCAATTAGGCCATTATAAGTATCTGATAAGTACGATCCAACCGTACCCTGCCATAAGTATCTCTCAAACATACCTCAATTAGCTTGACCAGTTTTTTGGGTATTCTAAACTTAACTAAAATGTCATATACATTTTTCCTTTCTAAATGAAGCATAGGCCTTTTTAAAATCTATTTACCGTCATGTTGAATTCCCACTTTTTTCTAATATTTGCCTCATAATAAAAAATCTGATCCATTGTTGATCTATTTCGCCAGAATCCACACTGATGCTCCCTATTTATTATCTCCTCTGCATGTGGCGCCAATCTCATTAAAGTTATATTAAATAATAGTCAGGGTTCTGTGAGCTTGGGTTTTTTCATTCGAGTAGAACTCCGAGTACTTGCAGAGCTCTAATGATAGTGAACGTGATAATGATATACCTCTATATTTATTACAATCTATTTTTCCTCTCTTTTTTTAAAAATGGGTAATATTATACTTTCCTTACAATATTGTGGCAATACATCATGTTTTCATATGGAACATAAAAGTTTATGAATTTCTTTCACCAAATTTTCACCCCTTCACTTTATTAATTCTGATGGTATTGAATCTATACCTGGACTTTATGATTTTTTAAATTATTAATAGATTAATAGTACATATAAAATAACACTAATAATATAGTAAAATGTTAGTATTTTTGACAGAATAAAGTTTTTTATTTGCTAAAAAAAGCTTCAAATGTCCATTTGTAAGAAAATCAAGGCATTCCTTGTGTGTTTGTGTGTGTGTGTGTGTGTGTGTGTGTGTGTGTGTGTGTGTGTGTGTGTGTGTGTGTGTGTGTGTGTGTGTGTGTGTGAGATTACTAGTCACTGATTCTTTGAACAAGTCTACGTTATCAGACTTTGTGCAAAAATAGTGTTTCTCCATTTTTAAATTTCAAAAGCTCTTGAATCGAAACTGATATCATTATTATTGTTTTGACCTATATTCTAAATATTAGGTTTCAACCCTTTCTTCTTGAGAATTATAATGCAACTATTTTTAATTTTACCTCGTCAATAATTTAATTTCACCTTAAAAGCTCGAGATTTAAAAGAACGATCAATAAAATATATGTTTGCTAACAATTTGTTATCTGGACATCAGTTGAGGGTGTACCTTATTAATAAAAGTGACAAAGAAATGTAAATGCCTCCCACCCATTTTTATCCTCAAGGAGAGGGGTTGGAGGGGAATAGAACATGATGTATCACCCTAGACCCTTTCATATCTTTCAAGGACCATGTTCGCCTTGACTGAAGACTACCTCGCCTGACCCCCAAAACTTTTCGATAATGCGTTTCCCCACCCCAAGGATATTTTCCTTGGCCTCTCTCTCTTTCCATTCCACTGGTGACAAATGACCATTGTGTAAAAGGTTAGTGATAAATTTACATCAATTTGACACGCCAAGCAAATATTTGTGGATTCTTACAATAAAAGGAATCAAGGAGAGGTGATTTTTAAGTACTAACCTACTTCTTTTTTATATGGTGTAATCTTCTTGCCACATGCTGTGAGGCATCTGCGTCTTTTGGTGAGCTTTTATGGAATATAAGGATACGGTGGTGAAGTTGGTTCCATTAAATAATAATTGTTTTATTTTTAATCATCATAAAATTTAAAATATAATACTTTTAACAAATATTCATCCCTCAAATAAAACCGATCCTTTGCTTCTAAAAAGAGGTACAAATTAATAGAGAAATTTTAAATATTATATTATAAATAACATATCTTTAATCCAATTTGACCAAATTTATATTAAAATATTGTGTTTAGATTCTTCATATCTTGAAGTTTAGAATAAATAATTGTTTTAATATGTCATTTAATTTGTTAATTTATCAATCAATGTTTTAATTTATAGTCCATGTGTATAATACGACACATTCTTTTCACGACGTTTTACTACATGTTTGGGCTGAACGTGTTTTAAATACGCTAATTTGGTAGGAATCATCTAGATAAATTAACATGTCAGAATTTACAAGATCTATTCGGGTAAAATTTAGGAAAATCACCTTCAGTACACTTGAACAAGATTTGAAACCCAGCATTCTCATTATTGGAAATATTTACTCTATCATCCTGACACTTAGGCCATGTGGTATGCAAATTAATAAGTGTTATTAATTCATCAGTGGTCGTTGTTTCTTTCGATAAATGTATTAATGTTATAAATGTCGATTTATTAAAAATATATTTCGAATATGTGTAGCCCATCATATTTAAAATTAATTTTTTTTTTTTGGCAACACCGTTCAAACACTGTTTTGTAAAAATTTGGTAAATCACCGCAAAGTGGGCTTGGTTTACAAAATTGATGGGGTAGAATTTTCTTATTATTCACGGGGTGCAAGATCTGGGAATGGTAGAATTAATTTGGAGCTCACTATATTCTTACTAACTAATAACTTCAAGTATATTTATTGCAAATATATAAAAAAAAAGATTAAATAATATTTTGCATTGCTAATTATACTAGATATTCGACTTTAGTATAAGCTGCACGTTAATAAATCTATAAATCTAAAACCCCTTAGCATTTATAACTATCATGTAGTGACTTTTTTTTAATATCTTATTGTATTTTAACCTTATTTTTTATATAAAAGTGAGTTTAAAATTAAAAAAACCTATGTGCAAATACTTGTGATGAGAAAACTAACAAAAATAAAACAAAAATGGAAGTCACTAAGCGTGTCGAAACCCGCTAATATATAACCTCGATTGGATAGAGATTGTATTTCAGCCACACTATTGAGTATTTAATCGTGAAAGATGATGAGAAAATCAAATAACATAAGTTAATTTCTAAAATGGAGCGGGAGTAAGTTTAAATAAACCTTTGTCAATTAACTTGCATTTAAGTACCCGGCATTACCCTAGATAAATATTTAAAGTAGAATGAGAAATAACTGGTACGGAACTCCGCATGGACTTTCTCAAGCCATTGTTTAAAAATGGAGATAATTACTAAACTCATAATATATGTGAAACGAATTAATAATATACTCCACAAAGCACGAGCTATTTTCGAAATTTTATTAGTGTTTGCACATCTTAGGGTTATCGCATTGCTATTTAATTCCTCAATTATAAATTTAGACCAATAAAAGGGTAAATATTGGCTATTGAGTCTAAAATGATAGAGATATATCATTTCTGTACAAACATTTCCACTAAGAGGTAAGACACAGAACATAAACTTTTTGAGAGACTAACTTATTTACTTACTCCATGGAATTAGAGAATTATTGCGTTAAATTTTAGATAGTATTTCTGTACAACTAAAAATAAAATTGTATTAATATTTTTGCCAATATCTCTGAAACTATTGGATTTATTAAGATATATTTCAAATAAAAGTGTTTATATTTAATTGTACTACAATTTTACCATGATAAATTAGCTAGTATCACAAATAGTTGGAAGTTAAGGAAATTTCCGCTCATATAAAGTACTCTAAAAGTCATTTTCATAGGAAAAGGAAAGTAGCCATTTTGTTTGTAATCTTAATCAAAACCAGGATACGGATTTTAATCAAAATCTTTAGTGCTGATTTTGAGAAAATTGTTTTTTTTCTTTTTGCCCTTCAGTAATCTACACTTAATTTTAACGTTAAAAATCCATTTCCAAAACCCCTCGGGGCTACCCTATGACAACCTTAAATACCAAGTCTTAGCCCGATCGGTAAAATAGTTTGGCTTCCCCCAGAGGTACAGAGAGAAAGAGAAACAAATGGAAATTCAAAAACAACTTTTTCAAATTCATGGGGGGGGGGGGCGGGGGGGTGTCATAAAACGTCGAAATTCATCAAAATTTCTAGTACGATTTTTTTGAAGATCAAAATAATGTATCTACCTGTAAGATAGTGAGAAAGTAACCATTAGTGTTTACGCATCAGACCACAATCCTTAAAGTCATTTTGACGAAAAATTTAAAGTATCCATTTTGTTTATAATATTGTTGAATGTTTAGAAATTAAATATAATCAAAATCGTTATATCTGATTTTGGGAAAATCGATTCTTTCTCTTTTTGCTTTTCAGTAAACTATCCTTAATTTTATGGTTGGATAACCAATTCCATACTTCGGGGAAATCTTTTGAAAACCCTTGATACCAAGTTTAAGCCCAACTGGTAAAATATTTTAGGCTCTGCTCCGAGGTATAGACAGATGGAAATTCAAAAACCACTTTTTCGGGTTTTGGAGCTCATTAAACGTCGAAATTCATCAAAATCTTGAGCTAGATCTTTTTGACGATCGCATTACTTTCTCTACCTGTAAGGTAGCTTTAAATTAAAACGGTGTGAAAATTGAAAAAAATATCGAAAAGGTTAAAAATTAAATAGAATAAAAGAGAAAATTGGAAATTGTATTCAAAAGTTAAAAAAATCAATTAGGGAAAAGAGTACAAAAAGGAAATTATTTTAGGGTATAAATCGTAAAAATGTTAGAAAAAATTCCAATCAAACATAGCCCTAGCGGCTTTTTTATCTATTTTTAATCTATTCTACCTCATTTATGCTTCCACATTTACGATTTTTTCCATTTAAATTATTTACCCCGTTTACCGTTCTACCTCCTTTACTGTTATATCCCATTCAACTTTTTTACCATATTTACCATTTTCTAACACGTGTAATCTTTTTATGTCATTTACCGTTTTCTAACCCGTTTAACCATTGTCTCTTTTAACAAAATACACAACTCTTTATCCTCTATCTATTTTATCCCTATACACTTTTAGACATTTTTAATTGTACTAAATTTACTTATGCCATTTTTACTAATTTAACATTTTTGCCCTTTTCGTCTTATTTATCACTTTACCCTTTCTCATATTTTTTTGCCTTTTTAGTCATTTTCACCCCTTAGGCCCTTTAACCCTTATCACCCTTACTGTATTGCCATCATTGCCATGTTACCCTTTTAATGCCTTTAATAATTTTTACACTTAATACTTACAATATTTAATGTCTTTTCAAATTTATTGATTAAATTTACCTTTTACCAATCCAACTCTTTTTGGCCTTATTATACTTTATTCACCTTTTTACATCAATTACCCATTTTATCTCAGAGGAAATATTTTAGGGTAAAATGATAAAAAGACGTAAAAATGTTTAAAATTACAAAAGAAACCAAAAAGGTGCAAAGAGATTAAAGGTTAAATAGTTGATATAATAGATTTAAAATAAAATATTAAAAATTCTTAAATTTGTAAAGTGGACTAAAAGTATGAATAGGGTAAGTAGGGCAAGAAGGGAAATAGGATAAGAATGACAAAAGTGTGAAAATTGCTAACAGGTAAAATATTTCCAAAAGAGTAACAAAGGGTAAGAAAGTGAAATAAAGCTCAAACAGGACAAAAATGATAACGGGCTAAAATGGTGAAACACGGTAAAAAAAAGGCCAAATGGTAGTGGGCAAAAAAAAGCAAACACGGTAAAAAGGTTCATTTTTTAAAAAATTGTCTAAATGTTAAAAGTGCTTAAAGGTGTAAAAAAAGACAAAAAGTTTTAAGAGTACCATTATTTTCTGAAAATTTAAAAATGACACCTGGACACGGGAATCGAACCTGGGACCTCTGGCTTTGAGGTCCTGGTTTCGATTCCCGTGTCCAGGTGTCATTTTTCAATTTTCAGAACATGATATCTAGTGGAGTAATTCCCTACTAATAAGCATAAATAATAGCTCTGGCTATTAATTCTTAAAGTACCATCATTGTAAGAAGAGCCAAAAGGTTAAAAGAGTTAAATATTATTATTACTATTATTATTGGTTCTGTCTTACGACAGGTCCATTCCTTTAGACAATGAAATTAGATCTCAAACGCACACTGTCCTTTGCCTCCTCATTCATTATAAATGCTAAAAAGAGAAAAAACTAAAAAAAAAAGTGAATAAGTTAAAAAAACAGTGAAAGGGATTAGAGGGTAAAAAAGGCTTAATGGTTTAAAATAGTTGAAAAGGTTAAAATGGCTTAAAAGTAAATCTAAAGACAATTTTAAATATACGGTTTCCTGGTGCAAGGTGTTCGTGCACAGGGGCTACCACAGTCCGCATTGCATGAGTGTATGAAGTGTAGTATTAAATCTATCTCACGGCGTTAATATAACTTCATTCTTTCGGATTTTAATTAATCTAGGAGAATAAAATACAAATTTTAAAAATATCTGCTTTAAGGTGCACATGTTCGTGTAGAAGGACTACTAATTTTAACATTTCACCCCTCCGTGTGCGGTAAATAACACGAGATGCACATGACAGACGGACTTCATTTTATTAATATAATATAGATTATAGATTACATCATATAATTTTCAGCACTCTATAAATTATATCTCCTTTAAGACATGTAGCTGTTTTGTTCGACTTTCGTACAATCAACTTTATCACAAGTATTAGGGAATGCGTTATTTATAAAATTGGGTGACTGCCTGTAATATCTATATCAGTGACACTTTTTATAGCACATTAAAACCATATCTCCATACACCCCCCTAGATTAGTGGTTATCACGTCTTTTGATCAAATAAATAGCTCCTAGTTCGATTCCCTGCATATCAAATAAAATATGGGTGGTGAAATTGGGGCTTTCCTTTTCACAGCGATGAATTTACAATTTGGTTACAAGGAGCTGTATTTGTTTTATAAGTAAGTTATTTTGCGATTAGTGTGAGTTGATATTTACAGCTGTTTAAAATGAACACGTTAAATAACTATAATAATAATAAAGGATATAATCTCAAATTCATATCAATTAACCCTCAAAATTTGATTTAATATACATTTATTGCTTAAACTTAGGCCATACTCTATAGTAAATTATGTTGCCACTCTGATATCTGACACTATAATATCACCTATACCGTTCACAAGAGTGTATTTACCTGCACTATCCCAGGCTGTGGCCACGACCTGTGCTTTATAAATCGCCCAGGTGCTTCTATCTACGTTGGGCTCAGCAAACAACGTCTTCGCTACTCTTGGCAAAGAAGACGTGTGACAGCTTCAAGAGAAGACAGGACGCAACAAGTGTTCCGACACGTACAGGGCAGGGGCAAACCTTCTTCACACCCTCCGCCACCCTCCTAACGTTCTCGCAACCCGCTTACCAACAAATTGAAGGGCTATCCCTTCCTACTCATACCAATGTCACCCCTATTCAAGATGTATCATCGGAAGAAACCACAGGGCTTGGTTTCAGTTGTTACAAAATGTGTACAGGGTGTAAAACAAGATAGTTCAGTCGATATCGCGGCTGATTACTTTGGCTAAGAGTCTCAGGTCTTTCCTTCTTTCCTCTATGAGTTAGGTAATCTACCTGTTCAATTTTAAAATATTTTCCAGCCATCTAACTTCCGGTTCTACCATTCGGCCTGTACTGTAAAACTTGTTTTGGTAGTAAAAACGCATGCATACGTTGCATATGGCTTCTCTATTTCCTTTTAAATTCTCCTTCTCTATCACTAATATTGTAAATATTAAGTTATATCCTTGAATATTCATTTCTGATTTAATACAACCTGGTACAACCTTTTGTTTGTCTCAAGAATTTCATCTCATATACTTGTATCTGATTTTATCTCTCTTCATTTTGTCCACGTTTCACTTTCTTAAAGTAATAGATAAGTAAAATGGCTAACCATTAATGATTATTTTTATTCATATTGTTACTGATGCGTAGATGATCATCACTTTGGTTTTTGATATTAATATATTCATGTTATATTTTTATCTAAATGGCTTCCCATTCCCCTTCCAAATATAATTTTACACTTCCTCTAAGTTCTATCTTCCTCATTACTACCCTATTAGGAATAACTATATAGGTAGCCCAGCCTATTAGCATAATGGGGTTCACGAAAAAAAATCCAAACACATAAGTGTATCATCCTTTTGTTAGTTTAACTCTCGTCTGGGGAAATGAATAGTTGAATGTCTCTAAATAAATCTCAACGTTACTAACACTAATTTGTTAAATGCCTTTGGAACACAAATTAGATCATTTAAATAAGAAAATATTTATATTTTAGACCAAACCTGACGTAGCCGTACAAGATCGAACAATAACCTAACAGATAAGATAGAGACGCATTAACAAGGAGATAATTCCCTCATCTATGAACATTTACCTGTAATTCCCATCCAAGGTCTCGTGAGATACATTACGCATGCGCGAGTGCCGCCTATCTCGTGCACCGATGACGTCAGTAATAGTCTCTAGGAGAGATTTCCCTCCGCGTGATCGAACTGTCACACACTATTACTAGACAGACATTAACTCACGCCTTCCTGGTTCATTAGTTGTTGAATTACACGAATGGGGGCAAAGGGATGGGAAGTCAACCACCCTTAAGGGCACGTGACGATACACCCTACTCCCCTTTCATGCGATGGGGTGTAATTAATGTCATCTGGCAAATTGATTGTGAAAATTATGTAATGAGACGTGTGTGCAGTGTGCAGATGTTTGATTGGATGCCCACAGGACATGGGGATAGGAAGTTGGTGTTTGGGGGGTTCAAAACACCCTCCAAAAATCGTTGGACTTCCCTCACTCATTAAATTTATGGAACCTTCAAGGTGTTTGTTGGTTTTGTAAAGAGCCCCAACTCACTATCATCTGTTTTAAAATCCAAAAATAACAAATAATAAAAATAAATAACGGTGCCCGGGCTACTTAGTTGGAGGACAGGCTCCTTCTCTTTCTCTCTGGGGTTAACTTATCGTAAATAATAATTTACTAAATTTCATTCATTAAAAGAAACTAAAACAATAATGAAAGGAAAAAGAATTTATATTGAACAATATTATATATTTATACCTTAGATAATGGTCAGACACAACTTTTAGTATAAATAATTTTCTATAATAATAAAATATTAAAACCTGACCAGTCCTCGTACACGTGATATTCACAGATCTATGTAATTTCACTTTTCACACAGAATTGTGGATATTTTTCATAGTCCTTTTGTAATTATAACAAAATATTAACACAGTAAATTATAATCCTCTCACCTTGGTGGACTTTTCTTCTAGCCAAGGTAAATATCGGTAAGTAGATGGATTAATTGGTGTCAAATATTCTAGGGGCGTATTCCTATAGTCCAAACACTAAAAAACATTCTTACATCATGGGTCTAGACGCGCTTGGTTTCTGAGCTAGGAGGAATTTTATTCCTCATTTAATAAGCAGGCCATAAGAAGCTATGCAATTAAGGACGTTGCCTGCCTGTGACGTCACAGTAGGTCAAGATCGGATTTCTCAAGTTAGTAAATTTACGTTGTAATCACCGAGGTTAAAGGCCATTACGTTGAAATAAAACCCATAAATCATTAAAAATATTTTACAAATAGTACTACCATGTCACAAAATTACTATATTTATTATTAAGTGTTTTTATAAACTTTTTTACATATAATTATTATTAGCACCATGTCTTACTAACCGTTCGGGTTATACGCACTTACGCTAATGTGTAATAGTAGGGTGATTATGAGATGAAATGGAGGATCTACAGTTTAACATGGGATCCGAACCACGGTGGAGGCCTGGAATTTCACACATTCACAAGTTATGATTAATACACGTCTTATCAGAGGTTTGGTAATCAGATAAATCTGTGCCGGGAACGAAGATTGAGCCCCGGACCCCCAGCACAGAATTCTGACACCTTACCCCTAGACCGCCAGGTCACCTTTTACATATCATCTACAACTCAGGCTCTTTGTCTTGGTCACGAAAATGCATGTAAGAGTATTTCTACCAGGATATAGATTATAAAAGTCCGTGGTAGCAAATATCTATCTAGAATAATAAACAAGAAAAAGGTTATTTAAAAAGCAAGTCAATGTTTAAAAAGCGCAAATATTATAGTGACTAAACATTTGTCAGAGAAAGAAGAAACGTGTTATCAGTAGATAAAAATGTGACCTCGGAGGGTGAACGGCTAACTTTTCCCTCTCTTTCTATCTCATACAATGGTGTCTAAGTATGATAGTGCTAAGACGGCTGAGGTGCGTTAAGTTAAAATGCAACCCGCTTGGCAAAATGGCTTCTATATATCCAAGTAGTCAAATTTGCTAAAAAAGACAGGGTTTAACAAAAACAAACAAAAAGACAAGACAGAACCTTTTGTTAGCCAATTTATTCAAAATGGTGTCCTGATTTGATGCATCCCCTGAGCCTTTGTTCGTTGCGTTGTCGTACTCTGTTGAGTACACTTTAGGTTTACGTATTTTCTCACATCCATTTACGATATTCTCTCTTAAAATGTCAACAGCATGTAGGGGAGTTGCCTAAACTATGGAATTTAAATGTCTCAAGAGATATAAAATATTAATCGTGTTCAAGCAGGTCATTCAATGAATCCCCGTAACCAATCTAACTTTGAGGAAAATATTTAATTATCCTAAAACAAAGTGTTTATATACCCATGTTTATTTGAACTTTTCTTAGTATTTATTCATTTGAAATAAAGCCTACAGTATTTCGCACCAATTAATAAACACTCATTATAATTGATATCATTAACTACTCCTTAATTCTCATTCTTGAAGTTCCATGATTGATTGAAAAATAGGTTTGGAGCCACAAGTTTTAATATGTTTGGTACTAGCAGCCTTAAATTATACTTGAGAGAAAATAAATTAAAAATTAATCATTTTTGTCTTTACTAAAAAAGGACCCCTCCACACCCGAGTATTTTTTATTTAGATAGTCGACAATCACCAAGTTTCGGCTCCAATCATAGAAGAAGTCATTTTTCTTTGGATTAATAAAATATGTATTATTAGTGTGTTTTAAGCAAAATTTTCTAAATTGTATATAATTTTATATAAGAATGAATAATTTCTTTAAATAAATACGTTATAACAGGAATACATTTTTAACTTTGAATAAATAAAATATTTTGAAAGTTTATAATTAATAAGCGCTGTTTTCGAAAGGTCACCGGTCACGGTGAATATTGATAGACTTCATAGATCGAAATAATGCTATACTGAATACAGGACAACACCTACCTAGACCAGAATGGAATGTGTCAGTTTCATTGTCAGACTTAGTACGTCTCAAGTGTGGTGCTATACTAAATACAGGACAACACCTACTTATAAGGAATGGAATGTGCCAGTTTCATAGTCAGACTTAGTACTCCTCAAGTTCAGTGCTATACTAAATACAGGACAACACCTACCTAGACCAGAATAGAATGGGTCAGTTTCATAGCCAGACTTAGTACGTCTCAATGTGGTGCTATATTAAATACAAGACGACACCTACCTTTGACCAAAATGGAATGGTACAGTTTAACTGTCAGACTTAGGATATAATATATATAAACCTCTAAATATTGCGTTAAATTTCTAGTGGACCTCTATTAGAAAAACAAGCGTGTTCAACACGATCATGGGTCTGTTAACATTTCTAAAATTATATTATGTTATATTGTTTCAGAATAAACCTACAGATACCTTGGAATGTCCTTTAATTGAGATCAGGTCATCTTTTGGAATGAAAGTATGGGGGATGTATCTCATGAACTTTAAAACGCAACACCTTTCTAAACAACTTACTAAAATAAGATTTGACACTTAACAGATAAAACTTTATTACTTACTTTTAAGATCTGTAGCGTGGTTTTCATTCTGAGGTTTGGAGACTTACCTGAAATAAAAATGAGGAAATAAATCAGATTATAATTATTACTATTTTTAATACATAGTTATCAATGTTAATCAATATTATTTTAAACATATTAATAAATCATACTTGTGAAATATTAAACAATTAAATTTAATATTTTATTTTTATTTGTTTAATTCCTAGGGTGTTATTACACTGCCATGTTTATTTTTAAAATTTATTTGATAAAACCAATTGGATATAAATTTTACCAAAATACAAATAAATGTTTTTAATAATATATTTTACAAATATTTCATAAAACTATTTACCTTACATTCTTGGGTTTTATCAAATAAAATGATTGAATTTGGAAGTTTAACACATGTATGCAAAGTATTTAAAAATATAACTGTTAAATATGAAGAAACAAACTCCTCACTTAGGCTATGGCATAATTGTTTTTAACAGAGTAACTTTGGAGAAAACATTTTATAAAGTTTCATGGTTCATTCCTAAATATATTTTTTGCATGATCTGGCCCATTTTTCTATCACAAACATTGAAAACATGTTGAAGAAAATGTTGTGTAATATAATAATACACATTTTATGAAAGGTGGTGGTTTTAATCACATCTTTTGGGGATAAACTTTACTTATAATAAGACGTGCTCCACAGTAAAAAGATATTCAATAGGCTCAACTCATAAAATAAGCTATATTAACTGCAGATTAATAAATAAAAATTTTCAAAAAACTTCTAAAATTTTATGTCAGTCATGACAAGGAAAAAATAGTTTATATTAATATATTACTAAGAGATCAGTAAAAAAAGAAACGACCGTATTCGTCATAAATTAAATTATCATTTTTAATCCAATTAAATATAAAATACATAACATCTAAAACTAAGATCACACTGGCTTCGTACTTGGCCATATTTTGCTCCCACCTTCGGCAGTACCTACAATTTTACCGAAATCTTATGTAGATTTCCAGAAAAACACGCCGTGTCTTTCAAAATGAATATTGACTTACATAATTATGTATTTATTAGATACCAGTACTACATTAAAAATTATATTTTTTGAAGACAAAATAAAAGAGTTTATAGACAAAATGTATTTAAAAAAAAGAGTAAAGTATCCCATAAAGGCCTCCAATCGGACACTAAGGTTATTATATTGTCCAAATCAACCATTGCGAGTCAATATAAACCTGTATTTAAAGTATTGGAGATTTTAATAAAAATAACTTTCAGCTGATGAAGTAGAGAACATTCTGAGCATTGACAAACACGGTCGAAAAAATACATTTAGTTTCATCCAGTAGTCGGTAAAATTTTGCCGTGTACGGCAGTGTAGCCCATTGCTACTGTGACTGTTCACATTAGTTGATAGGACTTTGTTTCTTTAACCGTGTTCGGCCGTACATGCAGAGCAAACGTTTTGTCAAGTACGGGTTCGGCCAGACTGACAAGCATGCGAGTGAGCGCGCAAGTGACTGGGTGGCCAAACAGCAAGTTGCGAGCGAGTGCGTAATTAGCATATAGCTCTCTATAGATGTTGACAAGGAGGCTCCGAATCTTGGCTCAGTGAAATGAGAGTGGTTTTGGACAAGTGATTTATTGTTGTGGTTTTCTCATCTTCTCTCCACGCTAATGGTGATTCTTATTTGCAAAGGCCTACTTTGATAATATTGAAGTATTTTAACATATCAGTTATATATATATATATATATATATATAGCTATTGTTTATGATCTTACCAATTAAATTAGGCCGCTAGTAGCAAGTGTGCTAAGCCTATCGATAGTAATAATAATGTCAAAATGAGAAGTTTTCCTAGCACTCAATTAACCAACATATAATAATATTGCCTAGCGCCTGTAAACTAGACTGTACCGGGTCAAGCGCGCGCGCTTGAAAAATAGAACCAGTTCTATCTTTCAAGCGTGCGTGCTCAGTCGCTCGCTCCAGTCTGGCCACCTCTCATATTACAACCAATGTGTTTTATATTATATTTTAGTCGCTCGCTCGCTCAGTCTGGCCGCCCCCTACGGAACCAGTGTGACCTTAGTTTAAGACAATGAAGTAACAGGGTTTTCTATTTGGGGGAAAAGCTTACAAAAGCTTTTACCACACTTAGTAAACTTGTCTATGTTGCATCATTCCCATGAGGGGGCACTTAAGTTTTTCCACGCCCTACCCTCCTACACACAACCACTATCCACAAGTGACCAAGTGATAAAATTACAACTAAAACCAACAAATTTATTAAAAAATTTATGTAACAATTTATCTAAAATGAATTAATTAATATTATAATAACTATGTGCTCACTTGGACTAATAATTAAATAAACCAATTATTTTATTCTTATTAATTTAATTATTGTTATTTAAGGACTATACATACATCAGAAGAAAACAAAGTTTATTTAAATTACTTGAAATAATAATAGTTAAGTGACTATAGATAAAAATACAACGAATACCACTTTAAAATGTGTGGTTTTTTCAAAAGATTAAACATATAAGATTAACTGTGGAAAAATGTAGTTTTGTTCTAAAATCTCATGAGGTAGCCAATGGCTGCAGAGAAGATGAACTTTTTTTGATAGAAAATTTGTCAGAATTATAAAGGACATATAATTTACATATTTTACACAAGTTGAAGTGTTATTAGATGAGGCATGACGTCGTGGGACGCCATGAAGAATTAATCAAGAGTTAATGAAAAGGGAAGCAGGTCAAATAAAGAACAAAGGGGCATTGAACGGGAAAAATTTTCACGCCTTTCAAAACACCGAGAAAAAAACATCTTTAAGAAATGATATATTTTATAAGAAATATGTAAACGAATCGATTGGTAGCTGGCAACACTTCCTGAAATTAAAATGTCCTTTGGAAACATTTTTTTAAAGTAAAGTGTCAATGGATATATTGGAAACTTGCAAGACTTAATGAAGGGAAAGTTCAATTAATTGATCAATTGTCAAATTGTAGCACTTACTGAAAAGAAAATGGCAATTTATGGTTGGCAAAAATTTATTTAAATTATAATTTCATGATAAAAACGAATACCACACTAATGGTCACACTAACTAACTAACTAACTAACTAACTAACACACAAAGGCTTTAAGATCACATAAAACTGATTTACTGTTTAAGTAGAGGTCAAGTTTCAAATATAATCCGGGTCCACTAGAGGAAGTCTTTGACTTTTTTACTACGAATATGATTTTATTCTCTTTACACAGACTTCAGCCTGTGAAAATATTTCCTTACTAATTTTACTGAAAATATTAAAACGTTATATACACATTGAAATAAAATTTATTTTAACAATAATCGTGAAAAAAGCAAGAAACTTCCAGTCCACAAATATACGTTGTTAAATAATGTTTTACTTTAATTTAACTTTAAAATTACCCATTTTAATGGTCGCAAATGTTAAAGCAGTGATTTTCATCCTTTTTCAACTCATGGCACACTGAACCGAAAGCTAAAATGTTAAAGCACACGATTAGTGTGTTGCATAATTCCTTCGTTCAACAACATCCATACACCGAGTAATGTATGCCATTTTATTCTTAAAACGCTTAATTTCTCTCTTTCACAGATTCGGCTAAAACATTTAGCCACGTCTTACATGGCCTACATCAAGTTTATGATACTCACACTCTACCTTCATATATTTGCTTCACCACTCAATCCATACTCATCCTCTCAACATGCCTAAGCCACACACTTCTTTTACATTGACCTATTTAATATATCATTACCAAAAATAATATCAAGATATGTTTAAAAGTTCAACAGCTAAAATTCCAATCATTGTAATATTTTTTGAAAGTTGATAATGGATATCAAACGATGTGTTTGTATTCCTAAATTTATTATCACCTCTTTCCAACCATTCCCCATACTACCACGTCACAGCTGCTTACGTTTACTGGCAAAATGGTTGAAAAACGCTGGTCTAAACATTATCTCGCAATAGACTCGATTGCCTATGACGAGAAGATAGGGATTTCTATCTTGGTTGAGTATACTAAAGGAATATTTTCCTAAATGGTTTTATACTCTCTCTCCACGTAAATATGAGTACACTTCCTCTTAATTCTACCTATTACAAACGTCCAATCGAACAAGTATATTACGGACTGCCAATGAGAGGCGGTAAAATTTCTAATAATATAAACAATTGATTTTTTTTTTAGAATTCTAATTAATAAATCGATCATTGTTGGAATGTGGGTTTACTCTTTCACATTGATAAATTAATGGTTGGAGACTGGATGTTGTGTTTGTCCTAATCTTAAGTTATATTATGAGGCATATGAAGCTACGACAGACCTAGCAGGCCGGTAGTGAGAATTATATGGATGTAATAAAAAACTGACCTAGGTCACAGGAATAGATGTGAAAAGATCAATAAGTCTGTATCATATCAGTATTATTCTGAAATAGTGTTTTATATTTGATGTATTACCATAATCGCTATATATTTTACAAAATGAGCCATATCGGTTTTAATTATCCTCCTCTCCTAACTCTTGGGATCCACCATTTACTAAATCAGCCTAGTAATATTAGTAGAATACTCCACTAAGCGGGATTTTTTACTACCGTCTGATAATTTTTCTTTTACGCTTATCCAAATACAAAACATATAAACTCACTAATATTTTATTGCTAGCTCATGAAAAATAAGTATTGAAATTTTAAAACACTTTTATTTTTCCTCATTTTGACCCCACATACTTCTCCATTTCAGGACTTCAGCGAGCTATTTTCATTATTTTTCCAAATAGCCCCAATTGCTAACAGTCTTTAAAAAAACTTTTAGTACATTGCTGTATAATTTTGGGTTCGATCTATAATTGTTTTAAATATTGTTTTACGGCTATGGTGGGAAAGCTTGTGGGGTCGTAAAATTCCTCCCATAACCTCTGACCGCCAGGCTAGGTAGCGTAAACCCACGTAAACGTATTTGCATTGAATATGTGTGTGCCTAAAGAAGTCTAATATCTTTAGTGAATATTAAATAAAACTAGTGTTAGGGTTAAAAGGGATGGTGATTATAAATGTTTTCATTTGTACACTTAACAGCATGCCTACTAATCACTTGAAGGTAGGAACCATGGCATTATTCAAGCGGAAGTAAACCCACATTAGTATGGAGAGATGATTAATTAATAAACTAAAATGTTGAAAACCACAGAATAAAGATTTTAACCTCAACCTGATAATCATGTGTTTTTCGAGTGTGTATGATTCCCTCAGCGTGTCTACGACCAGTGATCGGAATGGTTTCCATTGTATGTTATGTGGCCAGTTCATTCGAGGCGACTGGGACTGGCGACTGCGACTGGCGACCAGATTGCGTGACCAACGTCTCTACATTGCTTCAAGAGTAGTGTGGACGCAGACGCACCACCGAGCAAGCGTGTGTTTTAATAGAGTTGTATTAATTTTGTATTTGATTGGGTTGGTTTTGAAAATTTTCCAAGATTTCTCCATAAAAGAGGACCAAAAATGTAATTGAAAAAGTGGCAAAGCACCCCTCAAATCATCGCTAGTGTGCCGGGACCAACACGTGAAGGAATACAACACCTATTACTGTGAATTAGTGTCATATTTCAGGTTAACACTTTTTCAAAATAACACGGAATATTAATTAAAATTCAATTGAAAAACTCTGATAGGTGACGAACGATCTGTACTACACATAAAATTACCCTTGACTGACGACAAGCGATAATCATCCAGGCAAACATTGTATCCCGTGTCTGCGACCAGCCCACGTCTGCGGTCGCAGACGCAAGACGTGAGTCGCTCCTAGGGAATCCTATCTTTATATTGTCTCCCACGTCTAGAAACGTAACACGTGACAATATGCTTATGATCGTTTTCCTGTTTATAGTTTGTGTTTATTGCTGACAAAACTATTCACTACGATTTGTTGCTTCCTCTCCTGCACTTATTTCATAATTTTCAATCAATTCCTTTTGGACTTGGGATGTCACAATCTGCTTTACCTCCATTCCTTTATATTTTTGGTGTAATAACGGGAAGCCATTTTGTGTGAGACGAGAACATTTTGAACTATATATCAAAATTCCCTGAAGGTAAATTAAAAGGAGAAGATCTCGATGTATGTTAATACAAGCTGCGGAATGTTTATAGAGTTAGTGAAGGCAATAGCTCCTACTCCCACCTTAAACAATTCTTTGGGATCAAAGGAGGATAGTGATGATGGGGGGTGGGGCCGGTACAGATAGTGGAGGGCATCAGACCATTCTAGATGAATGCTATTGTACTTATTTAATTTTATTTATACTCGTATATCTATACGATAATAATAATAATACTTTAAATGAACGAAAAAAGGTTTATTGCAAAACAATTATTTTTAATTTTCTTGCCCTCAAATCTTCTTATACGACTTTACTAGAGATAACTTTTTCACATGTGACATAATTAATATTTATAACATAGTTTTGAAAACAATTTTGCTACTGGGCCCACAATTTACTCCAGTGGGTTCTGATGAATCAGCCACCACTGGAACAGTGTGGATGTGTACCACTCCAGGCAACACATCCGGAAGGTAAAGGCTACCATAACGTGCTGTGAGGCTCCTGGTTGAGAAATGTATCCTAAAAGGGTAATCACAAATTGAAATTACTAGATTGCGTGGAGACTATTGATGGATGACGCTGTTATCGGGAATATAAAATCACGCACTGAGTTTAGAGCTTGGGGATGTATCTAGGACGATACTTGGACTCTTGAACGAGAGGCACTAGAAGATTATATAGCTAATATATATGCTCGTGGAATTTACGGATAGAAAATCTCCTTATGAAAGCTCTATAGTTAAAGGATAGTGAACCACCCCTTTTCTCTTGTTCTATGGTTAGGGGCAGATTTTGAGATATTTTAAGATCTCTGCGATTTGATGACAAGAACACGCGCTTTCAAAGGTTACAAAAATATCGTTTTGCAACATTTATTCTTTTTGGAAACCCCTTGTAGAAAACTGTATGATAACCCAAAAAATCAGTGCCAATATAACTGTCGATGAGCAGCTCTTCTCATGTTAGGTCCACTGGCTATTTATTCAGTACATGGGCAAAAATCCTTAAGAGTCTGGTTTAAAATTGTAGCTATATGCTGTCTCCAAGACAAAATGTATGGTGAATAAGTTTTATTACTTGTTTAAGGCTTATAGGACATCAATAAACATTTCACTAGCTGAAAATGCTCCTACCTCTCTCCTGCAAACTTTTACAAAAACAAATGCTTCGACATACTCGCACCAAATTTCTCATATTAGTGTGTATTAGCTTTAAAGAAAATTTTCAAATTTTGTTAATAACCTACACTTATATGAGTTTTATTCATAAAAATTAATCTATTTATTAATCACTATAATCACTATTTATATATAAATTTTATGATGATATTTTCAAATATGCTTAACAAAATTAGAATTTTCAAAAATAAATTATTTCTAAACTACTCTAAAATTATTGTTATTTGTAAAAATAAAAACCTTTTCCCCCTTATAATTAAAACTATTCAGACATAATCATTTATAGCTCAAATTTACTATAATTTGTCTAAATGTAAATAATCCTTAAATGTATATAATTTGGATTAATAAAGATATATAGTTATTGTTATGTAAAGTAGTATGCTGATACAAATTTTGGACCAAATAGATAACTCTATTTTTATATTCGAATTTAAAATTCAGTAAACTACCCGTGACCAGATTTTCCCCCAAACCAATATACACCCTTTTTTGTGAAGGTAATGTCAAACACTCCACATATATCAATTGTAAGCAAAATTGTTATAGCTGTTTCCAAAATAATTTTAATTTTCAAAAATCACTTCTAAATAAAATATATTTTATTGAATTCTTACCAAAACCTAGTATACAGGGGCATTTGTAATGTCAAACACTCCCAAGATACCCATTTTTTTAGAATCGAATTGTTAGGGACATTTGAAAATATTTTCTGTTTTTTGAAAAATAAGTAATCAGTAAGCTTCCAATAAATGAGTTTTTCCCCAAAAACAAGTAAAAATTGCGATTTGCTATGTCAAAACCTATCAAGATACCAATTTGAAACCAAATAATTATAGCCATTTTTTAAATATTTAAAGTTTTTGAAAAATCTGACAATAGTAAACTACCCAGAAATGAGATTTTACCTCAAAACTGTTAATAATTGTCAAGTCAGACACTAACAAGATACTCATTTGGAACCAAATCCTTAAGGCCATTTGTAAAATATTTCAAGTTTTTGAAAGATCAGTCTTCAGTTAAACTACCCATAAATAATTGTTTACACCATAAATAATTGTTTTCACCATAAATAAGTATACAATGTTTTATGTCATGTCAATCCCTAACAAAATACCCAATTGGAACCAAATTCTTAGTGACATTTTTTCGATATGTAATGCTTATAAAAACATACTAATCAGTAAACTACCCTTAAATAAGTTTTCACTCAAAAAATTTATACACTGATATTTGTTATGTGATTCACTATCCAAGATTTCAATTTTGAACTAAAATGTTAGAGCCATTTGTAAAATATTTTAAGTTTTAAAAAGTTATTTATCAATAAACTGCCCATAAAAGAGTTTGATAAGAGAGGTTAGCAGTGGGTGGTTGAATATTGATGATCTGGAAAAAAAAATTACGTTAGCTTTACAAATTTATTGAGGTATCTCGCTCAAGGAGAGACAACGCCTTTGTCGATCACATCAAGACCATTTGGGGAACTGCATTACATACAAGTACATTCATACAGAACAAAATAATCTCAATTATTGGGAAACAAATTAGAAAACAAATTTAGAGCAGAGTTTATTCAGCTCAATTATTCTCAATTTAAGCTGCCTAAGCTTCAGAAATTACTAATATAGAAGAGTTTTCGTTGTGTATTAGATATTTGGAACATTAAACCATGAAAATTACAGAAGAATTTTTCCAATTTTTTGAAGTAAGTAAGGGACGTTACTGGCAAAGGGCTTGCTTCAATAATTACTAAAAAGGAACTTCGTGAAAGAGGGCTTGATCTAATAAAATGAGAGAACAAGGCTATGATGGTGCTGCTAATATAAGAGGGTCACTCAGAGGAATGCAAGATATTATAAAAGCAGAATTTCCCCCTGATGTTTACACTCATTGTTCGTCTCACTGCCTAAATGTATGCTTAACTGATGCATCAAGTGCAGGGAATAAGAAATATCTTTGCGATCCTTAATAACACTTGTATGTTTCTATAGCATCTCCTAAAATAGCAGTAGCGTTAAAATAAATCTTAAGGCAGTCATTCCATTCTTTCATCCACTTTTAAAAGTATTGCTAAACAAGATGGGTTGAAATACCTGAGGCCGTAGCTCTTTTCTTTGAGGCAATTCCACAGACAATTGAGGCCTTAGAACAAATAATTAAGAGTGGAAATGATTAGAAAGGTGCTGACATTGAACTAATTCTCAGACTGCGTACTTCTGAATTTTTAATAAATAGGCCCTTAGAAGTTTGTGAGAAACTTTCAAGAATCACACATCATCTATTGTATACTTACAAACTGTAAATCTTGACTTGTACTTGGCCATTGAACATGTTTATTTGGCTATATCCAAATTAAACATGTTTATTTGGCTGTATCCAAATTAAACAGCATGAAAAATAATGTTGATGCGGAGTGTCAGACGATTTTCAACAATACCGGGAATAGAACAAATGATTTTGGAGTGATACCTTCGACACCCAGAATAACTAGAGCCCAGAGACATAGAGAGCATCGCCCAGAAAGTACCCCAGAAGAGTAATTACCATAGGAGGAGTGTGTTCATTCCATGTTTTGAAGTAAATCAAGAATTCAATGGAAAAGAGGTTTGTGACACACAGAAATTTATTGCGAGGATTGAACTGTCTAATTCATGAATACTCTCTGGGTGAAAATGCTAAAGAACCTGAGGATTGATTCAGCTTTTACATTGATGATTTGAAAAATTAATTAAGTACGTTAACATCAGAATTCTATCTGTGGCCATTGAAATGGCAAAACACTCTTCAGGACAGAAGGCCACAGAATGTTGTAAAGTTCTATTAATGAATGTAGTGAAGCCCTCTTCCTGAAAATTCATGTATTATTGAGGATCTTGGCAACTCTTCCGGTGAAAACAGCTTCTGCAGAACGGTACTTTTCTAAACTGAAACGCATGGAAGACCTATCTTTGAAGCTGATTGGGACAGTAAAGACTTACATGGTTAGCATTGGTGTCATTACATAGAAAACCAGTTCACATTGATAAAATTATATAAACTTTTATTCTACAACCTAAGAAAATAAAAGTGTAGATTGTTTTTCTTACCATGAACAAAGAATATTCTTTTACCATAGAGTATATTTTTAATGTATTGTGATGTATATATACATTTAGAATATATAATTATTGATCTATTGTAAATTTGTTTTATTTTAAATAAATGATTATATTTTCGTAAAAAAATTGTGCCCACCCCCAAAAATATTTTCTAGCTACTCGACGGGCAGGAGAACTGGAATCAGTGCATGTGGAATCAAGACGTACAGTTGGTTTTCCAGTAAAAATACCCAAACAAAACAAGACTTGCAAGACCTGTTAGATTTAGGGCTGTAAATCTTGTAATTAATCGAAGAATCAGTGTCTGCTGTGAAATAAGATTGTGTGTGGCCCATGTACAGGAGATGTGTAATACACCTGGGACTAAATACATTCACATAAATGGTGGGTTTGAATGAATTTGTAACGTTTTATGCCGATAAACGTTACAACAACAGGTCGTAAAGCTGTGCAAATGAACATTATTCAAGACACCAAAAGAAATAGACAATAATAATCTACTCACCTGATGCCCCATTCACCGCAGACTGCCTCACCGGCAGATCTAACTCCCCCCCACCCCCCACGCGAGCACTACATCCTCGTCGGAGTGTTGAGTGAAAACTAACAGAAATAAAGGCGTGTCGTGTTAGACACGGAATCACCCTATGAATCATGGGAATGTGTGACGTAGAGGAGGCCACGTAAAAAGAAAAGAAGGAATGTTCGAGTCTCTTCTCCAAGGTTATGGGTTGTTCCTCTCCATGTTGTTTCACCCCTTCCCTCTGGTCCGTGTCTGTGTTCTACTGTGTTCTGTTTTCCCCCTTTGTTCCCCCCCTCTCAGTATTAAATCATTTATATACCGGTGTCGTTTAGTTTAAACTTCACTTCTTGGTTCAGCGGTGTCGAAAGACATCTAGGATGATATTAAGGTATAAATTCTATTTTCGGACTTTGTAAATTCAAAATTCCCTTTTGGACACACGTTAATTATTTTCAAAAATATATACAAGAAAAATCAAAATGTAATCATGGACTAAATTTAGGTATTGTTTTTTTTTAAAGAGAAATAAAGTCCCCTCAGGACGCAAGTCTTTGCCATGATTAGTTTAAATGTTTATTATGATAAACTAAAGGAATCATGTTTAAAAGCCCATCTGGCTCAGAAGGAAATTTATTACTGTAAACAAAAGTAACTTTACATGACTTTGCAAGGCCACGCATGGCGTGTTGCCTATGAGAGCCGAGGCGTCTCATTTGCCCTTCCGGCCGTATATTTTGTACGTACTTGTTTTATGTTTTGTTTTGTAGACTATGCCTTTTGCAAAATAGGTATTTTTGATAGTAATGATACCCTATTCAATGAGAGATATTCCAATTATTTAATACAAAAGATTCTAGTTTGTTGTTTGTTGAAAGATGGCCGAGTTTAACTTAGCTGTATGGCGGATTGCCATAGAGGCCCAATAGGGGTCGTGTTGTAAACTTTTGGTACTCATATAGTACTTTTTGGACCACGTGTCATGAAGACTATTTCACCTTTGCGGGCTTAACCTATTTGTGATAACTACGTGACTATTGTGGGCTTAACCCAATTTATGTATATATTTACCTTTTTTATGATTGTTATTCTTAATATCAATATATATATATATATATTCACTAATATTATGTTTCATAATAAATATACATTATTTTTCATTCAAATATTTTTCTTAATATTAGTTAATAAGTCATAACTCTTAGATATTCTCGCCCTCTTCCCCTAATATATATATATTTTTTTAATGTCTATCCAGCTAGTGATATTGATGAGAGAGTTCATGATAACACAAAATGATGTATAGGTCAGAGAGACAGGCCTATTCGTCACATATTGTTCTATCGGCTCCACTGCAAATATCATTTTTTTTTTTTTTTATTTTGCATTCTTTTTAAATTTGTGCACCAGCCCTTGTCTATGAGAGGACAAAGGGGGTGGTACAAATTTATTACTGCACTCAAAACGATTGGTATCAAATTAATTATGTCGTATAATTTTATTTTTATTCAAGGTTTCGAAAATTCAAAATGTTGGTTTATTAAACTTTTGAGTCAGGAAATGCCTCTATATAATAAATGTGGAAGTTAAAACATGTATCCTTCAGTTTTGTTTAAAAAACAAGATCTCTAAGAAAGGAAGATGTCACTGGTCAAAACGACCGGTAGCAGACCTTCTATTTAAGGGGCCACACATGTATTACGTAACGCAATTTTAGGCAATTTTTTGACTCCATCACCCTCCCTATCACGCTTCGTAACGCTTTGGCAACCCCCCTTAGCCAAATTAAGTTATGTAACGCTTCTAGTTTCAACTATTAAAAAGCACCTTTTTCTCATGTCATTTTCGAAAGGGCTGGTTTTATTAGTAGACTATCTATTTTCACGTCAGATCTTATAAGTTTAAAATAAATAGGATTTTGAATAAAGGCTGTAATTTCTAGTCAGTCTTAGGGCCAGCTTTATATTCAGATTTAGTACGCCTAAAGTGCGAGTCGATACTAATTACAGGACGACACCTACCTAGACCAAAATGGAATGGGCCATATTCGCATATTATGAAACTGGCCCATTCCATTCAATTTCAGGTAGGTGACGTCTTGTATTTAGTATCGACTCGCACTTGAGGCGTACTAAATCTGACTATGACACTGGCCCTAATTTGTATTTACCAAAAACAGGATTTTAAAAGTGTGAAAAGGTTTAAGTTAATACATGACTAGATAAATTTTTAAACATATTCCAACCAAGTGACAGTGTCTGATCACATCCTTGGAAGTGAATATGAAAAACAGTTTATTGCTCCTGCAAATAAATGACCTACTAAGTAAAAGCTGAATGAAACACTTTTTAGTAGCCTACCTATTTCATTGAATTTAATTTGATAAATTCAAACAAATTGTTTTAATTTTTTGATTTTTAAACTACCGGTAAAACTTCACTACGTTACGTTAGCCTAACACCCGCTCCCCCATGTCAAGAAACGTAATGCTACGATGGACCCCTTCCTCCCCTCAAGTGCGTTACGTAATACATGTATGAAACCTTGCCAGTATTCCCCCGTGATTCTAGTGTTGAACCATGTGGATACCAGTGTGAGAATATATATTCCACTGACCAGCTCTCATCCTGAACTGATCCAGCTCAGAACAAAACATTGTTACATTTTTTTTAAATGTGTGTTTGTATTGATACGCAATTTTCCTCATTTATATTTGCTAAAGGGAAGCGACTCAATGCAGAATGAACAGGATGTTCTGAAGAGGGACACGTCCAATATAGACTGTGAATATCCCCCTTCCACAGGAGTTAAAAGCAAATGTCGAGCAGGAATGTCTAGGCAAGAGAGACTGCAAAACGAGTGTCTTCCTTCATCTCTGGTATGCGGGTTGCGTCACAGGCATGTAGGAGGATATAATCCTGTCATGTCGTTGGGCTGCAATTACACGTCACTTGGCACACGGGCTGTGCAGCTATACTCGTGGTCAGCCTTGAAGTCAAGTTCAGCAGGAACAGGAGTGAGACACAAGCATGTAACGTACTACCCCTTAACTGGGTCACAATTACACATTCCTTACGCTGACTGGGCAGATATACTCGTGGTCAGCCCGATTAAATCATATTCAGTGGACTATGTGCTGTAAAGGAAACAACCCATGTTAGTATATTACCTTAACATTGATAAATAACTATAAGTTATACTTAATTTTATTATTATTTGACTATTTTAAGAACAAGATAATCTTGCTAAAAGTAATTATAAAATATATTTAGAATAATTTTCTAAAATGCAGACCAAAATATAATATTTTTGTTGTATCAATATATAATTCAAAAGGTTTTTACCAAAACAGTAATCACATGGTACTCGCTTTGAGTATCCTATTAAATAACAATTTGTGATTTTTTGCTCAATATACTTGGGTATAGACTGAGGATTCGAAAAATCACTTCTTTACTGGTGATTTTATTATTTATCTAAACATAGGCCTTATACATGTGTACATACATTAATACATATTACATAACTAATACATACATAAATCAATATGTACTGTACATTCCATTTATCCCGAAATTAGAGTAGTCTTACGTTGATGGATTTCACAATGTCCCTAAATATTTACTATACCATAGTGGAATGATGCAATCTAAACGAAGAGTATATACATATATTTGTGCTGCTTATAGTATTATTAATTTAAATTTTGCTCAATAACTAAATATAAATAAGCTTTCAACAAATATCAACATCATAAGAAAGTATCCACAAACCTTGTCAAAATATTTTACTTACAATTAAAATACTAGATTTAACTTGACCAAAATAAATATTCTTTCTTACGTGTGGAACGACCTAAATAAAAAATAAATTGAAAAACTTATACAGTACAAAATATCATTTGTAAGAAATTGATCAAACCAAAATCAACGCCTTATTATTTTTTGAATGTCCCACACTATCGAGATATTTAAAAGTAATGTTATTTTTATTTTATTACATGGCTATTATTGACATAGGAAAGGGATGAGAAAGGTTTACTATAGGAAGTACACTGACATTTGCTTGAAGATAGAATGGAAAAACCACAATTTGAATAAACACCCTAATGCATTCTTCCATAATTTAACTAAGCCGTATCTCCACATCGTCGGCAATCAGTCTTTCATGTGCTTCATGCCCTAAATCATGAAATCACAGGCTCACGTTTGATTCTATAAACACTTTGTTTATTCAATTTTCCATTATATAAATACAAAAATTACTTTAATAAAATCACACCCAACACTAGAATTGAACTAATTTAAAATTTACCTCCAACCATGGAAACTCGGTTTCTTCTGTGGTCCACGATCGGCCATTCCTGTCACAAAGACGCATGGAGGGGACTAATGGAAGCGAGTGGAAAGTTGAAATGGCCCTGGAGGTAAATTTTAGAGGACCTTGATATGTGTTCCCTGATGGGTGAAGTAGGGGTGGGGGGAAGGGGCAGGAAATCTCAGAGAATTCACTGGAGAGTTGATGGCAAAAGTGAAGAGGAACAAATAAAGAAAGGAAGCAAGAAATTTGATGGTGGGAGATGAGTGGTAGTTGGGAGGGGGTGGGGGGTGGTTGGAGTAATATGTTTGCCACGTGACGTGTTTGCTAACATCTTGTGAAATATGGCCGAATATTATTTCTTAAAAGGGGCGAAAGTGGAATAAAGATAGTTGTCAGAATCTTTCAAAAGGAAGTGAAGGGGGGGAATATGTAATTGTTGTCGTCCTTAAAATAAAAAAAACCCAAACTGAAACTATAAATTTAAAAAAAAACTAATCACAAGCATTGTTTTATACTATATTCTCATAGCACTGATAAGAGCTTTATTTAATTTAGAACTGTGCCATAATATTTGAGGAGTTTCTTTGTTTGTGAAATGGTAATCTAATTATAATGGCGTGTCTGGATCACTCGTAGCTCAGTTTGTGGAAAGATTAGCCGATTCCACGGGACATCCGAATGTACACTCGTACATAATTTTAGTAGAGGCTCTTTCCATGTCCCAATGAGATGAGTTGAGATGATGATAGTGAATATGACGGGGTATTTCCAATAAGATCTTGACTTAACTTAAGCCTAATTAAACAAAACGTGGGTGAATATTGGATTTATTTACCCTTTGACCAAAATACTCCGGTATTTCTGTGAATCAACTCCACGACCTCTAATACAGCAGCCAGGTACTCTGACCACTATACCCGAGGCTGGTAGTGAATGATATTAAATATGAATATGTTATCGTGTTATCCAAAATAGTAACCAAGTGGTTGAGGCTTATTGTAGTTGGCTGCTATTGACGGAAACTTGATTGAACTAGTTGGTTTTTACAAATGGGGCTTTCCTTGTGTTTCTTCCGTCCTTCCTTCACGCTAGTATGTATATATATAATATATAAACGTTTAGGTGGCTGCTTGGTCTAAAGCGCAACTCTCGTAGACCAAACTGTCGATGATGGGGAGATCTTGGCTTGAATCTCGGTTGGGTGAACACTTAGAGTGATTTTTCCAAATTGGTTTTTACTCTCCCTCCACTCAAATGCGAGTACACTTCCCGCAAATATAACCTCCCTAGTCCCTAAAACCATTGGCGTAATTTGTACAAAAACGTATAAACCGAAATGGGTGTAAGACGTGGTGCTAAAAAAACTAATATATTATTAATATCCCCTCTAACTCCCACTATAAACTAATTGTTAATAACCCTTATATTATACTACAAAAAACTTTATTTAATCAGTCAATTTAGCTGGATAGCTAGCAGGTAAACCTTACGTTTCTCGTAGATTTCAAAACCTTTGAATCCTTCCTACCAAGGTTTAAATTGACATCCTTGATCAACGTGTGAACAATAACCCTCCGGAATCCTTAGAAGGATTAAGGCTGTCTCTTACTACTATAGTTAAATATAGAACGATATATCAAATAATATATATTTAAAATGAGGTGTAATAAAGTCCACAATTTCGTAATTCTAAAGCAAAAATGTGGATGGCAAAAAAAGTTTCTCCTGTAGATTCGTAAAGTTTAATTTTCTACACTTATTTAATTCAACGTTTCTTGAGCATTTGTCATGATCATTTGAAAATTTTAAAAAACAATTTCTCTACATGTAATATAAATTTGTTCATATGTTACTACGTTTATCACAAGTAATATAAATTTTTGATATTACTCCGTGTATAAGATAAAACTAAGCCCATCTATTATATAAATACAGGACTTAAGACTTGTTCTCTTACACTACACCTTAAGAACAGTGACATTTATTTATTTGACTATTCTAAGATCTATTACTTGGAGTATAAATTATTAAATTATTTTAATACCCACAAACTAGCGTATAGTTCAAATTCTGAGAAGTAATAATTTATTATTGTTTCTAAACCTTAATCAAGTTTCCCAAGTTCCGAAAAGCATTCATTATTTATCGATATTATTTATTATTATTTTAATTGGTACGTTCAACAAAAATAATTTTTTTAAATTTCTTACATCAAAAGAAAGTATTATGATCTTGAAAATATTGCTCTAGAGATTATTACTAATGTTAATGTTTTATGTGAACACGAATCCAAAAAAGCAGATTTTACAATTCTGTCTATCCCCATGCCGGTCCATTTGTACATCTGGTTTACCTGGCCACGGATTCAAAACGGTTTGATATCTTTTTTTCAAAAAAAAAAATATTTATATGCAATAGGGCTATGCCACAAAACTATCTTTTCTTTCCGTTCACATCTTGGAGAGAAAGTATTGTGATCGTAAGAAAATCGAATTCAATATTTCCAAAATATCGAAGTTTCATGACCCCCTGAAACCAAAAAAGTGGTGCTCGCATTGCCCTCTGATGTCTGTACCTCGGTCTAGAGCCGAAAATATTTTACCGATTAGGCGTTTGGAGTTTTAATAAGGTCTCCCCGAGGGGTTTTTGGATTTAGATATCCAACCCTAAATTTAAGGGTAGTTTACCAAAGGGCGAACAGGGAGAAAAATCTATTTTCTCGAAATTCACTCTAACGATTTTGATTAAATGTTTTATCTAGACACTGTTTATCACTAATAACAAGATGGAAATTCTCATTTCCTCATGAAAATTACATTGGGGGTACTTTACATGAGAAATTTATTTTTGATTTTTCATAATTTCTCCACAACTATTTGAGGTACAAAATAACTTATCATTTTAAATTTGTAGTGCTATTTGAGATTACAATCATTTATTTGAAATATATTATTATAAAACTAATAATTTCTCAGCTATAAGGAAGAAGTTATAATTTTTAGTTCAAGTCCTTGTAATTGAATTTGATTCTTATGCTCTTTGGTGGACAGTGATTATACAAGTAACTAACAGTGTATATTATTGATTTATTTATTATTTTTGGTATAGTGTTTCTACAATAATGTATAGACCTATTATTTAATTTTACAAATCTTACGAGATTTTAGTAAATGTATATGTTTTTATTATAAAAGCGGGAGAAATTATTTGTGGTGCACAGTACAATTTATTTGTTTTTACCCTAGCCCTTCTATTAAACGTAGATTACTAATTAGTACATTTTTTTAATTCCAAATTTTTTGAGAATGGCTATAAAGATATTTTTTAAATGCATATCTAGGATTGGTTTTGGTTTGACTTGACAAGTAACACTATATAGTTGGTTTTTGGGGAAATATTTATTGAAGTGTTGTTTATTTGTGACAAATTTTTTCAAAAACTAGAAATATTTTTCAAAATATGGCTATAACTATTTAGTTCCAAATGAGTATTTGGGAGTGTTTGACATGAAAAAAAGTTTCTACTTTTTATTTTTTGTAAAAACACATTTATGGCTAGTTTATTGATGATTGATTTTTCAAAAACTTGAAATATTATACAAATGGTTATAACAATTTGGTTCCAAATGGATGCCTTGGAAGGGGTATTTGACATGTCAAACAACAGTGTATTTTTTGTTTTGTGTAAAAATTCAATAATCGGTATTTTGGGGAGGCACGCATTTTTATCATTTGAATTATTTTTAAAATGTTTGTAACCATTTTGCCTAAAATGTATATCTGGGGATTGTTTGAAATGAACATGACAAATAAAGCTGGATACTTATTTAATATTGAATTCCAAATGGAATATGTTGAATATGTTTTCATTGTAAATAAGAATACGTTTTTAATTTTATAATAACATATAGTTTTGTGGTTGTTAACAAACATTTATTTTCTAAATTTGAATTTTGTTAAATAAATTAAACAATTTGGTTTAAAATGTGTAAATAGCTTACATGTACCCTGATTTTGAATAAAAGAGCTGTTTAAAAAATTCAAACATATTACTTTGAGGCTAACATCGATAACATTTTACCATGTATCTATGTGATAGCTGCAGCTAACATGATTTGATGTATGAATATATTATAATTGTTTAAGTAACTTTAGTAACTAACTTCTACTGTTCTTCCTACAAAAATCATCCTTTAACTTACATATCTTACATAGGTACCGCGCATCAACGTTGCAAAGTATTTGGCGTTATCCACGCGTTTACTTTAACATTTAGGTAATACGTATAAGAAATAATTATGAAAATTTACTAGAAAGACGAAAGGTTGATTTTATAGTAAGTGTACTTGCATTGACTTGGAGGGACATTGGTAAATAATTTAACAAAAACACCCTTAGTACTTCCAAATATGATTCAAGCCCTTATCTGACCACCACCGGTAGTCCGGTGTATTTTAAGATTGACGCCCTAGACCGTTCGATCACCGAATTGGTTTGCTGTAAAATGGCTAGAAAAATAAAGGAAGGGTTGTAGGGGAGCCATCTTGGATCCCGGACATTAATTACAAAAGTATTTATCAGCTGTAAAAATTATAAGCTTTTCCTCGAATTAAGATATTTCCTTTATTTGGGTTAATATTGTTTATAGTTTAATTTTATTAAGCATCGCGTATTACTACCCATTCGGGCTAAATACTAGTTACACTAGTTGCTTTATGGATTAGAAAGATCATATCAAAAGGAATTGTATCCACTGGATGGGGAGTAGAGAGCCATTTTGGAAAAACCATCCTGAATAAACCCGACTGAGATTCGAACCTCATCATCCGTCATGGGCGGTCTAGTTTACTGTGAGAGAAGTGACTTAGATGCGGCCACCGAAGCTTATTTTATAATGTAGCTGATAATAAAACTCTGTAAATTGTTTTCTCTATTAGTTTTGTATTTTAACTTATATTAATAAAATTTAATACTAGGGGAAGGATACATTAGAAAAGATTAGTGTTCTTTACGGTTTTTATAGCAATAACATTTTTTATCAAAATAAATCAACTAATTCTCTAGTAGAAATATGGAGTTTAATTTTCATCACCTGGTGATTACAACAGTTTTCTATATCGGTCAAGACTGTCCTAAAATTTAGTGAAATTTTTTCATCTTCATTTAGAAAGTGTCTCGTCAAATGATAGTATGCTCCTGACCGATATTCCAACACTGTGTATATCATCAGTTTTAGAAATTTAAAATCTCTGTTTCCACTGGAACAATATTCTATTTATTATTACAAACAAATGTCTTAGTTTAAAAACTACCAAATAGTAGCTTTTTCTGATGTCCCTTTACATCATAACTAAGGGTAGTGACTCACATCGGTTTCACGTGAACATTATTTTACATAAATTACTGTTTCCAGCCGTGGCCTGGGTCAGTTTTTAATTTAGGTCATATATTTTCCAATACTGACTGGATATGCCTGTCATAATTTTATTTGCGTTATAATCTAATCTTAAAACTAGGCCAGGCACAACTTCCAGTCCCACTTTCGTTTATTCATCACGGTACACCCACATTTCATCAATGATACATTTTTTGGCCATGCCGAGGATTAAACTTGGGACTCTTGGTTCAGTAGACAGACACGCTACCAACTTAACTAAGGGGTTGGATTGGCACGTGTACTAAACAGTTGATTCATTAGTATAACTTTCCGAATACGGGAGTTTTTAGTGTTTTGAATTCTGTGTGTCTTGACAGTGCTTCTTTAATTCTCTCGATCCCTTAAAGAGATTGTAAATTGATTGTAAAAAAAGATTGAGCTCGAGATTTTGATAAACGTCACTGATTCATGACCATCTGCAACTGAAAGAGTAGTTTTCGTGGCGTTGTATCAGGCTGTCTGTATCTCTGAGTAGAATAGAAATCATTTTCACGATCGGGCCTAAACTTGGTATCTAGGTTTTCATATAGTACCCCCAAATCATTTTTGAAACTAGCTATTTAACCCTAAAATCTAGGATAGTTTACTAAAAGATAAAAGAGAAAAAAAATATTTTCTCGAAATTCGATTTGACGATTTTGACAAAATCTTTTATCTAGTCACTTTTAACATTAAAAACAAAATGTTAATTTCAATTTTCCTATGAAAATGACTTTGAGGGCTGTTTACGTACATACATACATACATACATACAGTATACATACCCAATCAAGCTGTTCCTTTACGAAGTAGGCAAGAAACTGTACATATAACTTTAAGAAAAACTCCGTACGTATTTAATCCATCCTCATTAACTTCTCCACTCTTCCTACCCTTGCATACTTCCTTAACTTCAACACCATCCATATACCGAGTCATATATACAAGCTCTTTAATTCTTAAAACTATTAATATTTCTCTTTTTCACACATTCAACCTCAAAATTTAGCCACGTCTTACATTTCTTACCCCTTCCTTTTGATCTACACATCTAACTTTATATACTTAATTATTAATTTGATCCACACTCATCCTTCATACTAATATTTATTTATGGCTTAAAAGAAAATATAATAATTTTATTGACAACTTTGAAATATTAAATTGATTGTTATGTTATTTCACTATGTTTCTGTAACAGAATATATTTTTTCCTTTATGCCCTTTAATGGAGTGTTTTATTCAGCAACAACGTAGGTCGTTACACAAATCTTACAAGTTTATAGTAAATATTTCTCTTTTAAGATAAAAGAGAAAGAATTTTTGTTCGGTGCGACAATACCATTTATTTTAGGTGGTTTTTCACTTTATATTTCACGCAATTATGAATGGAGTTTTCTTAAATTTTAATAACCTCTTACTTTCTTTATCATTGTAATTAAAGTGCGTAAATTCCGGACAAAATGTTGGGAGGGCTGGAAAAAATGGTCTCCTGAGTGGAAAGATAGTTTGACTTGCAATGTTGTAATGGTCCCTAAATTAATATTTTTTATTTAATCTCCAAAATACTTAACTCTAATTTTTATGTTAAAAATCGCTAAAAGAAAACGAACAATTTACGCTAATTTACTGTAATCTAATTGGATACGCCAAATGAACAAGAGATTTCTTACATTTAATTAAATCCTACCTATCTAATAATTATTTATAATATTTTTGTTACAAATACACTGATAAAAATGATAGAATCCTGTTTATTTAAAAGAAATTAAATAATATTATTTACTTACGTTATGGCACTGAAACTCAAAAGTGCATAGCCGTATTGACAAAAGTACGCCACATATTCCTATCTTGAGTTATATATCCAGTCGACCTCATTAAACCCTATCTCTAACTTGAGCTAGTTCTATCTAATCAATCTCATTACACCCTATCTCTATATTGAGATAGTTATATCCAGTCCACCTCATTACACCCTATCTCTGTACTAAGATCCAATCCCCCTCATTACACCCTATCCTATATTGAGCTAGTTATATCCAGTCCACCTCATTACACCCTATCCTTAACTTGAGCTGTGATATCCAGTCCACCTCATTACACCCTATCTCTATATTGAGCTAGTTCTATCCAGTCCACCTCATTATACCCTATCTCTTTCATGTCCCTTCTAATGTTATTTCCCATCTGTGCCTTGTCTTCCCAATGGTCTCTCCAACGGTCTCTGACCAATGTTCTCTTCCATGGTCTCTTCCCAATGGTCTATTCCCAACGTCTCTGACCAATGTTCTCTTCCCAAGGTCCTGACCAATGTCTCTGACCAATGTCTCTGACCAATGGTCTCTGACCAATGGTCTCTCCAACGGTCTCTGACCATGTTCTCTTCCCAATGTCTCTTCCCATGGTCTCTTCCAACGTCTCTGACCAATGTTCTCTTCCCAATGGTCTCTTCCCAACGTCTCTGACAATGTTCTCTTCCAATGGTCTCTTCCCAATAGTCTCTTCCCAACGGTCTCTGACCAATGTTCTCTTCCCAATGGTCTCTTTCCATTGGTTTTGACAGTCAGTTCCCTGAACAAGTTTCTATAATCTCCCCTTAGCGTAGCGTGTCTGCTCACCATAATATAAGCGACTTGATTATTCTTAAAATGTGTTGTGATGAGTACAAGGTATCTATTTAGCTCATCATTATGTAACCTCCTCCACTCCTTAATAGCTTCTTCCCTTTTTGGATTTAATCTTCCTAAGCATTTTGGTAGTACTAGCTTCATAAAATATATGATATCCACCCCTGGGTTGAAGATATATCTAATTCTTATAATCTGAACAGGTAGGGAGATGACTATATTTGACTATATATGACTATATGACTATTTCTGACTATATATTATTATTCCAATATACTTTTATATAGTTTTTATGATTGATTGTGAAACAGCCAAACAATTTTGCCTGGAAACATATTTTCACATACCTGCTATTATTGTGTACATGCCAAAATTGCCATTCGATCGTTGCCTTCACTTCCCCATTAAAGTAAATTGTGCTAGGGAGTTTTATCGCTCAAGAAAAGCTCGTCAACCTCAGTTTGGTTTTAACACACAAACATTGGGTCTTGAGGCGAGAACATTGCTCATTATCACCAAGATCAACTATTATTGGGTTAGTGATGGGGAAACTTATATGTATTTTAATAGAGAAATAGTGGGAAAAAAACCCTCAGTACACATGACTGGTTTTTGAACTCTTAACTCGTCATTGTCAGATTAGTCTATTGAGAGTTACGCCTTATATCATGTGATATAGATGTAGTCTACATAACATTATTTTAATTCTTACTCTATACATGTTTAGGATTTAGGATTTTTATTTTTCCCGCAGGAATTGAGGCACTAAAGTGATCATCGTTTTGTCAATTTGCCGGTAAATATGTCCTTGACATTTTTTGTACTACGTCTTACTATCCATCCGGTATATCCAAATCTAACCATTCCCCAAAGTATTGATGAAAAAAGGTATGGTTTAAAATATATTCAACTACATTTGAATTAAGGAATAGAAGGAAATTATATTTGAATTAACCTTCTCCTCGCACCAATCACACCCAATGTCCTCCTCTTACAAACAGAGTGAGTCCCTGGCTTACAAAGTCTACATTAACAGCAATCTCTCCCATTAAATTAAAACAAACATAATTAACTCCCTAAAACTTAAAGTGACACAACACCAGTCGACTAGCATTTGTTTGAGTTTTCAGGGACACACTAAACTATTTTAGTTTGTATTTACTTTTCCTCAAAACGTTTTATTTCAAAAAATACATAATACTTGTCAGAAATTAATATTTGTATCTCTCATCGTTAATTTCTAGAAAGTAGGTCTCCAAACACTGAACATGTATTTTTTCAGTACTTTAAATCTGTTAATAATAATAATAATAATAAAATAATAAATAATAATAATAATAATAAATATAATAACTGGCGTGTTTGAGCTACATTAATTTGTAGACTAGTTTGTGGAAAGATTATCCAGTACTAATGTACCGTTTCCCAGAGGACGCCTGAATGAACTAATCGTACATCCTTTCCGTGGAGGCTCTTTTCATATCCCGATGAGATAATATGAGATTTGATGAGATTAGATGATGATAGTGAGTCTAACAAGATGGTGCCAATAAAGATCTCATCCTAGCTTAAGCCTGATTAACGAGACTCTGTTAACCATGGGAATTATCCCCCTTTAGAGAAAAATTCCTCTGGTAACAGCCAGAAATCAAACCCGAGACCTCTAGTCCACCATCCAAGGGCTCTGACCACTATATCTCAATAATTGTTATCTGTGGTTAGTAAAACATGATATGAAGGAATTACAAAAATAACAAATTGCTTTTATTATTAACTGTTTCTTGGATTATATTTTAGTAAATAATTAATAACTTAAATTACGATATTTTTGTATGAGTTTTTTTGATCGTTTTGTATTTTGTTTTATAATGATGGTGAATTTGAAGGTAATGACTCACATTGGGGAATCTTCTATATTTGTAACCATTACTCACAATTCCCCTTATCATGGGGATGCATATGGATTTACTAACTAAGGTAAAATTGCCAAGTGTGGGAAATCTCCTTAAAATATTTTATCAACCTAGAAGGACATGTTCCGATAATGCTAGACTTCAAAGTTTGACAATATGGCAATCAAACTAGCGGTATTAAACTTCCACTGCATTCAGGTACAGAGGGGAAATTCCCATCCAGAATATTTGATTTGACCGAATTCAGTCTCGCAAATCATCATCTTGTTAGGGTCCAATTGAGCCGAGTAGATCAAGTGAATGGGTCCAAAGGGTAGGTAATAGGAATAGAGAGGGAAGATAATCAAAGTTGGCTCTGAGGGCAAAGAATACGGTGCCTTATCTGCTTCATGAACAACCAAGGAATAATTAATTCTGTCATTGTTAGTAAAGACACAATTATCAAGTGGTACGTCAAACAAAGGTAGTTTGAAGTTTAAGAAATAGAAATAAATTATTATTTGAAAAGTTCGATACAAAAATTTGATTGATGTACACCCCGTTTACCTGTAAAAGTACTATGATGGATTACACCATTGCCACATATCATAATGTACCATAGTGTAACCTGTCAAAGTGAGCTTGCTGTCTTTCTGGGTTAAAACGAGTATCTTCAAGATTATGCATGATAAATATATTATTCTTTTGTAGGTATTCAAAAATACCATTTGTAATTTTTTTAACATATGCCATCAGGATTCGTTAGCTAGAAATCCCTGGTCTTCTGCTGGTAGAGGTGGATATATACAGTACCTGTCTTCTTAGGTTGATCCACCATGTAGTTGGTGTTACTTCAGCCTGATGAGATGATGTGATGATAATCATGATGATGATTATGTGGTTCCAGTTGAAGTTCTAAACTTAGAATAAGCCTAATTATTCAGACAATGACAACCGTAGGAACAATTCCACCTCGGGAAAGATTCCAATGGTACCACCACGAATCGAACCAGAGACCTTTAGATTAGGAGTCCAGAACGTTGCATAGTAAAACAAGATACAGACACCTGGGTATTAACTTGAAAGTTTCATTGTTTTCTACAAAGTAGTCTACAGTGGGATTATCCAAGCTGAGACACTGAAATTTCTCTGATTTAAATTAGACGGTCCATACGTCACATTTTTATAAATCACTCAAAAGTTCTACTGGGTTGTAGCAAAGCAAAGGAGGAGAAGCAAATCTACTTTGGGTCCTTTTGACAAAGAAGTTAATTTGTTGAAGCGGGGGAAGGGGGGAAAGCTGTGCTATAATGACTAAACATATAGTTTTACATAATGTATCTTTTGTGTTTATGACGTTGTTAATATGGTGATTCACGAAAAGGAAGGGGTGCGTATTTCTCTTATTCATATAAATCCCCCGTACCTGAGCTAGAATGACCACACTGTATAGTGTCACGTGATGCTTCTTTTGTATTGATGACGTAGTTGGTCTGCCGCTATATGTAAAGGGGTGATTGTGGATTTTTATGGAGGATGAATGTTCGATATTCACGACCAAAAACGGCTGTACCGGTCCATGAAACGTTCAGCAGTTGTGTTTTATTGCTTTGTTTTGTAATTTTGGATGATATTGTTTCTTTTATTGTTCTATTATTTTATATATTTTGAATATTGTTTTTATTCTAAGTCATCCTTTTTACTATACTACATAAATATAGTTATCTAAGACTTAAGCATTTTTCAAATTAGTGAATATATTTTAATTTATCATCGAATAAGTACTTAATTTATTTTTGTTACTAAAAAAAATTATCAGATTAATCTTTTTGCCTTTTATATTTCTAGCTTAGTGAAACATTATCTTCAAATAACCTTTAAATGAGTTTATAATTTTAACAGAAATATTTACCCACTTCGGTGGCCTCATGGTCTACAGCACTAGTCTCACAGTAGACTAGACTGGCAAGGACGGAGAGATCTAGTTTATAATATTGGTCGGGTGTATTGAGGGTGGTTTTCCTCAAATCATCTTCCACTCTCCTTTCAAGCAAATGCGAATATACTTCCTATAAATATAACCTACTTCATTCCTAAAACCATTAGGTACCGTAATTAAAACTTAAACTTATAACCTGAAGGAATGGTAGGATGCAGTGCTTAAAAAAACAGGATTGCAAACACATTCAATCCCTTTTATTTTACATATGTTTTGAGATCGAATATAGTATTTGGTTATCTCACAATAGCCTGCTTGAACTTTTATAAGTATCTTCTAAATCTTAACGGTAATAATATAACACTAATGAGAGCTTGGTCAACAATAATAATATTATGTTATCCTATTCTTGTGTTGTGTTACCAAACAGACCAATAAGAGCAATACCCTGCTTTATACCAACCAATTAGCACTCTTGAACATAATACAACATCGTAATAGACAGCCATAAATTATGTGTTCTTTTATTTATTAACAGGATATTTATCTTATAGTGTATATATATATATATTTATATCAGGGTGTGAATTTATAATATGTTATAATCAAGTAATAGTTTTACAGAATTTTATTGGTTCACCCCAACCTAATTTTATAATAAGCACAATAATCCAATCTTCATATAATACATGTTCTAGTTTTACTTTTCTGCACGTCTTACTTTTCCGTTGGGGTTTTGTAGGTGTACTAATTACGCTAGCGTACTAGGGATAGGGAAGATTGACCTCAGAGAAAGTGTACAAGCATTTGTGTGGTAAAAGACTGGAAAACCAATAGAGGAAAAACAACCCTAACATATATATTATCAGGCTTCAAACCTCGACCACTTATTCATCAGCATTCCAGTATATTGTAAGAGTGATGTCTTGAACCATTCGAAGTGGGTATCTACTAACTAAAAATGTAAATAAACAAGTTCCTTTTGGTGATATATTTTCTTTACTTGGAATTCGGAAAGATTAAATAATTAGATGGACACACTATTAACTTAGTTGAAGTGTCAGATTGTAAATTAAAAAAAACATTTTTGAAGAACAATTAAACTTTAATATATTTTAAAAGAAAACGTGAAACTATACAAAACTATGTTGGTATAGAATTATTTTAAGAGTATGTTTTTCTAGTTAGATTTAATTCCAAAATGTATGCTTTGATAGTGTGCATACATTTTACCCAATAGGTTGGTGTTTGAATCTATTTCAAACTAAAGTATTTGCTGTTTCATCGCACTTATAACATATTTTAGTAAGCCTTTTTAATGCCAACGTATAATGCTACATATAAAATAATTGAATAACTTGTATTATAGTCAAATAAATAAATGTAAATACAAATAAATATTTGGGATATCATAAATTATAAAAACAATTAAAAACTAAGGATAATATTGATAATCGTGTTTCATTATAAAAGGCAATATAACCATATTTTATTATATCAAAGACTGGGATGATATATTTTAATGTTACTTTGTAAACTGTACACTATTATCAATACATAAATCTCGGTTAATATAAGTTTAGTAAATATAAATGTGAAAATGAAGGTAATATTTTGAAGCGTGACCTTAAAGACACAGGGAAATACAACTACTTTGAAAAGGTTAATCCAGGTTGTTTCTTATGAGAATAATTTCAACATTATTACATAATAGCTTCGTTACAACTTCATTATGAATCTTTCATCTAAACTTTAGGTTAACACATTTTTACTACCAATTATATGAAAATATAAAATCTAGTTTACAAGTTGTGGAAACCATACCAAGAATGGTTTCTCTTTAATGAAAAGTAGTTTTAATTTTATTCGACTGGTTTTCCAAAGTTTGTGTGTCTATATTTGGAAGGAAATAGCAGTTATTTCCAAGTAGAAAACTGCACGTCTCACTACTCGTCCATTTAATTACACCAGAGGGACCGGGGATGATTAAATAGTTTGGTGCATATGAATTCAATTTTCATTGTATATTTTCTTTTATACGTATTTCAAAATACCTATTGTAAACTCTTTTTAGAGTATGCCCCCAAGTTACTTTACCCTAATGAGATGATGTGATGATGATAATGATAATGTGGTGCCAGTAGAAGTCTTTAGATCTAACCTAAACCTAACAACCAGATCATAGCAGCCATAAAAAAATCCACTTCGATAATAATACTTATTGAATCTGTACCTTTGGACTAGTAGCTAGGAATGCCAACCACTAAACCAAGAGGCCAGCCTCTTTTATAATTGATGTTTTGATTACTTTACATCCATTAATTTTTCCAGCCTGTCGTCAGTTTTTTATTCAAGACATTCCAATACCAGTTTGATGGGCCTATCGTAGCTTCATATGTCTTATAATCTGACTTAAGACTAAGACAGACACAACATTCCCAGTCCCCGGCCGTTACTTTATCAATTTAAATAGTAAACCCACATTTCACCAATAATAAATGTGTCGCCATGCCAGAAATCGAACCCAGGACTCTTAGCTCGGTAGACAGACACGCTACCGACTGAGCTAAGAAGTTGGATTATTAATATTAACTATATAAAAGTGATTTAGATGCTTGTCCAAGACAACAGGCACCATCAGTATATCACCCTCTATGCAAGCTAGAGTTCTCAAGTCATGGACATGGGTTGTGGTCCCCTGCAAGAGGTTATACCAGTGGTGAGGGGAACAGAGGGGTGGTGTCCCGTCTGGTAAGGTCCACTTTGTAGCGGTCACACATCCACGACCGTTGCTAAAGATCAAAAGACTCTTAGAGACCTCCCACAGTGGACATACCTCCACAAGAGTCCATGGGTGGAAGGCTGAAGAAAGAGAGGAGATAGAGAGATGGATGGCTATAAAAACAACCTTGTGTTCATACATACATTAAAGTGTGCACCGCCTTACCCCTCTTTTGGCCCTTATAGTACAATTTATATCTTTATTAAATATGGACTAATACAGTTGGGCGTTGTCTGTTACACATTTAGTACTTAAAGAATAATTTTACAATCTAATGAAATCTACTAATAATTTAAGAGGATTCTAAAATATAAGCTTTTACTTCCCACCGAGACGCCATATTGGCACCAGTTCCATTTTAGTCAGCAATTTGTTTTAAGACAGTCCAAATTCATTGTATGTGTTTAACTCGAGCTGTTGCGTTACGTTAAGTGAATCCTGATGAAAATATATTTTAATTAGATTAGGTGAAAGTATAGTTGATTATAATTCTTCCTTTAACCATATATCCTATTAATAATTGAGATTTTGTTAGTGATTTTGGTCTAAAAATTATATGGATAAAAATTTAAATGATAATGCAATAATTTTAGAATATTTTAGAGAAGCATATAATTGTTCTATAAGTTCGAAAAAAATAACAAAATTAAATTTTCTTTAATTAAGTTTAGTAAAACATGTTTCATATTTAAAAATATTTTGTTTAGTAATTTTTAAGCTCGCAATGATTAAGGAACCTTTTTTTTAATTAAAAATAATATAAATAGACTTAATAAGACATCACTTAAAAGTATTTTCAGATCTTATATTCTAAAATACTAATTGCTAAAACCACCTTTTGAAATATATCTAAATACTTATATGTATTAATGAAACTATTATAAAAGTAGATAAATTAAGCTAATTTAATTAAAATTCTAATATTAATATCACTATTAGCATTGGATGAGCTGAATAGTTCAGTGGCTGGTTATATTGTGTTTAACAAATGCATCCTGTTTGACCCCCATATCCAGATGTAACTTTTCAACATAATATATTATCTTGCTTTCTATAGCTTTTGGGTGGCATAATATTCCTAGAAAGTTATGGTATAATATTTATATAAAATAATAATTAGATAAATAAAAATTTAAATACCTACCCTTCCATTATAAATTAAATTATCACTATTTAAATCAAAACAATAGCGAAACAATTGTATTTTTAGAGTTGATAGAAGATTTATATATATTCTACACCCTCATCTTCAAAGTTCTGTAAATTATTATATTGAGTGGATTATCTATTTATACTCCTCTGATTTCTGTCAAAGGTATTAAGAAATAATTACAAGTCCTATTATCAGAAATTTGAGGACGTGAGTAGAAAAGTCTGATCCAAAAAGGTATAGCATAAAAATGAGGAAAAGGCACGTGACACGTATGTGGGTGATTTCTACGGCAATTTGGATTTAACACTAACAATAATAATAATTGCATGCCTGGCCCACATTCATAAGTAGCTCAGTTTGTGGAAAGTTTAGCCAGTAGAGCCAGTGAATACCTTAACCCAGCTTTAACTGAATTAACCAAATCCTGGTGGGCTATGGTAACATTTACCCTTCCGAGAAATATCCCCTAGTACCATCCTGGAATTGAACCCGGGACCTCTAGGTAAACAGCCAGTGGTCACTTTGGGCTCAATTATAGCTTGTATTTAAAATTACTCCCCCATTCTTATATATTAAAAATAAACTTTTCTCTTCCTATTATTTCATCACTAATAGAAAGACAGCTTGTAATAATTATGCCCGACTCTAAATGAGAAGATGGGGCTTAATCCTAATTTGCTCTTATGAGTTGTAAACATTCCCCTCTATTAATCACTTCTCTACATAAAATATTCCTCACTCAAACTATTTCCTTAGAAGGATTATTTTGTCCCTAAAGGCCGCTAAATGAAAAATAAAACATCAAGAAAAAAACCAAGTATGTTTCGCGAACTTACCCAGAGTCTCTATACTCTGTTCCGTTGTGGAACGATCGTTAGGTACCGCAATGATGAGTTGAAACAAGAGATGCGACTTTATAAAGATTATTTATATACCGTGCCACGCTGACAATTCATGACAAATGATGTGACCCTGTTCAAAGTCTATATACCCTTTTTTTCTAATGGAACGAGTGCTACCACGCCAATTACTCACGATATGATGCGACCTTATTTAGAGCCTCTATACCCTTTTTTTCTAATGGAACGAGTGCTACCACGCCAATTACTCACGATATGAGGCGACCTTATTTAGAGTCTCCATACTATGCAATCTCATTGAACGAGCGATACCGCGACGACATACGTGAGGTGACACGACCTTTTCCAAAGTCTCTATACCTGGTCTCCTCGCGAAACGAGCGCCGCCACGACGTAATGAGAAGTTACGAGAACAGAGGGATACTTCGCACGGCGTTTACTCGACGATATAAGAACTATAACGACACACTTTAAAATAATAAACATAAAACACGGGCGGGAGATATGAACAAAAGACAGCGAGAATCCCCTAACAACTCTCAGCTTTTACTAGGGGCGAGTGGTACAGTCACTTCTCATTGGATCACGGGACACAACAATACGGTCAACTAACGAGGGTCGTCGTCTTGATTCTGGGCCGAGAGGGTCGGGTCGCTATTGACTGAATGCACTAGGTTGTATGTTATCCCATACTCTCTCCAGGCAAATGTGTCTTCAGGTACTTACAGAATCAACATACTTTATTTTTTCATCGAGTCTTACCATTAGTTTGGGATACGCATATTTTAACTAAGTGTAAGGTGTATGGTGGTGAAAGGTAGACCTCAAGGTGGGATTGAAGGGGACATGAGAAATGGCCAGTGTTTTTGCCTTTTTTATGCCAAAACATTTTTGTCCAAAATAAATAAAATATTGCTCCAGTAGAAATATATAGTTTAATTTTCTTCACAAGATGATATCAACAATTGTTGAATATCTGTCATGAGCAACAAACTTTTTAAATAAGCATAAAAAGTTGTCTTTAAATTCCAAGACACCCTTGACATATATTCAAGAAAGTTTGAAGTCATCACGTGAAGAAAACTAGATTTTATGTTTGTACTGAAGATGTATTTTATTTGTTTTTCCCAAAAAAAGTTTTGCTATAAAAACTGCAAAAACACTGGCGCTTCCTCACGCAGCCTTTTAACCCACCTAAAGAGGAAATGTACCAGTATTTTCATGGGAGGAAAGGGAGAAATCCCCCTCAGTTCACCCAGCCGGGGTTTGAAAACCAAACTCTATGTCACCGGGAAACCGGGCTAGATTAGACTGACATTTTGTCTTTTCACCCACCGATTCAGGAGGTTAAGTTCTTTATTCTAAACTCAGATAATGTTGCTCTGTCTTGACTGGATGTACTGTTCTTAAGGTTTCTCATACTTTCTCTACACACATACATAGAATCCTATTAATTTCTTCCTTTTTACTTTCTCTTGACATCTCGGAAAAAAATTATTGTGATCGTCAAAAAATTCGAACAAGAGATTTTGATAAATATCGACGTTTCATGACCCTCTAAAACCAATAGTGGTATTCGCGATGCTGTCTGTCTGTACCTCAGGCTAGAGCCGAAACTATTTTAATGATTGGGCTATAGCTTGATATATGGGGTGCTCATAAGGTCCCCCGGGGTTTTTTTGGAGTTAGATATCTAGCCCTAAATTTAAGGGTTGTTTACTAAAGGGCATAAAGAGAAAAAAAGGTTTTCTCAAATTCGCTTTAACGATTTTGATGTAATGCTATATTCCGACATTGTTTATTTTTATAAACAAGATGGCGATTCTCATTTTCTCATGAAAATGACTTTGAGGGTACCTTATATTAGGGAAATTTTCCAATTTTCATAATTTCTCCGCCACTATTTGAGATAAGAATTAACCTATCATTGTAAAGTTGAAGTACTATTAAAATTAAAAAGCTATAATTTGAAACATATTTTTATAGAACCAATAATTTCTAGGCTATCGTCAAATATATATATATATATATACTTATAATTCAGGTCTTTGAAAATAAACTTTATTCTTATTCTCTTTGGTGGACAGAAAAACTTTCTCTTTTCTTAATTTTTCTCTAAAAGTTTTCCTAGTTTCTAATTCCAAAGAGTAAGTAACAGTGTATATTATCTCATTTATGATCTTTGTTGTAGTGTTTCTACAAGTATATACTATTATTTCGTTTCATAAATCTTAGGATTTTTTAGTAAATTTATATTTTAATATAAAATTGAGAGAATAACTGTGCGATGCACAGTAACATTTATTTAATAGATGTATGAAAATGTAAGAAAAGTGATGGCATTTTCTTTTATTTATTGGAGGATTTATTTTAACACTATGAAGTGTTTTGATCTTTGAAGGTAGATGGAGAGCGTTGATGTTTTGTTATTAAGACGATGATAAACCACCTTTGAGAGACTTTGGATTGAATATCAATAGGAATTTAAGAATACAAAGTTTAATACAAGTACAGTTCAAGTCGCTAACAGATTGGAAAATATTGTCTTAGGGATGACGCGTTTTAATAAGTCAAATTAAATTGAAGGAAAATTTAAATTTCGCTTGTAAGGTGGATAGTAAAACGAAACTGAAACTCATGTATAGAAAAAATTGCCCCCACGTGCACCCGATCAGCATTTAAATTTTTACTTCTCTGTCACCTTTTATCCAGTCTATTGAAACTACCTCCGCCACCCTCGTGACCATCAGTAAATATTATTTTAAAATAATTCTAAAACTAACAAAGAATTTTTTACTAGTAATCCAGCGATATCCTATAGAATAATTGTTTTAAAATTAAACAAACAAAATAATAAACACATCACATCATGTGAACCAAGGCTTTACTTTCTTCTAGTAGCCTATGGTTTGCCAATGATGGAGAAGTCAGTGCTATGAGCAGGTTTATGCTAAATGCTTCCCCACTTTTCCTATGTGCAAATGGGATATATTTCTTCTCAAATCTACCTTACTCATTCTTATAAAATTTATGTAAATATGAAAATAGCTTGGGCAAATGGATAGTCAAAAATGAAGAGTAAGCTTTTGCAAGAGTAGGGCGTATTTTTTTAAATCAAGGACTGTACATGTGTACACAGTTCATTCATACAATAAATAGTAACGACACACTTCACATGATTGATTTAATGAGCAACATAAACCTCCCAAACCATTTTCGGGTAAATCTTCCATTATTGCTTTTGGAACGCAACTGGAGACGTAAGTTGAAATTGGATATGACAGCGTGTGTGTGAGATGATGAAACCGTAATTAATGTTTCATAAATATTTATCATTCATTTATTCTGTTTGCTTTAAAGGAATGGAAACTAGTTTCAAATGAGTATATATTTATTGAGGTCACCTACGTGATGTCACAAAGGATTAGGGCTGAAAGGAGGGGGGACAGGGAAGGGTCGAGTCTTGTTTAATTTTGACCCTTTATATCAAACGAATTTCCGGTCTTTTGTTTACTTTAAGAAAATCAGTTTTACACTATGATCTTCACTTAGCTCAAATTCAGTTTTAAACACACAGGTGAGTCCACGGACAAAGTATTCCGTCTCATGTTTATTTGGTCTGCCTTTGATTTAGAGGTCGGGGTTAGAATCTAGGAAAGGTAAACACAAGTATCTTATTGTAACTCGTTTGGTTGCTAACTCTGAAACGTAGTAAATGACTCTGAACACGCAAATATTTTCAAAATAAATGTGTAAATTAAATTAAAAGAAAACTTGATAAACTGTTAAGAAATGTTCTTAAACTTAGAACAAAATGTTCTTATTGAAACGTATCATGTCTTACAATGTAAATCTAAAATAAATGCATTTTACCTTTACCTATACCTCTCAGTGTTATTATTTACATTGGGGAGTGTAATATTTTTCAAGAATTTTTGAAATTGTATGTCAAATATAATAATGGCATATAAGTGTTTTACCCGAAACGGCCACGCCAGGGAAATTTATCTTCTGCTCTAATGCTGTTTCTTATATTCATGAGTGCTGTAGTAAAGTTTATAACATTTTACTTTTCACTTAGGTTAGTTGCTATTCACTACTTGTAAGTATAGGCACTAAATATTATATTGTTTATATATATTACTTATATTTTTCATCCAGTCCACCTCCTTACGCCCTATTTCTATCATGTGCTAGTTGTATCTAGTTCATCTCACTACATCCCACACCTATCTTGTGGTAGTTCTATCCAGTCCACCCCATTATACCCCCTCTCTTTCAGATAACATGTAAGGTAATGTTATTTTACCATTTGCGACTAGATCTTCCCAATGGTCTCTTCTCATTAGGTTTACAAGTCAACACTCTTAACGTGATTTTAATTTATTCTATTCAGAATGCCCGGCCCACTGGAATGAGCAAGATCTAACTTAACAGTATTTAATAATGAGTATAGAGTATGAAACTAGTTTATCTAACCTCTTCAAAGCTCAATTAGCTTCATCCCTTTTTGGGCAAAGCATTTATCCAAGCATTCTAATTTAGAACATCTTAGATTTTTTCTTGTCATGTAAGGTAAGAGACCATGTTTGACAACAATAAATAAAAATGAAGACCTCGGGGGTAAATAATGATAACCTTCAAAATATTAATTTTTTTAGTTTCCGATTGCAAACAGTTACTTCCAAATATACCTTCAACTTAGTCTAAAGAGTTTACTATTCTGCTAACAGATGGCATCACAATAAAGTTTCTTAAAATGAACAAGCCACATTCATTTGCAGTAAACAATAAATAGCTCACACTTTAAAATTGTAGCTGCTAAAAACAAAAGTTGCAACTTTTCCAACGAAAAAATTAATTTTGAAGAAACTTTGAGTGATATAGATGATGTGATTGGTAGTGATGATAGCGTAAGGAATCGTGACCTTATTGTAACAAAAATATAGTACAGTTTATCCCCTCAGAAGGCACAGAGGTTAAGTTTTGATTAAAGTCAAAACGTCATCGTTACTAGAGTGGCTTATTACTATTTACGTGTCCCCACATAAATGTTTTAATTTTACTTGAAAATCGTTAATTAAATCATAATGGTTTGAATGATTATTGTTTTAGCTAAGCAATAAGTAATTAAAGCTAATATACAATCTAATATTGTCAATAGCGTAACACGTATGTTGGTTATTACTTTTTACATCAAAAGCATAGTGGTTAGATTAACTTATGGCAGGAGACCTGAACACTTATTTTCAGAATAAGAAGAAAAAATGAAACTAATTAATCTGTCCCTCTTAGTAACTGTACGTCTATAGTTTTCAAAGTTTCGCAACCGTGTACAGTATGTATGAGTAGCTCATACAGTTCACGTGATTTATTAGGAAGTGCAGTGAACGTGAGGAAACGCGGTCAAGGTGAATGGGGCCTAACAAAATTTGAATTTCCACTCAAGTACAAATCAGCTCTCCCTATTCCAGCTCTCAAGTTTCAAGACTTAATATCCTGCTTGAGCCGGATACCTCCAGTTCAAATATATTTTGATAAACTCATATATTTTAGTGGAAAAAACACAAAATGAATCTAAATTTATCAATTATAATAAAAATAATATTGGATAGTAAGAAAAAAATATTTTAAAATATCTTTTAGTAATGCTCTTTGTATAAAACCAGTTTTATGTAGCAAAAAACTATAGACTTTGTAAAATGTTTCATGTAAACAATGATAGCCAGCCATTTTATTTTAAACTTGTTCTATAATCAATATTTATGTTTCATGTAAATAATAATAAACAACAATTTTATTTGAAACTAGATCTTTAACTCGTGTGAAATTTAAATACGAATTTTAATTTTTGATACTTTTTATAACAGATATTTAAAATCAAGAAAATAGAAAAAAAATGCTATAAATAGCCTCCTTTTCCAAAAATTGATTTCACGATACTTCAAATGTTTAAAATGAGTGTTTTTATTATTTACCCCCCAAGGTTTTCAAATATTTTTGCAACACAAAAACATGATGGTTTATTAAATTTAAGGAATATATTTGTCATATTTTTGTAATAAAATATTTATATTCAATTATTTAGGTAGATGTGTGCAAGTATTTCTTTTCCACGCCATACAGAGTTAAGATTTTACGTCTTATGGATGTGACATGATTTATCTTGTGAGTTCAGTGTTTACTCGACGATAAATGAAGTTTAATATTTCTCCGGTGAATGTGTTGCTTGCAATTCATCAAAGTCATGTCTAATTTAAGGTTTGTATATTTATTTATTTAAAATATTATTCAAAATGATAAAAAAGGAAATTCAATTCTGGTTACATAGTGGTGTGATTTTATTTTTTGCGCTGCGTCCAGTCAAAAGTAATTTGCACTCAAAATATAAAGGTTAGCACAAATGAAAAATAATCTTATTTTTACTGTACTGTGATGATACATTATCGGTATAATAGAAAATATTACCTCTCAAAAAGTACAAACTTTCACATATACTATTCGAGCGACATTATAAGAAATAAAATAAACTAGGTTATATAATAACCTAGAAAGTGCTAACGGTTTTAATTTCTATAATACTACTATAAATTTAAGATTCTTATTTTAGTCCGCAAATATCTGTTTGTAAATAAACAAGTATCTCCAAAATTATTCAATTAAGTGAATTAACAATAATTACACTATAAAGTACCAGTATTACAGAAAATATTTAAGAGAAATGACGCTATTACATGGATTTATTAGCATCGTTAACAGCTATATACCATATTAAAGCTTCCAAGACATTGTCCCCCATTTTATGATGAATATTTAATGCTTTATTTTCATAACCAAGGAACAACTACACTTTATTTGTTTAAAGGTGTATCAGTTTATTAGGTTTATTACTAGTAGTTAACTTTTGACAGTTATCAACTTGACTTTTTTTAATTAGCTACTTTGACAAACGGGTAGTGAATGGCCTAATTGAAGGGTTAGAAGTAAGGAGAGTTTTGAGAAAGTGCACTTGATTTGTCCAAGGAATATGATGTAACGAACACAGTGATAAACTAACGTCGCTAAACCATCCTTAAAGGACCCGTCCTCGGCTCAAACCCTGATCTCTCCATCAAAAGCGATCTTATGCAAAGTGAGTTAAACCACTTTAGGTATTTTAGATTTGCCCATATCCAAACCGGGAGGATCTCTGTCCTAATATGAATGTTTAGTTTAAACTCTGGTTAGACCAAACGTTATTTAAGATGCCAATCAGTTGAGCTTCCTCTGTTTATTTCTCTCGCTCTATATACAGGGTGTACCTTAACATTTAGGACTCACTTAGTGATGGACAGGAGACACAATATTTGTGATAGCAAGGAATAACTCATAGAACATACCTAGTCAACAGGTCGAGAGATATCGAGTATGGTAAATAAACATTTTAGTGGAATCACTTGTCTGTCACTCAAAAACAAGGTTAAATGTGACACATGTTTACATGAGTGTTTTAATGTGTTTTTGTGTCTCCTATTCACCACCGTAGTGGGTCTCACATGCTACCGCACACTATATATATATATTTTAAAATTGTTACCAACCAATTAAAAATACTTAGTGCTAAATACCCAATATGGGTAAATATACTCATGACAAAGTTTTGCGATATAATCTTGGTCGAACGGGTTAGTCTCGTCTTAATTGCTGGTTAGACGTTATATAAATATATTTGTAAATGTGTAAATATATATATATATGTATATATATGTATATATATATATATATATATATATATATATATATATATATATATATATATAAAACACCTACCAACAAGCCAGCAATTAAGTTTAGACTAACCCGTCGACCAAGATTATATCGCAAAAGTTTGTCATGAATATATTTACCCATATTGGGTATTTAGCACTAAACATTTTTATTGGTTGGATGAACATTTTTAAGATTAACTAACATTGTCTTGTTACCTGTAATATAGTGAAAGTAACTGATAATATGGGCCCAAGAACATTAGAATTTTAAAAATATGATAAGACCTACAAGAATTCTACATATAATGACTAATCTTAGTAAAAACGAAATTAAAAGGAAATTCCTTACACGTCGGTTCACCATTTTTGAGACATTTATGTTCACTTGGTATATTAATTCTACCATTTCTAATTTATGTATTCAGTAATAAGTTCGTGAAGGGTCAGTTGGCATAAAGTTAGGTATCAGAATGTCAGTTTCAGGAGCATTGACCTTCAGTGAGATTGGTCGAGATAGTCCGTTCTTCTATAGGGCCCCCATTTGATTTACGAAAGGGGCGTAATCATACCCATTACTTAAAAGTGGTGGCAACCTTCATCCCTGACTGGGAAAAAGCACCAAAAAGAATGTGGGGATAAAGAAGGCACGAATAGACAGAGTTGCTCTTATTTTCTTATGGCTTCCATTCTCTCTCTCTCTCTCTCTTCTTAACAGCTTCTTTAAAGAATCGCTGGCGTACGCTTCAAGTTGAGAGCTGTCTGAAACATTTTCTCAGCTATTGGGAACATCTTATTTCACAGCTTGAGGGTCTCCTATTCGTTTATTTAATGTAATGGACTCTTTAGAGTCTAGGGGGATAGTGTGATCTTATTAATTTCAGTGATGTGGTTCTAAACGCATAAATAAACACATTGTTTCACGTTCAGTCTAAACAGAGTGTACTGGGTACGTACTAATAAAGGAATGTGGGAGAGGGGTGTCCAAGGAGTGTCCTGCCTACGTTATCTCGTGATGAATTCCCCTAAAAGGAAACATCAAGGAATTTGTTTAGCACTTAATCTCTCCTAAATTATTTGAAGTTTTTTTAAAAACCCCAATAAATAAATTATTTGCCTAGGCATTAAATGTGAATTCTGAAAATTGAAAAATGACACCTGGACACGGGAATAAAACCCGGGACCTTTGGCTTAGTACGTCAATGCTCTAACCACTGAGCTATCCAGGATTCGTCCCGTGCTCAGGGTCATTCTTCACTCATATTTTAAGGCAGAGTATATTATGGACTTGGCGGAAATCCTCGGCTAAATTCTATTCTTATTATTAAATATGAATATAAAAATATGTATGATTAAAAATACTTTCAATAAAAGGGAAGGGCTTACGCCTACCCTCTATCATTGGGTATGGCCCTAGGATGTAGAAAACTTATCATTTATAAGGTTACTTACTACACTAAGGTTTACTTGATACAATCTTGTACTTAGATTTAAGAATCAAAAAGTTCTCAACCCGATCATATCTACAGGGAGATACCATTCTCTCATCTTTATCATCTTCGTAGGGTTTCTTTCAAATAATCATCAGGTTGATATTAGTTCTATTCTTTTTCACTCAGTGATAAACTTCCTGCTTATGAATTGGCGGTAGTGTTTGTCATAGAATAATAATTAGTCTAGGAAAATCCACAAATTCCTTTTAGAGTCGCTACATGAATAAATAAAAGGGAAGCCTTCCCTTGGACGTTAAAGCAGTAGTTGCAGTTATTTTATCAATCAGTTTTTTTTCATTCTTATAAAAGGTTATTATTTTGGTTTTAAATTTAAAAATATGTACGTCAACCCCTAAAATTTTAGGTACTAGTTTTTCCTAACGAGATTTTTATGATAATTTTATGTTTCGTTTTTATGACACCTGTGGAGGATTTATGTCAGCGTGCTCTTAAAAGGTGAACTAACACTGATAATATTTGAGTGCGTGGATTATAAAAAAAATAACAGTTTTTTAGTGTATCTTTAGATAGGTACAAAGCTATTAATTAAATAGCATATTTTAAGAGTGAAGAATAATAAGGTCATGTGAGAGAATTTGCACACCTGGATACATATTTTAAACCACCACACGAGCAAACAAGCCTCAGCGAGACAGATCACGATGAAACCGCTTCTATTCCGGCTTATGGTGTAGTGGAAGGGGACGCGAGAAAATGTCCGTGTTTTTGCAGGTTTTATAACCAAACATGTTTTTGGCCAAAATAAATAAATCATTGCTCCAGCAGGAACATAAAGTTTAATTCTCTTCACATGACGATATCAACAGTTGTTGAATATCTGTGTCGTGATCATAGTGGTGTTAGATGACAAACTTTTTAAATTAACAGAAAAGTTTTCATTAAATGCCAGGGCATTTTTGAGATATTCAAGAGCTGGTGATGTTACCATGAGAATAAAATTAAAAGCTATGTATTTACTGGAAAATATATTGTATTTATTTTGATTAAAAAAAAGTGTTTTGCTATAAAAAGGAAAACGATTTTTAAAAAATTCTCACGGCCCTTCACGTCCTTCCATCCGACCTGTATTATTTCTGAAACTGAAAAAGTATTATTGCATGACTAGTTCAAATGTTTTGTTGAACTACAATAATAGTTTGATACAAAGGAGTTGAAGTATCTTAAAAAAACTACAATAAAAAATACAGTTGTTGCATAAATGCAACAGCGCCAGTCACAGAAGTTTAAGTTAATTAAGTTTTAAAAGTTTTTACTACCTGTCTAACCGCATTTAGCTAAACTAATGAGGTAGTCATGGGTAAGCTCAACTACAGATTAAAATTGCCTGTAATTATGTGAAGTGTTAGTGAGAAATAATTGAGTAAAAACCACAATTAGTAGCCCTGGGTTCGAGATTAGAACTCACAGTCAGTATAAAATCGGACTATATGAAATTAATGTTAGTCCGCTTGTCAATCTATACATTTAAACAATTTCAAAATTACTAAATATTTCAAAGATATGACATAGGATATAGAAATAATAAATAAATAAATTGGTTTGGTTTAAAAATTATATTCATGTGATCCTCTTAGTGAATAGTTAATTTAAGCCTTTGTTAATCCTGAAAGATGAATTATAGTTTCAAAGTTTGTTTGAGATTATTCGTTTGGCTAAGATTAATAAAGAAATATATTCACACAAAGACTGACAAATTTACCTGTTACCAAAGTTATCTTTAATATTAAATTTGTTTTATTCGCACAGACAGATTTATTATGAGCGAAATATCATTTATTTAATATAATGTGTATTAATTTATAGTTATAATACTCTTACTTATAACATTTAGCCTTTAATCGATGATATTTTTATAATTTCTAAAGTATATGTCAATAATATTATCCTCTTTATCGCTAGATATATACATAACCCACTCTCAACCTATCAGTTATTGAGTGACTCCTATTCAATCTTAACACGTGTTAACTCCTCGGTCTCAAATGTTCCCCGAGCACGCCAACGATTTTTTCTAAAACTATATTTTATTGGGCTCTTCGTGGGATAAGTAGAGTGAATAAAAACGTAATAATGATATAGGAAAAGGTTAAATGTATTAGTAAAATAGAGTCACTCACTTCTTTCTTTTTACATCCATTATTGTTTCCAGCCTGCGGCCTGGGTCTTTTTTTATTCAAGTCATATATATTTTCCACTACCGGCTTGCTAGGCCTGTCGTAGCTTCATATGTCATAATCACAACTTAAGACTAAGACAGGCACAACATCCAGACCACAGCCATTAATTCATCACTGTGAAAGGGTAAACCCACATTTCACCAATGATACATTTTTGATCATGCCGGGAATCAAACCAGGGACCCTTATCTCAGTAGACAGACACGATACTGACTGGGCTAAGGTTTTGGATTATAAAGAATCATCTCTCAATAACTTTAATTTCTAAGTATGGTTTTAATATGAAATTAAAAATACTTATATAATTATAGTTCTCGAACCTGTCTACGACAGGTTGATTATCATACTAATCATCATAACAAAACCTAATTTCAGTTGATAAGCGCATCTAGTATTAGGATTTGTTTTTTAAAAAGTATATTTCTGTCGTAAGAATTGATGAAGTGAAAGTTAACTTTTAATTAATTAAATTTATTAAAGATTTAATTTAGAACAAAATATAAATAATTATCTTGTTGCTTTGTAAAGTTGCCACACTTCAAGTAGTCAAAAATTACTGTGCACTCCAAATTGATTTTATATTAATACCAATTCATATGTATATGAATGGACAAGTAAATGAATAAGGAAATACAATTTAAGGTGGGATGGAAGGGATTGTGAGAAAAAGCCAAGGTTTTTGCAGTTTTTATGGCAAAACATTTTTGAATAAAATAAATAAAATTTTGCTCCAATACAAACATAGAATTTAGTTTTTTTCAGATTGTGACCTCAAAATTTCTTGAATATCTCTCAAGGCTGTCCTGGAATTTAATCACAACTTTTATTTTATCTTAAAAAGTGCATCCTCTAATGCCGCTATCCTCGTGACAGATATTCAAAAACTGTTGATGTCATCATGTGAAAAAAAATTAAATTAAATGTTCCTACTGGACCAATATTTGATTCAATTTAGCAAAAAGTTTTGTGATAAAAACTGCTAAAACACTGCTCTTTTATCGTGTACAATTCCATCCCACCTTAAGTTTATAGTTATATATTAGTTCATGTATGTAATCTTTGTATGCCTAAGAAGATGTAATAAATAATGTATATAACTTAGATTAATATTTATTAACAATTCAGTATTTTGATTGTGGACTACATTGCCAGCCAAAATTCTCGATGTCTAGTCTCAATGACAGAGTTCTTCAGGTCTTTATTCTGATTGATACATATAGACACCATTAAGGTACGTATGAAAAGAAAGCAGGCTGCCTGCTTATCGGTTTCCAGCACCGATCAGCTAAAGTCCAGAGCGTGTAAGTGTACACAGAGTACACAGACGAAAGCCTAAAAACCTGCCAACTGTCACATGTTATTACCACCGTCAAGATGTCCATTTCATCATCTGATGAAGAGTTTTTACTTCTTGACAGTGTTCATCCAAAAGTGAGAATAAATAAAACCGGTATACATCCAATATTCCATGGTAGGAAATATTATGGTGAATACCATTTATTTACAGCCTATGGGAAGACCAGTCAATTTGGCTTAGATAATTAAAAATATTTTCACAGCATTTATTTCACTAGTGCGGCAGAATACGGAAGGGTTGGCGGGGGGAGAGTTTATTTTCACAAATTTTAAATTACAGTTGAACGATTTTTATCATAAATAAATATATAAACAGTATATATATTAAATATATATAGTAGCCTATATATACATATTAATAGTACGTAGTCTATTTATATATTATACAGTTTATACATACAGTATACACATATACACAGTGAATATATATAATATATAATCATGTATACATAGAGATATATTATATATATAAAGAGTACATATATAAAAATACACAGTATACATAATTATGCAGTAGGTATATTCAGTATACACATATATACAGTGCAAATATATAATATATAAACATGTATACATGCAGTAGATATATATGGTATACACATACAGACAGTACACATATATAATATATAAATATTGTGTACAGTATACAGATATAGGGCATCTAGGTAAAACCCATGTAATTAAACTTTCATTATTTACCATTTCTCTTGAAGAACATATCTATCATCGCTGGCCACTAAGAAAAGAAGTAAATGCTCATTCCGGTATACTTGTCGATGTTGACTACCAGCGCTGATAAGCGTGAAACTGTTTACACTATGAAAGGTCCCATTTGTAAACACACACTCATTGATGATGCAGGTCAGCACCGATCGGCGCTGGTAGTCGGCAAACAGGAAAACTGCTTTTTTTCTGTACACGCCTTTAGACTTTTATTAATATAGATGTTTGTGTGATATAATGGCATAAAATATTACTACCCATTCGGGTTATACGCTAATGGGCTGAGGATGAGGATTGTTTAATTTAGGAGTAGTGTATTCACATTTTCTTGGCAAGAGATAGTGGGAAACCATTTAAGAAAAAGCTCAGTACACCCAACCAGGACCAAACCACGATATCCCTGTCATCAGCAGTCTAGTCTATTGCGAAAGTAGTGCCTTAGACAATACGGCCATCAAAGTATTGTAATAATGTAATATTATATACATACGGTAATATTATATATAAAATATTATATTATATCTTCATATAGATTATATTTCATTTAATATTAAAAAATAAAGTTTAACAATAAATTATATCAATGCCTTTGACATCGTTTTAAGTTAATTAAATTTAATTAAATGGACTAAAAATTAAATATATTATATAATCATATAATTAAATAAAATGTTCTATAAACGATGGGTTGATAAAGTAAAATTAATTAGTAAAAGCCACGTGACTTAGCACGTGGACGTATTCTCACGTTCATATTCTCTTGTTGCTGGTAATGAGGATAATGGTGTACTTAATGTTGTTTGCCAAACTTCTTACCTCACAAGAATGACGAGATTTATTTTAAAGCTTACTTCCTCAACCCTACCTTTCCCATGTCATTAAAATATTTGTCGGCTCATTATACTGGTAAGACACAGGGGGAAATTTATATTATTTTATTTATTCAAATATCTTAATAGTTTTATTCACATTGTTTACGAAAATATAATTAATCTTTTATTTAATGTAAACCAGTAACCTATACCTTCTCTTTGATTATTAATTGTGACAATTCAAAATTCCAGTGATATTGTAACAAAGATGGCTTTCAAACCCGACGATAATCCAGTACTGTTCGTCTAGGCAATACAGATCTGGAAAGAATGATCAAATCTGCTACGGAAGAAGGATAGTTTCACCGAAAGGCCGCCAAGAGTAGCTTAAAAAGGCTATCGCCTGACATAGGAAACTATTTAATCTTTTTATTTACTTAAAGGGTTTGTTTTCATCTTTGAATTTTATAATAATAATAATGACTATGGGTTTTTAATGTTTTAAGTTTTAATATTTTTACTAACGTAGTTCTTTTACTAACTGGTCCGAGCTTTGTATCTAGGAGCTTTGGAAGTGGTCACGATGGTCTTGTAATCTCCACTACTTTCATGGCGTTGTTATAAAATGAATGAAACCTCGACTATCTAATAGGCATTGAATGTGGTCAGTTATGTTGACATTAATTTATGTTTATTAGCAAACTTTCTCGTTCATTAAATATAAAAATGTTGTAATATAAGAGAATTATTATTTTAAGGTTTATTCTGGCAAGAGGTTAACTTACGCTTGTAAATTTTCTTGGAAGTCAAGAGTGTTGAGTTGCCATCCTGCTGAGACTAGCATATATCTCATATAGATTTCCACAAGCCGGAAGGACTCTGAATATTTTACTTTACTAGAATTTAAGCCGAAAAAGAATTTAGACTTACAAAGGCCGAAACATAATTTAGTTCTTAAATTTATTCGGACACGAAGACGTGCCCAAGATGGATATCCTGCCAAGAGTGAGTTGTCCTCCGTTCTCCTGGTAGTATTTATAGATATCATTGGTTCAGATAGGGGGAAAGTAGGGGTCACAAACAAGATAGACACATAGGGAGGGGAAGGGGTAGTAGTGAAAGGGGAAAATTTGACAAGATAGCCCTGCCAGGCCCCAGAACAGTGTTCTTGGCAACGTAGAACCATATAGCGCCGGAAACTCTTCCCGGCGGCCTTAGCGGACACTCGATGTTGACCCGGCTTGTTCCTTCGCGCTTTCAGTCTTAACAACACGCTCGCGTTAGCCGGCTATGTGGCGTGGGAGATAGCCAACTTGGGATGTACACAGTGGAATGGAGCTCGGTGAGTTAAGAACATTATACTGTATAAGTTGTGATGGGATATGATTAAAAATAATTTAGTGTCCTGTTTTTGAAATTCTACGTTGTAGCTTATGATAAGACGCTACAAAACAAACCCCATTAATCGATCTCTATAACTAATTGTAGTAAACACCTGAAATCAATCTCAATCTTATTTATTCAACCCGTTTGTATTATTATATTCTCACATAAACTTTGCTAATATTTGTGGTTTTGGAGACGATCTGTAAAACACGTATAGGAAAACATTGTTTATATTTAAGAGGGTAAATCTCATTATATTTTGCGCTGTATTTTTGTTAAATTATGTCCCGTGTCTCAACTTACTGCCTTTAATGGCAAATACATAATAGCCACTTTTCAATCAATCAATAACAATGGCACAATCCACCAAATATCTAATTTCACAGGAGGTCTGATTGTTTATTTTTATTATCAATCCCGATATGTATACAGTATCTGTGCTACCTCCATGTTCTATAGGTCCTATGACACCTGTGCTACCCCTACTTCTATAGGTCCTATGACACCTGTGTTACCCCCCACTTCTATAGGTCCTATGACACCTGTGTTACCCCCCACTTCTATAGGTCCTATGACACCTGTGTTACCCCCACTTCTATAGGTCCTATGACACCTGTGTTACCCCCACTTCTATAGGTCCTATGACACCTGTGTTACCCCCCACTTCTATAGGTCCTATGACACCTGTGCTACCCCCTACTTCTATAGTTCCTATGACACCTGTGTTACCCCCCACTTCTATAGGTACTATGACACCTGTGATACCCCCCACTTCTATAGGTACTATGACACCTGTGTTACCCCCCACTTCTATAGGTACTATGACACCTGTGTTACCCCCTACTTCTATAGTTCCTATGACACCTGTGTTACCCCCCACTTCTATAGGTCCTATGACACCTGTGTTACCCCCTACTTCTATAGGTCCTATGACACCTGTGTTACCCCCTACTTCTATAGTTCCTATGACACCTGTGTTACCCCCCACTTCTATAGGTACTATGACACCTGTGTTACCCCCCACTTCTATAGGTACTATGACACCTGTGTTACCCCCCACTTCTATAGGTCCTATGACACCTGTGTTACCCCCCACTTCTATAGGTACTATGACACCTGTGTTACCCCCCACTTCTATAGTTCCTATGACACCTGTGTTACCCCCCACTTCTATAGGTCCTATGACACCTGTGCTACCCCCTACTTCTATAGTTCCTATGACACCTGTGTTACCCCCCACTTCTATAGGTACTATGACACCTGTGAAAACTCCCCACTTCTATAGGTACTATGACACCTGTGTTACCCCCCACTTCTATAGGTACTATGACACCTGTGTTACCCCCTACTTCTATAGTTCCTATGACACCTGTGTTACCCCCCACTTCTATAGGTCCTATGACACCTGTGTTACCCCCACTTCTATAGGTCCTATGACACCTGTGCTACCCCCTACTTCTATAGGTCCTATGACACCTGTGTTACCCCCTACTTCTATAGTTCCTATGACACCTGTGTTACCCCCACTTCTATAGACTATGACCCGTAGCTTTACCGCCAGCTTGATGTAGATGGTACTTGTAATCCCTACTTTCACTCGCCTTTTATAAAATGAATGAACTCGAACTGGTTACCCCATGTTATAGAATACAGTGTGTACTCGACCACTTATTTAGGTTTATTAGCAACTTTCGTTACTTAAATATAAAATGTTGATATAAGAGAAATTTGTTTACAGGCTTTTCGGAAGGTTAACACCTTGTAATTTTCTTGAATAGAGTGTTGAGTTACCCTGGTTACCCCTAGCATTCTCAGTACTAGACACACCTGAGGACTCTAATTTTACTTTCTATATTAACGAAAAAACTTTAGCACCTCCATAGGTCGATAACTAATATGACAACTTGTTGGACACACACTTCAAGAGGATATTGCAAGACGTGAGTTATCCTCCGTTCTTAGGTACTTTAACATCCTGTGTTCCCATAGGGGATATAGGTGTCACCAGATAGACACTAGGAGAAGGTATAGTGACAGTGTAAAACTTTAAAGTAACCTGCCAGACCCAGCAGTGTTCTCGCCAACGTGAACCATATCGCGGAACTCTTACCTGTGTCGCCTCTTCTATAGGCTAACTGACTGTACCCCTTATAGGTACTATCCCTGTCCGCTTCCATACTTCAAAGCTCGTTAACCGGCTTACTCCGCTGATATACATTGGGATTACTATGACACGTGGTTCCAGATTTAGACATTAACTCTATAGTTGTCCTGGAAATGATTAAAAATATTTGGACCTTTTTGAAATTCTACGTTTCTTATAGTAACTAAAACAAACCCTTAATCGTCCTCTATAATTTGATAAGACCTAATACACTCTGCATACCCCATTTTAATCCCTTTGATAACTTCACATATAACTTCGCCTATATTGTGTTTGGAGACGATCTGTGAAACACGGTTAGCCACCATTGTTTATATTATGAGGTAAACTCTTTATTCCCGCTGTATTCTTGTTAATATGTCACTGTCTAATTACTGCCTCTAATGCATAATCATAATACACTTTTTACCATCATAACTCTATCCACCAAATATCTAATGCACCGAGTCTGATTTTTGTTTTATTATCACTCGATTATGTATACAGTCCCTTTTCCTCATGTCTATAGGTCCTTGTACCACCCCCTTCTAGGTACTACTATGTGTTCCCGCCACTTATCAGGTCACTAGACCCTTGTTCTTCCACTATGCACCTGTGTTACCCCCACCTGATGTCCTATGCACCTGTGTCCCATCGTAACTTCTATGGTCCTAGTCATATGGTGGTCACCGAGGTCATGATGGTTCATCATCATTGAGTAAGGCATCCCTTGACAAATCAACAATATAAATTAATATCTGTAGCCCTGGTATCTGTCCACTCTAAGTAGTGTAGGGTAGGGGTTTACAATATGTATAAATCAACTTTTTTAAATTTGAAATAATTAATATAATTAAGTTAATGTAATTGCGATATAGATGTATACCTATTGAATTAATACCATTTAATTTATTACATTTTTGTTACATATTATAAATATGTAACCTATGTATTGTAGGTTGTTAATCCAAACTTATACGCATCATATTATGTGTATTAGTTCAATTAAATAATTTCAGATAAATAAAATAAAAACTTATCAAACTTATCATGAATTTCTATACAAAAGCTTATTTTTATAGCTTACTATAAATCTCCAAAACTTTGAAAGCTCCATAAAAAATTGTCTCATTTCTCCTCAGTGTAGCGCAGGTGCGATATAGTAAGATTCATAGCTATGTATTATTCCTGTTTTATACTCACATCTATTACTCCTAAAATAGATAGTTTATGTTAAACTGCTTGAAGAAATGTAAATAGGTTTATCTTTCTACTAAATTATTACATATTTTTGTGACATATTTATTCCTAAATGTTTGGATCATATTGCATATAAGTACAATAGTAAACGTGTGTAGTTAAAATATTTAATAGTTGTATGATCCGAATGGGTAGTAAGACGAGGTGCTAAAATAAAAATATAAAATAAATCTTTATTTATATGAAACTACTCAACACTGGTACTTATCGTTTTACATCCACTTTTTAGTACACACTAGCCCACTTAAAATGTATGTATCAAATGTAATATCGAAATGGATACAACGGCGTTATGTTTAAGACTTATCTTTGCTTGGGTCGGTTCAAATCTAGAATTTGTTACGTTTTAACTTTCTCACTATCTTACGTGTATATAAAGTATTAGATCACTTAAGTTATCCCCTTAACCCTTAAAGATTAAAATTTAAATATACCACCGTTTTGCACCTATTTAATTTTAACACCATTTTGCACCCAAGTATTACAGCTTGCACCCTGACCCCAGAGACTGTTTATGTTCAGGAGGTCAAGTTAAGAGTATACCCCCCCCCCCACTCACTAATTAGTTTTGATGCCAAAATAAAAGTCCTGTTTTGCAACTTTTTAACCCAAGTATGGAGTTTTGAACCTTAGTAGATAAGTGAGAAAAAAATATTTAACATACAAAAAAAAACTAACTCGTTGGACCCTCCCAGTGAGGGAGCAACTGATTTTCTTTTTGAACTTTGTGATACAATATTTCGTTTTTTAAATAATAATGGCACCCTAAATAGTACAAAAACATATGTTGCCACTTCCTAAACTAATGCAGGGGGGCTGGTGTAGGGTGATGGAAATATCATTTTACTTGTTACAGTCCACAGTAACTAAAATTAAAGCTAGTAAATTTATCTACAGTTTTTGTATAAAACAAAATGGCCGACAGCATGTAATTACCTTACTAACTCTAGAAATATTAATAAACGATAAACATTCTAACTTGTTTTCTATTATTTTTTGATGATAATAAACAAACTAATGTTTTTAGGTATACTAATTGTAACAACTATAATAGTGTGCTTAACGCTCTTTAGTTTGAGATATTTACGGCCTCCCTATCACAAAAATTAAGGGGCCCAGAGGTGGCTCTCTATCAAGCAGCTATGAAAACATTATATAATACTCCCTCAGCAGATGTACACATTAATGTAATAGCTTAGCTTGTTCAATGGCATTATTGGCTTCGAAAAATTTTGTACTTTAAAAAAATAAGTGTGTTTACTAAATAAAAGCATTAAGAATAATCTTTTACATTCAAGTCTTAAAATAAACTAGATGGTCTTGCAAAAACTTTGTTTTAGAATAAAATAAAAATAAAATTGATACATTTACTGAACCACATTTCTTATAGTAATTCACGAAAATATGGTAAACTTGCTCATGCATTTGTTATTCAGTGTCAATAGAAAAAATCACCAAAAAAAATATTGCTATAAGTTATAATATTGTTTGTAAATGCTGTGTTACGAGTTTAAATTCTCACAATCACAGTCTTCATCATCATGTGAATAATTATTGCGACTGTTTTCACACTTCTGAGACTCAACATTTGTAAACATACACATATCGGTGCACGGGAGATAACTACGGCAATAGGAGCACAATTTGGAGAGACTGTTTGTTTTTCATGAGCATTTAATGAGCTCTAATATTTCTGAAGGCGCTGGTGGCATGTCTGTAATTTTTGTGACATAATAACCATTACTATTATCCCAACAATAGCTAGATTCAGACGATGGTATATTTGGATGAGCAGTAAAATCATTGTTCCAAATTATGCACGGATAAAATAGCCCTCAATATTGAGGATTTTAGAGCAGACAACGTTGGTGGCATCTTTTCAGATTCCACTTTTTTTTAATAGACCATCTTACTTCTCCCATTGTCAATGCTGTAGATAATGGCGTATAAAGTTTGCAGATAAAATTTAGAGTCGTTCTTTAACACACTCCCAACTTTCCTTTGCCTGAAAAACCTTATATGGTATCACAGCAAGTGAAGTCACAACATCCTGGCAAAACACTGTCCTTTTGTCGACCCATTACTAAATAGTTAATACTTTGTGCTAAAAGTAGAACAACTAACAATGCTGGCTATACTGTTGGTGGTGTAGGTATCAGTTGGGTAACATGAACTGCAGTTATTGGCAAAGCTGTGGTTATATGAGAATTGAAGGTGAACCGTGTTGGAATATTTGAATTTTCACTAATGCCGTCACTTACACATTGTGTGCCATCTTGCATGGAAGCACCTATGATGTTGTGGAATGTCTTCCCTATAAGCCATACCTTCATGTCAATAATATCAGGGTGGCCTACAGAAGCTAGGTTGAGGTCAGGATAAGTTTTGAATTATATAATAGTTTTGGATGGCATAAAACAATCTCTAATAACAGTTGAACAAACAAGAAGGTATAGTGTACAAGTTCCAGACTTTTTCGCAGTTGAAGAACTTGTGTATTGTCATCTGCCTATTTTCACTGATAAATGGCCAGCGCTGTGGTATGTATAATGTTTTTTACTTTCTCTCTATCTTACAGGTAGAGAAAGTATGGTGATCGTCAAAAAAATCGAGCTCGAGATTTTGATGAATTTTGACGTTTCATGACTTCCTGAATCCGAAAAAGTGGTTTTTGAATTTCCGTCTGTCTGTCTGTCTGTCTGTCTGTACATCCAACTAGAGCCTAAACTATTTTACCGATTGAGCTGAAACTTGATATCTAGGGTTTTCATAGGGTTGCCCCGAGGGATTTTTGGAATTGGATATCTACCCCTAAAATTAAGGGTAGTTTACAGAAGAGAAAAAAGAGAAAAAGTCGATTTTCTCAAAATCGGCTCCAACGATTTTGATTTAATTTAATTAATGAACATTATTAAATATTCCAAACAAAATTGCTACTCTCAATATTTCGGCAAGATCGTTTTAAGGGCTCCGGTCTGATGCGTAAATTAACATTTTTTATAATAGCTCCGAAACTATTTGAGATATGAAATTACTTAGCATTACAAATATGTATATATATTTATAATACAAATATTTTATTCGAAACATATTTTTATAAAATCAATAATTTTCAATCTATACGCAATTATATATATATTTTTAGCTTTTTGGACATTAAAGCTTAAGTACTGCGATCGTAAAAAAAACTAACCTGAAATGTTGATGGATTTCGACGTCTCATGACCCCCCGAACCCTAAAAAATAGTCTTTGCAATGCCGTCTGTCTGTGTGTCTATTAAAACTTAAAATTAAGGGTAGTTTACTGAAGGGCAAAAAGAGAAAAAGTAGATTTTCTCAAAATCGGCTTTAACGATTTTGATTAAATTTCATTTAAAAACATTAATAAATATTCCAAACAAAATGGCTACCCTCAATATTCGGCAAAATGGCTTTAAGGGCTCCGGTCTGATGCGTCAATTAACATTTTTTTAAATAGCTCCGAAACTATTTGAGATATGAAATTACTTAGCATTACAAATATGTATATATATTTATAATACAGATATTTTATCCGAAACATATTTTTATGAAATCAATAACTTTCAATCTATACGCAATTATATGAATTTTTTAACTTTTTGGACATTAAAGTTTAAGTATTGCGACCGTAAAAAAAAACTAACCTGAAATGTTGATGGATGTCGACGTCTCATGAACCCCCAAACCCTAAAAAATAGTCTTTGCAATGCCGTCTGTCTGTGTGTTTATAAAAACTTAAAATTAAGGGCAGTTTACTGAAGGGCGAAAATAAAAAAATTTTGTTTTCTCAAAATCTGCTCAAACGATTTTATTAAAATTGGTATCTAGACGTTGATTAAGATTATAAATAAACTGGCTATTTTCATTTTCCAATGAAAATAATTTTTAGGGTACATTACAGAATCGTTAATTTCCGTATCTCCACAACTATTGGAGAAACTAAACAACTTATCATTGCAAAATTGTAGGAATATTAGAAATAAAAAACTTTTATATGACATATATTTTTATAAAAACAGCAGTTTCTGAGATATTTGCAAATATATTAATACAATTTTGTGAGCTTTAGTTGTAAACATATACTACTTAAGTCTTAACGCAATAATTCACCAATGCCATAGAGTAATTAAATATAAGTATCTAAAAAGGTATGTTATTTTCCCTTAAATCTCTTAGGAGAAATGTTTGCATAGCAATGATCTATCTCCATTTTAGACTCAATAGTCAATATTTTCATTTTTTATTGGACAAAATCTATAAATGAATAATTAATTATCAATGCGATGACTTTAAGATGTGTAACACCTTATAAAATGTTAAAATTTTAACCAGAAATCGAAATTTTAATACGAAGTGTTGACCCTTGTGGAAGACATTAAACTGTTTGAAATGCTCTTAGGTGGACAAAGATGCGCCTCTTTTCTCATTGATTCTATATCATTGTATATTATTTTATGCGTGTTCTTATGTGGAGTGGTGATGATACAATGTACATTATTCCGTTCAGAAATCTTACGAGTTTATAGAAAGAGAGAGAAAGTCTGTGCGGTGTGCCGTACCATTTATTTCCATTAGAGTTATCTTCCATAAAATTAACAATGCCTGCCGCGAAAAATATATATTGGCTCTTGACCATACTTGCAGATAAATTCACTTTATTATTCCTGCAGACATCATCCATCTGCGATTTGAGTCTCATACCTGAGAAGACAGTTGTACTCTATCGAAAAGCCCAATCCATGAGGCCGATTGATAATACTTTAGTTTCTAGTGGCTTGATAAATTGCTATTCCTATGACAACTTGTTGAGGCCTAACATGTATCGGCTGCATATTGTCAGTACATGAACGGTACACTTGTTGCGTAAATTCTCATTTTGTAACACATCTCCCAAATCACTTGAGATAAGAAATTACTTATCATTTCAAATATGTAGGTCTATTTATAGTACAAATATTTTATTCGAAACATATTTTTATAGAACCAATAATTTTTAAGCTAAATGTTAATATATATATATTTTTTAACTTTTTGAAAACTAAAGATAAACTATTGCAACCGTAAAAAAAATCTGAGATGTTGATGGATGTCAACGTCTCATGACCCCTCGAACCCTAAAAAGTGTTTTTTGCAATTCCATCTGTCTGTGTGTCTGTTTAACCTTAAAATTAAGAGTAGTTTATTAAAGAGAGAAAAGAGAAAAATTAATTTTCTAAAAATCGGCTTAAAGATTTTGATTGAAACTCGTATCTAGGCGTTGAATAATATTATAAACAAAATCTATAATCATTTTCGTATGAAGATTACTTTTACGGTAATTTAGAGAAGGGAGAATTTCTGTATCTCCGCAACTATTTGAAATATTGAAAAATTTATCATTGCAAAATTGTATTAGGCCTACTATTAAAAATAAAAACTTTTATTTGAAATATATCTTTATAAAATCAACAGTATCAAAGATACTAGCATATATATTAATACAATTTTTTCATCTTTGCTTGTACAGAGATACTGTTTAAATTTTACGCAATAGTTCTCCAATGTCATAAAGTAATTAGGTATAAGAAAGTCTCTCAAATGTTATTATTATTATTAGCACCGCGTCTTACTACCCGTTTGGGTTATACGCACTTAAGCTAATGTGCAATGGTAGGGTGATTGTGAGATGAAATGGAGGACCTACAGTTTAACGTGGAATCAGAACCACGGTGGAGGCCTGGCATTCCTCACATTCACAAGTTGTTATTAATACACATCTCGTCAGAGGTGAAGGAAGGGTTTGGCAATCAGATAAATTTGTGCCGGGACCGAGGATTGAACCCCGGACCCTCAGCACAGAAGTCCGACACCTTACCCCTCGACCACCAGGTCACCCCTCTTAAACGTTGATATTATCTTTACTTCAACCTCTTAGGGGAAATCTTTCTACAGCAATGATCTATATCTCTTCATTTTAGATTCAATAGTCAATATTTACCTGTTTTATTGGTCTAAATTTATGGGAATCTAATAAAAAATGTGACAACCAAAAGCTGTGCAACCCCTAATAATCTGTCAAAAATTTAAGTGAAGATCGAAATTTTAATACGAGGTATTGATCCTTATGGACCCAATATCAATTTTTTTTTGTCCAAATATACTAGTGAGAGCTTAATTCTTTAAAGATAAAATCATAAAATTTAAATCCGGGAGTCAAAAAATGTTTACGGTAATTATAACGCAATTTTTGCTCGGGTTTACAAGTATATACTAGGCTTATTTCGTTTTACATATATTACGAGTTTTGATTAAATATCTCCATTTTTAAACAATGGAGTGAGAAAGTCAATACGGAGTTCTTTTCCATTTTTTTTTTTTTTTTAGCTTTTATATTACAACAGAAAATCTACTAATAATCTGTGTTGTAATTAAAGTAGCTATTAAAGAAAATAAATTTAATAAGCTTAAACGTTTCCTTTAAACATTTCACACCAAATATTAACTATCACGCTATGTTCGAAAAATAGAATAGTCGAGGACAGTAACACTATTTGTGTTCTCCATATGGCAAAGCGTACACAATTATCTAAGTGATGTGATGCCAAGATCTGAATCTGCAAACAATGGTTTGATTCTCAGCAGAGTGCATTGAAAGGTCCAAAGTATTCTTCTAATAAGAGTGATCAGAATCTCTTTGTAAATTTTGACCATTCTTGATAAAGCTCTAGTCAAGATTTACTTGCTAACTGTTTTGTTCTTAGTAACACAATACTAAATTATGATTAAAAGCATAGAGGGAAAAATAATTTAATCCAAGAGTGAAATATACCAAAACCTTTTGGGATGGAGGTGAGTTAAGGTCTGTATTTTTTGTTTTTATAAAAAAAATCATCTTTAGTCAAATTAAATAAAAATATTACTTCATTAGACATGTCAATTTAATTTTCTACGTATAGTAATCTCAACAATTCTTGAGTACTTGTCACGGGTAATTTTAATTATTTGAACATAACTTATTAAAACGTTTCTGTGAAACTTCTTTGATGGTCAAGATAAATATTCAAGACAATATATATATATATATATATATATATATATATATATATACTGTAGCATTGTTTTATTTATTTTGTTAAAAAATTGCCCTACTATAATAACCTTGAAAATAATTACTTAAGCTCACTCTTCTTCCACTTCACATTAAGGATTATTTTTAAAATCCAGTTTGGATAATTTAAACACTCGGCTCAAAATAACAATGAATTGAAAGCTTTGGCATAAAACGTCACCACTTACTACTCATCAGTCGGTACTTAATAGATTCCCCAAAGATAAAACCCATTAGCTAACACCTTCTTAGCGTAATCAGGAATTTATCTTCGCCACCACGCTCCCTCTAAAAACTAACTACCAAATCCAGTGAAAATCTTGGCAAGACACAAATCCTGTTAAAGTAGATCATTCCCGCGAGTTTGTCGTTTGCATAATTAAAATCCATCTCACCCCACCCCTAAATCTCCCTCTTTCCTTCAAATTAGAGCGCTGTAATCGCACTCTGCCCGTCGATATCACAAAGTGCCCCCACTTTCTCTTCCCAGAAAACTTTCCCCAAAATAAGCTAACCCTGCTTCCTTGCGAAGGCATTTTTACAAAGTACTTACTTGGTAGAAAGCCTGGGGAACTCCCCCGTCTAGCGATAATGCAGGTTACCCTTTTACTGTTATTTTACTTAAGCCTAGGACACATCTAAATGTATTAAGTGCATTATTGGACCTAAGTAACAAACATTACAAATAGGGCTTAGTAATAGTTAATAAATTGAATTGTATCTGATTAAACTAGATGCGTCCTTGTAGCCAAATAATAAAACAAATTAATTATCTTAATGTTACTATAAAGTTTTATCTAGCTGTTGATGTCTGCCACTGAGTAACCCTCCAATTATTTTGAAAATATAGCCCTATATTTAAAATTTTGCTCTAAATAACCAATTAAAATAAAATACGTATTGAATTTCTTTATATTTTAACTCTTAAAGTGACAGTTTGCATTAACAAATCAATACATATTTATTTAATTCATCTATTGTTTGTGTTATATCTTTATTTAAAAAATAACATTATTTCATATACCGTATTACTTAGTATCAATAGATTTAGTGATATTATTTACAAAAGAAATGTCAATTAAAATTTTAAAATATTCTCTATAAAATGAATACCACCCAATTACCCTCAAACTGGTCAGGTTTACTCACCTGATATTTTCTTTGACATTGTTTAATTTTAGAAATTAAAAATTAAGTGAAAGTACTATTATGTAGTTTTCATACCTTATTAGTTATGTGTACACAGTATAACCCCGATTATCCGTACATCGGGTTTTCTGAGGGTCACTTATACAGATTCGTATAGCTGCAGATATTTTCGTTTAATTCGGCCCAAATAATTTTGTCATTACTTTTACCTAACATTTCAGAATTTTTTTCTTTTAAGAAAGTTAAAGAATTTTGTATATTGCATTGTATAGTAAATACACATGTTCACATGTAATAATAATTGTTTTGATGTATTGTAGCTACAGTACACACTGAAGAATTAAGTAAGTACATATTAGTGCAATCGTTATATGCTTTTAAATTGTAGTACTGCACTGTATTTTCAATAAAGTAGTTTAGTGCAAGATCCTCTTATTTTTTTTCTATAGGATCATTTGTCCCGGTCGCTGCAGGGTCTAACGCGTAACTCTTGTAGTAGACTAGACTGCCGATGACGGGGATATTGAGGTTCGAATCTTGGTTGGTTATGCTAAGTATTGTTTTTCCAAAAGGATTTTCACTCTCTCTCCTCGCAAATGTGGATACACCTCTTCTAAATATAAACTTCCTAATCTCAAATAACATTAGCATGATTAGAGCATAATCGTATAACCCGAACGGATAATAAGACGCGGTACTAACAAATCCCGATATTCAACTATACGGACTAACCTAGGCTCTAGTTGGTCTGGATATTTAGTGTTATACTCTTAAAATATAACAAAATTTAAAATTTAATACATTTAGGCCAACCCTAAAAAATAGGTTGTCCTAAATGTTATAAATCCACACACACACACACACACACACACACACACCATGTTTATTAAGTGATATCTTTAGAAATATTCTATTGCTGAGCGTTGAAGAGATCTGGATATATTAAAAAAGAATAAATTTCTATCCCTTGTCACACCTCTGTGAACAGCTATGGTTTTCCCGCTTAAAAGGGTCGTAAAAAGATAAATCAACTTTATGACCATCTTATTGTTCAGGAAGATTCGTATAAAATGAAACTTGGACCATCACCAATGCAATAAAGTGTAATGTGTAACTTTATTAAGAATACTATTACAATAAAATAGCATGCATATTTTTGGTTCATTTTTCTTCCTTATTTTACATACCACCCATTATCATATTTCAATTCCTTTATGGAATCTCAAATATAGAGTGGATTACCGCCAGACACGATTTAAAAAAATAGTGGTGGAATTGAAATTACTATATATTATAGTCATATAATGCTAAAATAAAAACATAGAAGAGATGGAAAATAATCTTCTTACAGACAGTTTTGCCTTAAAATTATTAGATTGTTCTGAATAGTTAAATATGTTTCATTTGAAATTAATTTTTTAAAGAATAGTACAAAAATATATTTTTTCAGTTCATTATAATTAAATATAAATTTAAATCAACAGAATTATTCACAAAACAAAGATGTATTGAGATAAATTACATAACAAAGGAGTTGCTTGGATGAAAATTTTATAGACGGCTGTTAAGTTGCAAACTTAAAATGTATAAAGTATCTACTAAAAAAAATATTCTATACCAGATTGAGATATTCAAATTGAGACACCAAAACACCCTGAAAATGTATATTAGAACAAAAATCGCTTCATACATTTTTTTTTTATTTTCGTGGAGGAATAGAACATTACTAGTTATTTTTGATCTGTTAAACGTCTTAAAGGTTATTTCAAGGTTAACTTTGTTTTTTTAAATAAAAATCTATAATTTTTTATCGGCACTTTATTTTACACAAAAAAAAATTTGCCTGAAAATTTTTATACAACAAAAATTTATAACACTTTTTATTCATGAAATTTTTACTACGCTAAATGCAATATTATTTATAAAATTACTTTAATACATGTTAAAAATTATGTCCATTAACATCGAAAACTTTTAAAATAATAAAGCTTTGTTGAATAAACATTGTTATATAAAATACAAGTTAAGATATTTTGAAAAGTAAATGTCACTAAAAAAATGTTTTAGGAAAAGGCTGTTTATTATTTTGTGTGGAATAAAATTATTTTAAAATAATAATAGCTAGGTTTCTATTAAAAATATAAAGGTGACATTGAAATAACTTTGGCTACGTCCAACAAATCAAAATTAGTTAGTGATATTCTCCTTCCCCCTTGATAAAAAAATATTTTGTACAAAGAATTTTTTTCCTAAAATGATTCATTTTTCGAATATTCTGGTGTCTCAACTTAAATGCCTCATCTGGTATATAGAATGAAGCAAGACATTAAATCTCTTGATTGTAAATCACAACACCATAGGAATGTTCATTAAATATATAAAAGAATTGAGTCTATGATAAATAAATTACTGCACAGTCCCAATGCATAAAATAGTGTTGAGCTAAGTGCACAGTTTCTTAGCTTAATTTAAAAAGCCTAATGTCAAATGAATATTAAATTAAAGCTATGATGGTTGGATATTGTAAGATCAAATTAAAGATGGATGCTATAATATGTGAGATAGATTTCCATTTAATTGGGTCAATGTAATCTTTGTGCAATGGTTCAAATTTCACTCAAATAAAACCCACTAAGTTCGGTTAAGGGCTTTATATCTACCAGAGCTTGGCGATAGTTTCATCTAGATAGTTTAAGTGATTTGGATCAAGACCTAGTTTTGTGAATGACTCGTAAAATGCATTTGGTACGTTACCCGTGAATTATACGGGGAAATTATATTCCTGCCAAACTGTATTTGTGGTTTAAAGCAAGCACACCAAACGTGCAAGTACAATAACGACGTCAGTTTACGCATTTAATGCTATCAACAAAATGAACTACCTGAGTGCATGAAATGTGGTCACCCCAAAATACCTCTATTGAATAATTACTTCCTAGTTCGATTTGGGGTCACCCCCATATATTAAGCTTCGTGGTCACTCCGGGACTAAAACCACGCAAAGCAGGTTGTGAATACTATCATTTATAGCAATTTACATCACTGGAATTTAAATTAAACTAATGAAACGAAAGGAAGAAACTATCGCTGTCATGAAGTAAATACGGTAAGTACACAGCGCACATATTTTAAAGAATACCAATTTTGTGGGGTTTTACACACTTGTAAAAGAATTAAGTTATTGGTCTATGGGGGTCCTTGATATTAGCACACTTTCACTCTTAGCTCAGCAAACATCCTGGCTACGAGCATCTCCAAACCACCAGTATTCACTTCAAGTCTTCTGGCGGGACTTGAACTAGATACTTTAACAAATAGAGGATAATAATTTTGTTCTGAAAGCAAATATTCTCAAAATAAAGTTAGTAATTTAAATAGGATTGTTTATTATTTGTGTGTTTATAGCAACATGCTAATCTACTACTAATGGATATATATATATATATATTATTAAATATACACAATTTTTAAAGTAACTATTCAATATCCATCTTGTAATAGGTTGAAGCTTTGGATGCACCAAGAAAACCTTTCAAAATCCAGTTCAAATTAAAAAATATATATATCGTCATGAAAAAACCCCACGGTGTGAGCCCACAAGTGATCTATACCGACCGAACGGCTACCACTGTTAGTTTTGATAGCGCCAACATTTGCGGATGGAGGGTTTTATGTGATCAGCATTTTTTGTTTCCTTGTTTTATTTAAATAGCGCCTCATTTGTCCTCACGGGGCTGAGTTGACCCCTTTCAAGACCCACTGCACAGGAGCCTCAAGTTGGTTGGCGTTGAAAACCCCATGGTGTCCATGACAGGATCATTCACTAATAAAAATTATCCCTGCAGTTTGTCTGTGTGGGTAGCAAGCTCTGTGTTGCTGTATGTTCTATTAATATACTTTTCTGTTCCCGCGGTCTTGGATGTCATGGAAAGTTACGTGCACATTTGTACCAGTTCTACAATTCTGTGGCTTGGTGCTAAAAGGGCCAATGTCAAAAAACGTAATTTTTCAGGAAAGGCTTTCAAAGATTTTGCTATTTCTTCTAGTGATAATATCTTCTACAATTATGTCTCAATGAAATTAAAACTTTTGTGGCTTAACATCCATCAAGCACACATATCAAAAATATACATTTTAGTTTCAAGGTCATTAAGGATTTAGAGTTAAACATGACATTGGCCCTTGTTGCATAAAGGAATAGAAATAAATACATTAATAATATTAATAACACATGACATTGGCCCAGTAAATTACTACTTTATTAATTCATATTTTCTTTAATTTTAAAGGAAAAAATATTTAAACTAGGATTATGATTAATTTGAGACTTGTATTCAAATAATATTTAAAACATAAAGAAGAAAAAATTGATCATTTATTTATAATAATATTAAACAAATCAGTTATCAAATTCAACTATCTAAAGATCTTAATTTATATTTTAAAAAAAACAACATATTTTTGCTAGCTTTAACTTCTTCATTAGTAAATAATAATTTTTAAATTTAATTATTTAAATATTAATTTTATGTTAGAACCTGAGAAATGTAAATTTAATAATAGTTATCATTAGCTATTCCAATGGTTTGATGTAGAAAATCTAACACCAAATTCTAACTTAAAATGTTCTCACTCAACATTTTCAGCCATTCCTAAATCTTCATTCCATTCATCTTCTTCATCTGGTAAATAATCCTCTTTGTTAGCCATTCCAATAAATGACTCATAGAAGGGCCTACTTGTGGGATGTACGAACTTGAGCAGTGAAATCAAATCCTTAACCTTCTTTTCTGGTAAAGCTATAGGTGTTTCGTGAAGAGGAATCAATAATGTTTGTGGATCATCGTCGGATGAATATCTTGATCTGGTTTTCATTTTCTTTCGAGATAGATCCAAAGTATTAAATGCTTCATCGGATTGAAATGATTGTTTGTAAAATATTTTACCAGGGCTATCGATGCGATACTGCATCCATTTGATGGTTTGCCATCTAACCGACTCTCCTTCCTCATTAGTTTTTCGATGCACATAACGATTAGTCAAGAGGTTTTGAAAGTTGAAGAATTGATCCTGTTGTAATTCAACAACCAAAATAGGGGGTTTTATAGGCACAAGTCTAATTAAATTTGCCCAGTCTTTCGGCAAATCAATCTTGGCTGTCGTTCTCTTTTTTACCTTTTCTATTGATGCATGGATAGTATCAGCCTCCATGTGAGTATGGCCGGGTTCAAGAAATTTATGGTTGATTTCAATGATATTATTTCTTCCTTCTTTTCTAAAATCACACAGTAAATTTAGCAGCATTACTGAAACGTAAATGTTGCGATTTTGTCCAGGGCAACAATCACTGTACATATTGACTTTCTCAATATTTGGAGGAAGTGACTTGAGATAGTGACTAAGGCACGATGCTATTTCCTGTCCACCCCGACCAGCCACAGTTTAGTCCCAGATATAACAAATTGGTGTTCCTTTCTTTCCTCTTGTCTCAAAAATAGTTAGATTCAGTGTCCATAGCTGCCTCTTGTAAAAGGCTATACCACTTTCAAGAACACAGTACTTTATATTGTTGTCACAATTTCATTAAATAAAATACTATTCAAAAAACGAGGCAAACTGGAAATCAGCCGTTTTTAAAACAAGTACTGACAACCAATGTCCTATTAATTTCCCCAGATTTTAACTGTAAGAAAGGCCAAACTTGACATTAGCCTTTCTTGGCTTAGGTATATGTATTTTCACTTGGCCAATGTCTACTTTGGCCGTTCTAACAATTCATTGATCAACAAAAATCAGATATATTCAATATGACATTGGTCTATCTGATTCAAATAAGTAAAAAAAAATGATACCATATACATTGGCTCTTCTAGCATATGAAAATATAGAGTCTTTAATGTATTATGATCAAATAAAATGAAAATAGAAAAAAGTTGACATTGGCCCTTTTAGCACCAAGCCACAGAATTAAACTCGATAAACGACAGTTAATTCTGCAGCACAACCAACGCTGAACTTGATCTTTAAGAATCTTTTGAAAGCGGTATTTAAAACCATTACAAACGTATAAATCGCTACCAAGCTCTATAATTGCCTTGCAACAACCAGATGAGTAAGGAAGTCAAGTCTCAATTAATAGGAAATGAAAACTGCCACATTACTTTCCCTATCAATGACTCATTGTTTGTTTAGCTTAGGTCGCACATCGGATGTCGTCCTGATTGCGAACAGTCCTGAATGTTGACACGTGAGTACCCGGAGAGGATTATTTGGCTTTGACATAATGAGGAGTCCAGATTTTGGGCACACCATGTTTGCTATACCATCCCGACACTAATTAGACAATAGGAGCGGTTCTCGTGTTCCTAGCAGTCGTGTGGTGCCGCCTTTCATCCTTGTCATTCTAGATTTAACTAAATTATATACAAGAATAATACCATGTTAGGTTAGGTTAGGTTAGGTTAGAAGGAACGCCCTGAAGGTAATGGGAATTGTCAATAAACCCCTTTCCCCCGGGTCACCACCCTCACACAGGAATTCTTGCGAGTTGTTCTTTTACTTGCTCGCAATCTGAACAAGGAATATTTAGGTGGTCATAACATTTCGGGTGTGTTCGCAATCTAGATGAGTTTTCCCTTGTTCGCATTCAGGGAGCAATCGCACGTGGTACAAGTTCTCTTGGATAGTGGGTCGCAGTTCGTTCCTCTCAGTTTATCAGTGGCAGTTTGTTTACAAGTGAGAGTGTAAAGCAACTAAGGGAAAACCACCCTCAGTGCACGGGATCAGAATTATAATGACAGTGATGTTGGGGTTCAAATCACAGTCGTGTCCACTGATGGTGGTTTTTCCTAAGAGGTTTCCCACTTTTCTTCCACGCAAATGAGGGTAGATTAATTCTTTTACATACTCCTATCCAATTAGTGCAATTATTATAATTACATGCTTATAAACAGAACGAGTAGTAATACGTTATGTTTAAAAAACTGTTCTACGCGTAATTTGTAGATTAGTTTATTATGAGCGTGACAACTTAAACTATTTGATCATCAATGTGGGTCTACTTAAAGTTCATGCTTCTAAATATTTGAATAAAAGTGAGTACACTAATATCATAGTATGTGCTGTACGCGGCTAATTCAGTTCCTAAATCATGTGATTGTTACAACTCGATGTTCATGACATGAAGTTTAAGTCACTTTTATAAAGTAATAAATCAATATTCGGTGTATTGGTTGATATAAATAAAAGCTTTAGTTTATATATTTATATTTTAGTGGATTATTTAATCTTAATTTTTTCCTTTCAACCCTAAATGGAAACCCATTTAACATTACTTAATCTTAAAGATAAAGAGGCTTGATTGAAGTAATGCAATTTCAAGAATTAATGGTCTATTTTATCTCTTTTTTTCTAATTCTTTGGCTTAACTCAGGGTAGAGAAGTTAATAGCATTTAGCTGATATTTTATTGTGATCAACTCTTTTATTTTAAAGTTCCAACAGTTGCTTTCGTTTTTTTTTTTTTTACCGTTTCTTATTTCCTGAAAAGCACTCTTACCCATGACCAGGTGTTCCCTTTTCAGGAAATGTTATATATTTGAGGCTCCATTATTTTAATAAACTATGCTTTACTGTTATATACATATATAAACTTATTATATTCAACATGAAATCGAGTATAATATTTTCAAAAAGTGAGATACCTGTTAATTACCATCCTCAACCAAGTTTTGTCAAAAACTATCAAATTTAATTCATAAATACTATATGATGACATAAATTTATTAAGTTTTGCTGATCACACCCAGTAGATGTTTTTATAACATACCTCTCTATATACTGTGATTAAAATAAAGTAAAAATATTTTAAAAATCTATTTTTTTATATTTAACTACCACACTTTTGAGATAAAATGGTAATAAATATATAACATAATCCAACAACAATATAAGTAAGGATCAAATATCGAAATTGACCAAGGTTTACAATGACTGACCATTTTAAATAGCCTGGTGCCAAAACTAGTTTCAATAATGACTGGGTAAAGTAAATTATGTCCAAACTGTGGTGTCAATGATCTTCAATCTTCTAGATATTGACCAGGCATTCCTGACAATGACCAAAAGTACGTAGTCAATGTTGATTTCCTATTGTCGATAGCACAATACCTAGCCATGTGCTCTATTTCCAATGTTGAAATCGGTAATAGACCAGGCTAGGTTGTGTTAAATGGGGATACTCAATTGTTTGTTAAACCGTTCCTTATTATTATTAATGTAAATAAGTTGTTTAGAGTTTTATCAGGTATTCTTAGGCCTTTCGTCCACAGAGCTTCTCAATTGTGATTGGACTGGTTAGTTTTTGAAATCACTAACTGGTCAGTAATTGATTTTTACTTATGCTTCGCAAATGGTACTAAGCAAAAGTTGTAGAATTTAAATCAGTTTTCTACTATCTAGCAGCAAGCACCCTCATTGGGTTTATAGATTACTTAATATTTATTAATATAATGTCCAGGGACCCCATGAGCTGAGGAGGATTTGGTTCTCTATTATTATTATTATTTTATTATTATTATTATTATTATTATTATTATTATTATTATTATTATTATTATTATTATTATTATTATTATCATTACAGATATAAGCGGGGTAACCAAAGAAAAATTTTGATTGGACTATACAATGTAAAAATATTTCAAAATAATAATAATAATCGAATATTCGTGACGGCAAAGGAACTGCAACAAACTGATGCCAAAGTTATAGCGTTGTTCTGAATGTCGAAAGGAAGCATTCTTGAATAGTACATTAAATTTTCAGTTGTTCATTCATGATGATAGAGTTTGTAACTGAGGTAGCTCGGCGACTAGCATGTTGAGTGACCAGTGATTAATCATGAACGCGTCATAAACAAGTCAGCAAACTGTAACCTCGTGAGCTGCCCGCTGTTGAAATACATTAGTGGTGAAGCTCAATCTACTGGTTGGAAATTTAAGTTTTATTCCCGTCACTTTTAAGTCTTGTTTTAGTAGCTCCGTGGGTGAAAAGTCTGAGTTCCATTCATAACTATTAAAATACCCTCCACAAAAGCGTATAGTATAAATATAACGGTTTATAAAATATTATCCATTGATGAAAGGGTATTTATAGTTATTGCCTGTCTACTATCCAGAATGCTAAATTATTATCCATAATCTAATATTTTCAAGTATTAGTGTCTTACTATAACCTGATTTTGGTAGTAAGAATAATATCAGGCGATTACTAAAGCTAATAAAATAATTTTAATTATATATTAATACATCAAGTGATCTGCAGCTGTCACTTTTTATGGATATTATCAATACCTATAAAATAAAACCAATAATATATGTTATTTTATCAATGTAGGTCCCAAAGAAGTATAATCGAATTTTCTAAACATTTCTTCCAAAAATATGTCAGGGTACATTAGATCATATTAGATAGAGATTGTAGAATTATTGGAAATGTATGGTAATCATATTTGCGTTGAGGTAGACTGGAAAACAATTTAGGAGTTGGAGTTCCACTTCCCCATCACCCGCAAATCAGACCTGAAGATATGTGCTACACAGAACACGTGTATGCGGGTAGGAGTGTCAAAGAAACTAACATTGATCACAAGCTGGAGGAGCTGTAAGTATCGGCCAGACATTATCTGAAAGATCCACTCCATGAAATAAGCTCTGTCCAAAAGATTTGATCTCGTCAATATTGCACAACCACTGCCAAAAATTGTTCATCCCTAACCTATGAAGTAAACACTTTCCAAAATATTTAGAAGCGTTTACATTAACCAGGCTCACTAAATCATGCTTGGACTTTAAGAACTTAAATATATTGCAACACTCACAAAGGTACGCCATCTATTCTTATATTTAGCTAGCTATATCCATTTCATCCAATTACACCTCACCCTGTGACGTTGTCACAGACATAAAACAAATAAGGACGATCTGGCTCACCTAATCTTGGTCCCCTTTGACTGGGCTGGATCTCGACTTCATGAAACACGCGCACTCAACTCCACTCTACATCACGCGGCTTACTGACCGCCCGTGGCTCGAGGCCCGATTAGAGCAAGACTCGGACATTTGAACATCAAGATGCGCTAACCCGTATGCGCCGACGGTTGTGTTCGAGTGAAACAAGACTCATCCACCGGCGCGTGATTTGAAATTATTACGAGAATAATCGAGACTTTTGTCGAAGCAGTGTACACCCCTCTCCCTTCGTCCCCAGTGTGATTCCCGCCGTATGTGAACACGTGATTGACTTTGTACAGTATATAACGGCTGGACTGTGTAGTGATGTCACTCATTTCTCTGCACTCAATTAGGTGAGACACTTGTCTTAGATTTTGACGTAGGTTGTTGTTCGACGTTTTCTAAATTATGTTTGGGTTAATTTGTTCAAAATTTGAGTTTCGACTTTAAATATAAATTATGGTTACTAATAACTATATTTCTCTGAGACTGCAGGATTTGCCTGTCAGCCATTATGGTTTACGTGCTAACTTTGTTTCTTTGTACTTAACGTTGTGTCCGCCTCACGGACGGGTCGGAACTTTAGTATGCCGCCATCTTGGGGCGCTAATGAAACTTTTGTATGTCGCCATCTTGGGGCGCTAATTATTTCTGATTAATGTGTAACTTATTTAAAATAGTTGTCTTGCTTGCTAAAATTTAAAGATTTGTTATGATTGTAATAATTCAAGTTGTTACTCAACTCGGGGGGCGCGAGCCCGGGCACCCAGCACATTGGTCATAATAGTAATAATAATTAGATTGAACTAATTTGGTTGGAACCTATTGTAACAGGTTAGGTTTAGGTAAATCGTGCATTGCTTTTCTCTGTTGCGCCTTGCAATGGCAGTTTATTATATAACTACATACTTATGTCAATGTAGCGTCAACATCGACGGGTCGTGTAGACCTATACATTTTGCTTGTATTTAACTTTCTTGCTAGTTTAGTCGCCTTCTGCGTGGGTCGATTTAATTATGTTTTGTTTGGTATTAATCATTCTGTTGTCTCTTAAAGACTTGAGGTCTTCTCCCATTATTTATTGTTTATTTCGGCCCTTATCGGCCAATCACTCGACTTTCCTAGAGTGCCTCACTCTCGTATGTCTAGAAGTTGTTTGTAAAATAAAATAAACTCTCTTGTAACTAACCTACCTTTTATTTATAGCAATAAGAACCTATCAAATCAAAGGGGGGGTTACAACCCTTATCTTGAGCAATTCTATCCAGTCCTCCTCATTATACACTATCTCTTTCATGTTTATTATAATGTTATCCTTCCATCTGCTTCTAGATCTTGCCAATGGTTTCTTTTCATTGGGTTTGCCAGCCAATACCTTGCACATGGTTCTAGAATCTCCCAATAGTTTCCTTTAATTGGTTTTGCCAGCCAATACCTTGCACATGGTTCTAGAATCTCCCAATAGTTTCCTTTAATTGGTTTTGCCAGACAATACCTTGCACATGGTTCTAGAATCTCCAAGTTGTTTCCTTTAATTGGTTTTGCCAGTCAATACCTTGCACATGGTTCTAGAATCTCCCAATAGTTTCCTTTAATTGGTTTTGCCAGTCAATACCTTGCACATGGTTCTAGAATCTCCCAATAGTTTCCTTTAATTGGTTTTGCCTGTCAATACCTTGCACATGGTTCTAGAATCTCCCAGTTGTTTCCTTTCATTTGGTTTGCCAGTCAATACCTTGCACATGATTCTAGAATCTCCCAATCGCACTGCATGTCCTTTCCACTTTGGCCCGTGAGATTGGATTACTCTAACAATGTATGATGAGGAGTACAGGATATGTAGCTCATCGTTATGTAACCTTCAACACTCTACACTATATTCATCCCTTTTGGACCAAATATTTTCTGTAGTGTTTACCAGCCACGGTTCAGAATATGACATTCTGACTTCACAAACTCAATGCTGATTAAATTATTTGGCTTCGTCAAGATTGTGCGGCACGGTCCAGATTGGTTCATTAGAGTTTTTTTATGAGAGGTTTTTACCTAAACGGCAGTTAAAATTTGTCTGTTTATGTTTTGGGTTGCCAACACTTGTAAAATATCACTGTTTTATTATACATACTAAGTTTTTTAATTACATGTTATATTTTACATTTAAATAACGTAAACTTAAGTTTTCTCACACTATTTCACTACCATTAATTATTCATTTTTACCCAATCCGAAAAAATATAATTTAAACATAATTAAAAGTATTATTATTTGTTTTGGGACAATATCTATTATGTGTAATATAGAGCGTACATTAATACCTTTTAAGACATACATCGTGTTTACTTGGAAAAGAGAAAATACTTGTCACTTTTATATAAATAATAAATTAGTTTATGATTATTTAATCATATTTTGAAATATCTAACTGAATAAAATATTTTCATCCACTGCGTGGGTGCATCATTTTAAATAACTTGTTTCCGTCACGTTCAATCACAAGGTTCAAATTCGTCGGCTGCCATTTTGAATCTGTATTTGTTAGACCTTTTGTGGAATTGCCGTGAATAATATTTTTTAAATGGAATGAAACCATAAATAAGCTTTGATTTCGACCTCAAATAAATATAATTAAAATTGGCCTAAATTACTGTGATTAGCTATCACATTCATACATTACCATATGTTTTCATTACAGCTGTCCAAAGAGAAACATGTCAGCTGTTGGCGTGGGGTTAAACTAGGGATTATTTCTAGTAACTTTTCGAGCTGTCATCCAAATAAATTAAGGTCATGAATGTACTATACTTATCCATTAAATTAACATGGTTCAAAAATGTTAAGTTGTTAAAATTGATCGGCTAAGCTTGGCAACGTTCATCAGTGACTGTTATTGTGCAAAGTATCTGCCTGTTTTCAACCATCGGCCAATACCTGTATTTGATAGCTACACGTATTTTACACACACGTATGCTGGGTTAAGGTGAAGTATTTACTTCCACAAAAGGCTGAACAAAACTTCATCCAACTGGTCGAAGTCAGAACACGTTATCAGTCCTCTCCATCGTAACAAGAAAAATGGCCCGAGTAGATCTGATCATGCCGATTCGTGTGATCGTTACTGTCAGTTGTGATACCAATATCTGATTGGAGGCTTATACGAGGAGAAATAAAACTAAGCATATATATTTCATGAGGACAATGTGATTCTTTTTTTACTGAATTGGGGTGTTGATAAACACCACCTGATTATTGCACGCACTTAGTTTTGTTAATATCTATTCAAAATAATTTAAATCTACTAAAACATTTAATTGAAATGACTTAAATGTATGTATAAGTTTATTAGCATACCGGCACCATCAGTGTTCTTGGCGTAGCCTTTATTTTTCCTATGAATTTACATTTGGAGCACCTTCTAGAAAATAAAGCCTATTTTTTTCTGCCAAATATTGATAAAATATAACCATCTTATTGAGGTTATATCATATATATCAATAGTATATATAAAAGTGGCTGCTAAAGATGATATGAATTGATGTATTAATACGTTAATTTAAATTTATCTATTTTTTTCTTTCCGATAAAATGGTATATGTTAGTTAATAAGAACTGTATTTAAATTATATTCTTGAAAGTAAAAGTAAGCATAGAATTTCTAAAAATAATTAACTGTGCAGCCAGGTAAGATTGGGTCACCGTCACCCATGTTAAATTAAAGTACGACCAAATACATATTACTTACTGATAAATATTATTTTGTATATATTATAATCGTGTTTTACTACCAGTTCAGGCTATAGGCATATAAATGATCATTACTTTAATGGGATATGGATGAGGAAGGAAGCATTTGAAAATTAATTTACTCGCATTTGCTCGGAAGGAGATTGGGAAACCATTTGATACCCTCAGTAGACTGGACTTGGATTAGAAAACTAATCTCCCTATGTTCAGCAGGCCGTCTAACACGAGAGTGACGCCTTAGATCATTCAGCCACAAAGTAGGTATTTTCTGATAATCATATTTCTAAACAACATTTAAGTATTTAGTTATGTAATCACATCCCCATATACAGGATTATTCAAAAGCAATGGTACAAAACTGAAGGCCTGTAGTGAGAGAGGTGTCAAAGGTAACCAGGCAGTAACGGAATTAAAGAAAGGATAACGCCATCAAGTTCTTTCCTGGGCATGGTAGCTGCTGCCGGGATGTTCGCTGATACCTAAATACCACCCGACCGGGACGTTGGATCGGCTATGCCGAACAAGAGGATTTGCCCATGTTGATCTGGCCTCCACGATCACCAAACTTAACACCCTGTGACTTCTCTTTGTGGGGATAAATCAAGCACGTCGGCTACGTGCTCCCATTGGGCTGAACTACCTTAAACAACACATCTCTGCTGCGGTGGAATGTATAGCCGAGGATATGCTGGGACGCTTCTGGACCGAACTTTACTACCATCTAGACGTCTGCCGTGTAGACAACGGTGGCCCAATCAAACACCTTTAGTGCTTTTAATACTTGAAGTGTTCTGTCTTCTCATGTCGTGACGGTTGTTTGTATGTCAACTCGTTTAAGAATAAAACCGTTTCACTTTTGCCCCATTAATTTTGAATAATCCTGTATTTACACATACATACATTCTGATGATATTTGACACTCTTCATTAAGTTTATTTTTATTTTTATAATTTTTAAAATGTTATGATTTATTATTTTGGTGAATTGGAATGTGCTTCGATGTTCGTCCATGGTATTGACATGCTATTTTGTTGTTGTGCAAATCAGATATACTTTATTTTCATTCACTATAATACGGAGAAAATATCGTCCAACGCGTTTAAAAATAATAAGAATAGTAATGATTTTGAAGTATTGGGGAACATTTACTTTGTATTAAATTATTCATCTTTTAAAATAGTCTGCTGATCTCGTGTTGTTTATATTCATGGTTAGCCATGTCTAATCGAGGCACAACTATCTGGTGACAAGTGAAGAGCGAGTCTCACCAGGAATATAATTAAAGAAGTAAGAGATTTATTTGGGCATAGCTGATCCCACACAGAGGAGATCTCCAAAAAGGCTCATGAGAGATGGTGTTCGTATAATACCACGATGTTTGAGTTTGACAATAATTCAATATCGAATTTCAACCTTATTTTAAATTGCTAGTACTTATTATTCTTACGCTTAATCCAATTAAAGTTCTTCTGAGTTTAGGTCAAACTTTGTTGACTATTGTTACCAGATATTATACGAGGGAATATCAAATGTTTCAAGACTTGTACTGTAAAATAGTGATAGAATTACCTTATATAAATTTTTATAGTTCAAAGTAGTCCTCTTGTGCAGCGATACACTGATCACAGCGCTTTTTACACTTTTGGAAAGCTCCCTGGAAGTCCTTGTTCCGAAGCGTACAGCGCCTGCGATCCAAGCTTGATTTAATTGAGGGTGTCAAACCAGGGACTCTTGCAATTTAACTTAATCTTCGGGAAGAGGAAGAAGTCACAGGGGACCAAATCCGGTGAGTACTGTGGGTGAGACACGATGATCATTTTGCTGCGTCCGATAAACTCTTTCGTTTTCATCGCTGTGTGTGCGGATGAGTTTTCATGTTGGAGCACCTAATTGCCCGCACGTCACAATTCTGGTCTTTTCCGCTGAATGTCCTCCCTCTGACGCCTCAGAGCATGACGTGAATGGACGTGAGTAGTGTCTGCACCGATCCGTATTCACAATGCCAGAAATTTCCTTAAAGGTCATCCAGTGATCCTCATGCACAAGTTGCCTGACTCTGTCCACAATTTCCGGGTTTGTGCTCGAGGAAGTTTACGCTGATCTCTCTTCGTCTTTCAGTGATATTCTGCCGCTTTTGAAGTGTGAGTGCCAATCAAAACACACCGGATGGCTCTTAGATTCATCGCCGTAGCCTGCTGCATCATTTGAAGGTCTCCATTTCAGATTTTCCGAGTAAGACGCAGAGTTTGATGTTCGCTCTCTGCTCAAGTTTGCGGTCCATAATATAATCGCAAATGCACCCGTACACGTCATCAAATAAACGTCCACTGGTCTACACAGAATGATGCCACTTGTCATACTGATAGATTAAGGTCACAGATCGTCACACCAGCGCACGCATCCCGTGCGCCACTCTGTTTTTATTTTACAGAACTAGTCTTGAAACATTTGATATCCCCTCACAATTATACATGGACTGTGTTAATGAAACATAGTTTTTTTTATTCTCCTGAAATAGATTTTAAATGAAATTGGGATTCTTGTTCTGGTTGTCTAAGATCTTTCAGGACGAAATATGTGTCCGTTCACAACGATACTTTTAATAGACCTGTATTTTTAAAGTGAAGGAATGGACACTATCTCAAAAGTTAGCTGGAAGCCTGGTGCGCAGCCAGAGTGTTTTTTTACTAATTAAAATTCATATTTCACATTTAGAAGAAGAAACTAATGTTAAACCAAAATTAGTCGACAAATTATCCAGACATTGTTTTTTATTCCTAGTGAGATCAGACTAATTTATTGCTTACCTAAATTTATCTCAACCTTTCATCCTCAGAAAATATTATAACATCTCAGAAAAGGTATAGACTAAATTTATCATATACAGTATATCGCTATTACTCGCCAGACCACTAATGATTTATTTAAAAAGCTTAACTCCTTTCATAAATATTGTCAATTATTTTACCCTAATAAACAATTTTCCTTTTGAACCTTATAACATAAGAGTAGTAAATTGTAGTTTTATTTTTATTTACAAGACAAGCCAGTCTTTACCCTCTACCGCCATGAACAAAAATGCTAATAAATTGATAGACAATAGCTAAGTGACTATTTTTTATATATTTAAGTTTGTGATCATTCACCCACTATTTGTGTAGATTGCAAGGCTAATAACAGTTGGTATTCATTAAACAATTGATTTTAACAATGAATCTAAAAATTGTTTACAAACAACACCTAGAAACAACAAACGGGATGGTTTTATACTTAATGTCATCGTATATCTTTATAAATTATGTATTCTAGGTACACTCTAGACTAACTCAATAGAACTTTTGAATGAAATTGAATAAAATCAATCTTTTTTATGTCAAGGAATGGTTTTATTCTCGTTTCGAGTATTTGCGAGAGCCCAAATTAAACCAGCCCACGGGAATATCTCCCAGTGTCCCGGTGGCCCAGTCCACCCCTGATATTAGGCTTCAATTACTTTCATTTTGCTTTTTGAACTTTGACTTAGCATCGTAGGGCCCTTTCTTACAAGAATCTCGTGACGCGCAACAATCGACGACACGGTGACGCATGCTCTTGGGAGACAGTGAGTGCTTGTATACTCTGTCGTGCGTCATTTATGTCGTTGCTATCTAAAATTATGTCTTTCGTAACTTAAATAACACCGCATCCACACTACGATCCATTATACATTATATTCAATGGTGCATTATATACAAGCGTTAACCTTTGTGTCACCGTGTTGGAGATACTGCAGGGCAACCAACCTCCACACCACGTGGGTTGAAACCTCAGTGTATTTCAGGACCAGTATCAGTATACTTCTGGAGCAGGTCGTGCGTTTTTTATTTGTGTTTGGGTATTTATTGTCTACACTCTATTTATTCCTGATATGGCAATAATATGATGAAGATAACGCACGATTCCATCACGAGGGGTAGAAAAGAATAGATTGGCAACCCTGGTATCTGTTTTTAACTTCCTCCCAATCTTTTCATGATGTGTGACGCATGATGTTTGCTTGTATAAAAACAAACGCTTAAGAAGCGCGTCAACACCTGCGTCGCGAAACTCCTGTATAGAAGGGCCCTTAAAAACAATTCGGTTGCGGTATTTAAGAAACTTTACCAGTAGAAATATTGACAGTCAAAGTATATATATATATATATAATTATGTTGAATTTACTTCATCAATTGTGTGTATGAACATTCCGTTTACCCAGAAATGCAGCAAACAATTTTAACTTGACGGATTACACTATGATCCTAACTTATAAGCAGAATCATATTGGAGCCATGAAATACTTATTATATGGATACCTTTTAGGGTAAATTATGCACATAAGATAAAATTTTATTGTAAATTTTGCTAAAAAGATTGTTTGGTAATATTTAGTTTCTAAATTTATATAAATATGAATTATATAATTTTTTCTCAATGTTAAATATTTTTTATACAATATTTGTTTCTCTATTTAGCCTCGGGATTATTTTATATATTTTATTTTACTTCGCATACTCCCATTACTTAGTAAACGCACACACTTTTAGCTTATTATGATTTATAATTTACAGTACCTACTTTGTGAAAGACTATACTGCAAAGTTTTATTCACACTACGTGACTTTATTTCTATTTTCTTTTAACTAGTAAAGAGCTATTTCGTGACAGCAGCAAATTTCGCAAGAGAGATTCTTCATCGTTAGCCGCTTTACTCCACGGGTTATGACAATGAAAAGTTGATTCTTCAGAAAAGTACGCGTCTTTCCTCTTATGAACTCACTTGCTGGAAAATCTGAGACTTTTTCCGACCTTTCTTTTTTTTTTTTTTTTACTCTTTCTTTACTATCCCGATTCTCTTTATTTCACTTTCTTCTCTGACATGTCATGCCCTTGTACTTCTCTATTATTTTGATGAGCTCTTCAGGTTGATAGTAAACATTAGGTTGTGTTTCTGTTCAGGATTATATAATGTGCTTTCAATGGCTGAAGTAATTTGGCAAGCGACTCGGAAACGTCAGGATACTAAGCCATAGGTCTCGGGTTGGATTCCCGTATTTAGGTTTTATTTTCAATTTAAATATTATGATCTTTACATGCGGGTATAACCGTAACTAAAAATATAATAGCTTAGCTATTTAATCTATCGATAAAGATACATAGTTTCCTCGTAACACCTTGCTCCCTACCCAAAACCAACCCATTTATTAATTTAATATTTAATTTATATTAGTTTTCTGAATATGATTAAATTTTAAGAAAAAAATTAAGTTATTATTTTTTTTAAGATAACCTATATTAATTTAATAGTCCCTCGAATATTTTAAAACTAGTTAGTGTTGTATATTGGTCTTATAGAATTTTTGCACCCAATGAAAAATTTGTTTTAATCAAAATAATATCTCTACTACTTATAATACAGAGTGTCGTTCTATACATCTGTTTCCTAAGATTTATGGAACCGCTAAACTGATTCCGATGAAGTTTTATTTATATTATGTAGATCTTTACCAGGAAGGTTTTGTCGATTGATAAAATTAATAAAATAAAATAAAATTGATGTTTTAAAAAGATCTTGTCTTAAAACGGGTGATCAATAATGAATTCTACTATTTTATATACATCTTTTATAGCACCTCGTCTTACCACGTGTTCACTGTTCAACTTATAAACATATGCACTATTTACGTTAATGAAATGAATGAAAAACTGCCCTCATACACACGACAGGGTTTCGAACTCCGATCCACCTGTCATCAGTGGTCTAGTCCAAGACACGAGAAACACTTTAGACTATGCGGCCACCGAATCAGGTAAATATTCTCCTATTGAATTTAGAATTAATTATTTTTGTATATAACTCGATTGTTAAATCCAAAGAGTAGTTACATAATATATTTCAATACCAAGTTCAATGGGAAATCATATTTGAGCTTATTTGGTTTTAAATTAACAGATTATTATATAGGATAGTTTCTGTGCTTAAATGTTCGCTTATAATTATATAATTATTAATTGGGTTTGAATGCTGTATTTTTATTTTATTTTGAACTATCCAAGAAAGTTTATACAAGTTATTTAAAAATTATCTATATCTTAAAGAAGCTGAGCAATAACGTTAAAGGCAATTCGAGTAATGCATATTGTGGAGTGACAAAAAGAGGACTGCTACAAGTACAGCTACTCTTTTGACTTCAGGAAAAAATCAGACCATTAATATAAATTCACTGATAGGTTAGGAGATTCTGGATTCAACATCCCACAACTGAATGCAGGTATTATTAAACATGTGGTTTAATCAATCGTCCCCGTGCATAGAGCAAAAATTATCCGTAAAGAGTTTTCAAATACTTATGTAGGCAGGCATGATGGATATCTCAAATACCATAAACGGCATACCGATGGGGTAGAGCGTTTGACCATGATCTAATCTTGAGCGTTGAAGAAGGCAATAGCTGGATGGTTCCACAACGCCCCATATTTTTGAGACAGTTCCATTCTTAAATTAACGTCGAGCAGTGTAGTTTTATCAACTTCATTAAGTATGTGTGTAAGTAAATCAATAAGTTTATTGGCGACCTGGTGGTCTAGGGGTAAGGTGTCGGACTTCTGTGCTGAGGGTCCGGGGTTCAATCCTTGGTCCCGCACAGATTTATCTGATTGCCAAACTCTTCCTTCACCTCTGACAAGACGTGTATTAATCACAACTTGTGAATGTGAGGAATGCCAGGCCTCCACCATAGTTCGGATCTCACGTTAAACTGTAGGTCCTCCATTTCATCTCACAATCACCCTAACATTACACATTAGCGTAAGTACGTATAACCCGAACGGGTAGTAAGACGCCGTGATAATAATAATAATAATAATAATAATAAGTTTTCGTGATCAAGTGACGTTTAGTAATAGCTAGGCTTATGAGGTAAACCAATTCCAGTTGGGATTATTCAGGAGGATATTCATTTAACTGTCCACTTCTAGAGTAGACAATGTGTATATTTCACAACAATTATGGTCACCGATATCACTGACGTCACTAACAACCCAAATGACACATCATAAACAATCTTCTTCAGATTGCGTGATGACGATCCTATAGCAAACAGGCTTACCTACGTGAGGTTGCTTCATATTATAATGCTTGGAAAGTGAACAAACTCCAGTGCGGAGAGCAAGGTGTTTCTTAGAACCCCCTGAAGTAATAAGGGGTGACATTTTTATAACTGAAATTAACGCCAGGAAAGATTCTGTTAAGAGTTATATTATATATTATAATAAACACGTATAATGTCAATTATTTAACTTTGTATTCCCAATATGACTGGAAAACGACATAAGTTATCATGTTATTGTCATATAATAATTGTAGATATCATGTTATTGCTATTCAATTGTAGATAGTTTTATTGTTACACGATATTAAGTAAAATATCATTGCCATTTGGTAGTAGGTATAATGTAATTATCATACGATAATATATATAGTGTTATTGTCATACAATGGTAGGTTTATAGTAAAATCATTGGAATACGTTAGTAGGTATAATTTATATTTCCATACAATTGTAGGTATATAGTTATTGGCATACGATTATAGGCTTTGCGTTGTTTCCATACAATAGTGGGTATAGTGTTATTTCCATACCGTAATAGGTACACAGTAAAGTCATTTCCATACGACTGTAGATATAGTTTTTTGCCATTTTATATTAGGTATAGTGCAATTGTCATACGATAGTAGATATAGTGTTATTGCCATGCAATAGCAAGTATAATGTTATTGCTATATCCTAGGTTTAATCAATTTACTAAAGTTTCAAATTGTGTTATATTCTGTAGATGTTAATTTAAAAAAGTGTACTTAAAATATGTATGCCTATACGAATGCATTTTATCAGTGTTAATAAGGAAAATATATGATTCCAAACTTATGACTTTACTAATATTACACTTTAACTGGCTAATAGAACAAACACTATACAGTAATTAAACACATACTGGTTTCACCCTTGCCCCGTAGCCATTTGTTCATAGCGACGGCATGTACAGTACAAACAGAAAAATACAAAACACAGAACTCAGACATAATTTATATTTTTGTTTGTTAATTCACAGTCAAATAATTAAACGACGAAACTTCCTATGTATTATATCTAATCATCTGATGAATTGTCGCTGTTTGCAAAATAAAACTCTCGGTATCAAAATAAAGCAGAAAATCTTATATGTATAGCTTAGTTAGCATAAATATTTCTCAAAATATTTATGACTGAAAAAATTCCTATATAATTTTGATTACATTCTCTTTAAGCAAAATATTTTTTCAAGCAATATTTTGGATAAACTTACTCCATAAAAAAAAGTTTAGGTGGGTATAGGATTAAGGTGTTAATCTTCTATGATCTGGTTTTCAAAAGTTAAGGAGGTCGGATATCTAATCCTGGCATTTATATTTAGGGTATTTATTTCTAATGGCCTTGCATCGTCCTTTGAAGAAAGTGTGATTGCAATTCATCTAAATAATAGCAGCCTAATTTTAGCACCACGTATGGCTATATGTACAGGCTGTACGCATGTCTTAGTTACTATAATGTGACAGGGATAAGAAAAGTTGAATTTTATAAATATACTCACATTTGTGTTGAAGGGAAGAGTTTAAAGCCATTTATTAAAAGCCGCCTTCAGTACACTCGACTGGGAGTCGAGCCCTAATCTTCTCGGGTCCAGTCTATTGCTAGAGGGACGTTTTAGATCATACTACCGTTGAAGCTGTTTTCATCAGTGTAAATAATCAAGTATTTCATAGGGGTGTTAAGACATGTGTGGTGCAAAAATAGTTCTGTGTAATATATACATATATTATACCAGGCATGCTTTGAGTGTAAATTATCTGGAAATATTGCCGGTTGAAGCTAGCATTTAAATTAATTTTCATTTATTCATTATAATCACAGAGTAACGCAGAATTAAAAGAAAAAATTTATTATATTAAGTAAAATGAGAGTAATCATTTTTATAATCAAATTATCATAAAGTAATGTAAAACTAAAATAATGTATTTAAGTTATGTTTCGACCTTTTGCCGTAAGATCGCGGTCCAAAGAGAACAGCGACACCTGTGTGGAGGTCAGTTGTATGTTGGAGGTCAGTTGTATGATGGAGTCAGTTGTATGATGGAGGTAAGTTGTATGATGGAGGTCAGTTGTATGATGGAGGTAAGTTGTATGTTGGAGGTCAGTTGTATGATGGAGGTCAGTTGTATGATGGAGGTCAGTTGTATGATGGAGGTCAGTTTATGATGGAGTAAGTTGTATGATGGAGGTCAGTTGTATGATGGAGGTCAGTTGTATGATGGAGTAAGTTGTATGATGGAGGTCAGTTGTATGAGGAGGTCAGTTATATGATGGAGGTCAGTTGCATGATGGAGCTTTCAAGCTACGGCCGTGTAGGCTAAAAGTTGTATTGGAGACCAATCAATGTAGGCGAGGTGTGTCTTCACACTTTGAATACACTGTAAAATGTTTTAAAGACTGAGCATTTGAATTAATAAATGAAGATTGTGGTTGTGAAACTTGTTCTTTAATCAACGGCCGGTAAAGCATTATTGTATCAAAAGCTCGATAGCTGTGGCTCGATGTGGCGCACAAAATATAAATATAAAAGTTTGTTTTTTATCTTTCGCAGCCACCAAATAGATATTTAACACGAGCTAATAATACCTTAAACTAAATAGATACATTAAAATACAAACTTTTTATTAATAATACCTAGCTCTTCTTGGACTATGACATATACAAATTCGGGATACTTTCTAAGCGGTTTATTATTAATGTTTAATGAGATATCTGTTCCATTTTGGCATTTTTCATTTAAAAAGAATTATTATACCATATGTCTAGTAAAATTTATGAAACAAACATTTTTGAGGCAACATATTATTAATTCAACACTTATTTTCTTTGCTTCTAAGATTTTTATTTCTCTTTTAAATCGTATCTCTGTTTAGTCTTCGTTTTCTGCCTCCCTTTAATTTTCCTTGTCTTTTTTTCCCTGACAGACTTTCTACTACAAGTAAAATCCAATCCCTCCTTCAAGCCTTTATACTACTTCCCCCAACCCCTGTCCGTCACATTTCACCCTTTTAGAGTCACAAAGTCACATGTGAAACGAGGAAGAGTGGTAAATAAAGAACTCTTCGTTTGAGAAGTGAACATCTGAAAACTTAAGCACTCTGTTTACGTTTCATTATTAAGTAGACTTTGTTCGTCTTATTCAAGTTTCATAGTAGAGCACATTAAAATATGTTCAGTAAGCAAACAGATGTAAAATTACCCACGTAAATATGACACGCCTCATAATTGGAACTCACATTTCAACTTTCAGTAGAATAACATTTTATGGGCCGTCCCCACATGAGGCACATTGGACGGTTTTACTCCTAGTAGACGATTTGTAGACACGATGTGGCTTTTCTTTGTAGTCCAAAAGACGAAATCTGCTCAGGTGGAAATATCTTCTACCCACCCTTTCACTGAATAGGAAAATAGTGTTAGGAAGTGCTACAATTCAACCATGCTACACCAATAGACCTTATGTTTACACTAGCAGGATATTCCAGTGAAAATATTAGTTACACGTTTCAGGTTATCTTATTCTAAATCTGTTTAACAATTAGGAGGCCCTATGGTTAGATGATTTATTCTAAATTTGAATAGTAACTATGAAATCAAATATAGACTCTTGGTTGTGTGGTTATAATATTCATTGGATACTCTGAAATTAAAATAATGATTAAAATATTATTGAAAACTCAGTTTAGACGTAAGAAAATAAGTACTATTTTTAAGTTAATACAATATTATTTAAATTATGCATTGTTTACATTTACTTAAATAACTCTCAAAATAATTCGATTAAAACTGAAAAACTCGTCTTCGTGACTTATATTAAAAAAAACAATATTTGCAGGTATGTGTGGAATTTGGTTTTATGACAGTAATTTAATTATTATTATTATGTGTAAATAATTTACACCTGACGAACAAAGTGATCTTATTAGCTCACAACTTAAAAACTAGCTTAACATAGCTAAGTGACAACACACATTCTCCACATTATAAGTTCGTAGCTGCTAAAGAAGATCCTATTTAATGAGTTTTAGTTGGGGTCACGAATAGAGCATGGGTCTTTAAACTCGTCAATAAAACGCACTGCAGAGCTAAAATGTCCGATGATATTGTGTTTATAAAATAGCTAACTCTCACACAAAAATATATTTAAACTTGCATTTATTTTTGTATACTTTACTGGTTTACATAGACATATGCCTTGTGTAGACTTTTATTCTTTCTTACCCTACATCCAATTTCTAGAAATTAATCAATATTAATATATAAAGAAATAATATTAAAATAGTTAATTAGGCTAATACACTATTTTTATAATTTATTTATTTTCACCACAACACCTTTAATATTTTATAATACAAATATACATTTTAATACTTAGATACAAACATACATTTTAGTACCTAGATACAAAAATACATTTTAAACTTACAAGCGGTCATTTATTTAAATTATTTAATGATTACTAAAGATTAACTTTTTTGATCTTTATATTTTTACTATCAAAAGTTTAACAACAAAATAAATATACCCCATCTACGGAAGGTAGCTGACAGCTAGGAGAAGTTACCAGATCTAATCTTATGTATCCTTTCGCCAAACGTATTGATATACTAGACTATATGGTGAATCGCAGTCACTTTTGACAGTAAAAAGATTCACAATAAATAATTTGTTTATAATTATAGGTTTTGTCACAATTTTACATCTTCTGCTAGCCACCACTATTATGGAGAATGGACTCCGTATGTAAGAAATGGTACAATATCTGGGTCACGTCGATTGTATACAATATTGTGAGCGGTGTGATAGTTTCTGTGTTTTTTATGGAATAGTAACGGATAGTAAATAAATCATAGAAAAAATATTGAATTTAATCTTTATATTTATTATAATACAAACATAACTTTATATTGTAACAGGTTGCATGAGTAATTTTATGGCTAATAAATACTTTATCATATATTTAATTAGTTCACGTCCGGCAGATAGGGTTATCTATTGTTATCAATCAAATAAATATTGTAGAAAATATACCCCAAAGCAGAGAGGAGGAGAAATGAAACTTCCCGATAGCTATAAATCCAGTACGTTGTGATTATGACGCCTTAAATATCGTCACCATCTGTACGAGACAGACTAAAAGCCTTTAAAGGCCACTGTTGGATTATTGTAACATACATTTAGGACAAACACTACAAACAAGTTCCATAATATAAATTAAATAGATAATTAAAGGGAAATAAACTGATCAAAAATAGATACACAAACGCGCTCCCCCATGGAAGGTGCTACTGCCCATTATATTAATACATTGCCACCAGTTAGGCTCAGGTGAAACACTTAGCAATAATGAGCTATATAATTATGATTGATCAATGTTTCGATTATAATTACATTTTAATTACAAATTTAAATTTGTCCTGTATCATAGTAAACAGTTAAATGGAAACCATCCATCCAAATTGTGATCATAAGAAATTAAGGTTTATCCTGAACAGCCTTTCGAAAAAAGAAAAAACTCTATTACTAGTAATTGAATATCTCTAATTACAATTCTGTAATGCCCTTCAAAATACAATATGGATCGAAACATTTGTTATTAAAAGGCAGAACGTTGAGTGCTCGTCAAATCTCAAACCAAGGTATTACTCTGTCTTTTTTTGTAATAAAAACTCATCTATTATTCTTCATTCTGTATCGTACTAAATGTAAATATGTAATTTTCACGATATATTGCATATATATACTTTTTTTACATGCCTAACATTAAAAAATGTCCTAAATTATGTATTATCCAGTATTTCAACTATCCATATTAAACCTGGCCTCATCGAATTTGAATAAACAAGATTTTAGTATATATGTATGAAAAATGGAATTAAGGCATTTTGGTTTACTGGACTACGATTCGATGAAAGAAATAACTTCACAAAACATTGAATGAGAAAAAGATTCGTGAAAGATAGTGGGGGGGGGGGGGGGGTTCTGAATGTCGTACCCTTTTTTTTTATTCAATGTTCGGTTGATGTCTCAAGGAACACGGAATAACATTTTCCCGTCTCTCAATACAGAGTTTTTATACCCAACATAAATGTACCATATGAATACTTATCTCCAGTTCCAGGTTGAAGGGGGCGGTGCCAACTGTACCACTTGTCATGGAAATTGGAGACTGTGAGTGGTGTCCGATCGAAAGTTTCAGTGGTGGATCACGAGGGGATATGAATAAAAATAGACTTATTGGTGGTAGTGATTGTTTTTTATCGTATGGAATATATGACCGTGAGGGATATGACATCTAGTTCTGTCCCCTGTATGTAGACTATTTGTCGTTCTGGTGGCACAGAGTACACCATAGGAGGTTGTCTACATGTACCCGTAATAAGATTATATGATTCTAGTGATTATGAGTTGTGGAGCTGGGGTGAATCTTAATCTAACGTAAGTCTAATTAACCAAACCCTGGTGACCATTAGGATAATTCGCCTTAAGGGAAAAATACTCAAGGTACCAGCCGGGAATTTAACCAAGGACCCCTAGATTCGTAGCCAGGTGCATTGCCCACAGCACCGCGGGGGTGGTTGGTGGTAGTGATGATACGCATTTATGCTGGTGGAGGTATAGTCAGATCACCATTGGATGAAAATTTAACATTTCAAAATATTAAAATGTCTAACTTAATGCGTTCGTATGTAACGGGAGGTGTTCTTTTTGGCTCTCACTTTTGACAAATGATGCCAACTTTTACAACTATAAGATAGCTGTAATGAGCTTATGTCACTGTTGGCTAGTTAACATAAACGAGTTATTATGGCCTAAGAAAAAAAACTGTTTTGCTCCAACATTTAATGTCAGTCTTTGCCTGGGCTAGGCCCCACAGAGTTAGTTTATTTAATGGTGGGACACCGGCTATTTATTCGGCTAAATCGCTTTTGTTGGAGACACGGTCTCTCAACTTGGGACCTCCAGCTAAAAGACTGGACTCATAGACACTGGCACAAGAAGGTGGGACACTTGGGTGCACTATCTGATAAATGACACTGGGATCTATCATCAAAGGCTACTAAAATAATATTAAACTCGGGAGGTTGTGATTGGTTGTTTGTATTCACAAACTGTATATGAGACATAGCGACGGTCAGACTTAGTACGTATCAAGTTCGGTGCTACACTAAATACAGGGACACCTACCTACACCAGAATGGAATGAACAAGTTTCATATGCGCAGCTATTCCATTCCATTCAAGTCTAGGTATCGTCTTATGTTTGGTATTGAGTCAAGCTTGAGGCGCGCTAAGTCTATCAGCCGTAAGACAGGTCCTCTTTCTCTCTCTGGATCACTAAGTAATGAGATGAAAATAAATAAATAAACAATAATACTGTTTATACTGATTAGAATTTACAGATTTATATTTTAAATATTGTTCAGAAGAAGCATGTAGGATTAATCAGATATTTATTTTCTTATAATAAAATCTTGAACCATGACCTGCCTATCATAAAAGGAATGAATACAAATATAACGATTATTGGTGGGTTATTTTACAAATAGTGGTAATTTATTTGTAGTTTTTTTAACAACAATAAAACAGAAACAAAATAAATTAAAATCTTTCACCAGATACATTAGTAGACTAGCCTTATAGCCAAAGTAAATATTATGATTGCTAATATTAGTTCCTCCTTCAAACTATTCTTTAACTTATATATTGTTTTTGATGAATTGGCTTTCAGCCTCTCTCTTACTATGCTTCGCAATAATAGCCTCAGCTTGTATTTAATGGGGGGTGAGGGGGAAACTACATAATTCCTTTTTGTCTTTCTTAAACAAAGATAGCAATCCAATTATTAATTTCAAAACAAAGAGGACTAAAACATTTCTCTTTGGAAAGATATAAGATAAAAACATTAATGTTTGATAAAAAAAAATAGTCATAACATGCTTGGTCATAATTTTTAACACGATTTTAAACATTATTAATATAGCTATATTTAAAATTAAACATTCAAAATAATAATTTAAAACTATATTTAAACAAACTCGTCTTTCCAGTGAAGTCTTTCTTGCGAGCATAGTTGACAAGGACATCGATGTGACGGCGAATAAGATAATTTTAAGATCGATTGTTGAATCGACTATGGCCTTAGTCGATAGTTAGACATCACTTCGGTACCCTCAATCATCAACACGTCACGTGACAGCAGTATCGAAATTACCAATACAGAGTCCAAATGCTGTATGTCCTAGCTTGAAAGATTTTGGGTTCTAAGCCATGTAAATAGTTAACCTGTTGTGCTAATCTTTAACAAAAAAGGGTTCTATTATAGTGGATGATCTTCTAAACCCTTCTTTTAGTGAATAAAATTAAAGTTGCAACATTATTGCATAATAATTATTGACATCCAATTTTTGTTTACCTTTCTAGCAGTCATCGTACGAAAACAAATGACTAAATATAAACTATAAACATAGTTATAATAACCAGAACAAACTACCAAATAATGTGAGGTACTATTTTTATTTTTTTAGCACCACACCTTACTACTCGTTCGGTTTATATGCCTAGGTACTATTTATTACAAGACAAAACAGTTTAGGTTGACAATAAATTCGGAGATTTACAACATAGTAAAAATAAATACTCATGAATAACAGAAAAAAATAAAACCAACTATGTGATGACAGAAAAATGCAAGCTACCATCAAATACACGAATTTACTCTTAAAATTATTATCGGTGTCGCTTGAGAGACACAGCTTGTGTAGGCCTAGTTGTCATGTCGACGAGGAATACGTTATGTTCATACAGTAATTAAAGCGCAAAGTTTGTTCTAGCTTATGTTAACAAAAATATATATACATTGCTCCTCATTGTAATTATAATAAAACCCTTCTATTTTATTAATCATCGACAAAATTTGTTGAATTGAGCTAAAACGTTTTTTAAAATCTCAGTATTTCTCTTTCCCTAATTATCTTAAAAATGAATACTCCTAAGTGGAAAGAAACAATTAGAGGATGGGGGGCTAATTTTTGTAATATTAATTTAAAAAATTTGTTTAAAACTGTAGAAATTATTTAGAGATGGTTTAGGTTCACTTCTAAAGGTGCGTTTAATGTCCATAGAAGATTATTCTCTCATTGGTAATGGATGTAGAACAAGGTTATACAAAATAAGATTGAAATGATTAATTCAAACAAATTTGATGAAAAAGTAAAATATTTGTGGTAAATTCAAGGAAAAATACACATGCTTACATTATATTAGTAGCTAGCACAATACCGACTCAAATGTAGGTTTAGAAAATATATAGAAAAACTTTCAGGTCAATTTTCTTTATTATTTTGACTTTTTGTTGCCTCTTGATATTTATTTTAACATCTTATTTTCAGCAGATAAAAATCACATTGCTAATTAGCGTCACTTTTTTTTTTTGGAAAGTCCTCTACTAAAAAAAGACTCAAACAGGATTGTGGGTCTTCTTCCCCAAATAGTCCATCCAATCAGATAATTAAAGTAATCAAATAAAACCAAAATACTAATTGAGATAAAAATACATTCCAAAACATGTAATATAATAATTCTAAAAAACTAACACAATCTTTTATAATTAAGTAAACATAAACATAAACAATAACAAAAGGCCAAACTATCTCTGGAAAATCATGTCAGTCACCAGGATTCAAAGCTAGATCAGTTAAGTTAACCCCCCCATCCGCTCAAAATTAAAATTTAAATACACCACCGTTTTGCACCTATTTTGCACCATTTTGAACCCAAGTATTACGTTTTGCACCCTAACCCCAGAGACAGTAGGACTGTTTGTGTTTAGGGGAGGGCCAAGATAAGAGTAACCCCTGCCCCCACTATCAAAATGTTGGATTTTTTTATGTTTTCTTAAAATACCTGTTTGGCGCCGTTTTGCAACCAAGCTTTGTGTTTTGAAGTGATCTTTCAAAGATCCCTCCTCTTAGCAAATCAGAGTTGCATCAAAAGTTGATGGTGAGACTGTTCCGAACTTGCACGAAGTATTCCGAGCTACCTTCTTACGAGAAAAATGATATTATTTACATTACACAATTCATCATCAAATATTATAACCTTAGTCATAATAATCACGAGTAAAAATAAATGATACGGCACACCGCACAGACTTTCTCTCTCTTTCTATAAACTCGTAAGATTTCTGAACGGAATAATGTACATTGTATCATCACCACTCTACATAAGAACACGCATAAAATAATATACAATGATATAGAATCAATGAGAAAAGAGGCGCATCTTTGTCCACCTAAGAACATTTCAAACAGTTTAATGTCTTCCACAAGGGTCAACACTTCGTATTAAAATTTCGATTTCTGGTTAAAATTTTAAAATTTTATAAAGTGTTGCAGATCTTCAAGTCATCGCATTGATATTTAATTATTCATTTATACATTTTGACCAATAAAAAATGTAAATATTGACTATTGAGTCTAAAATGGAGATAGATCATTGTTGTGCAAACATTTCTCCAAAGAGCTTTAAGGAAAAATAACATACTTTTTTTAGATACTTATATTTAATTACTCTATGGCATTGGAGAATTATTGCGTTAAGACTTAAGTAGTATATGTTTACAACTAAAGCTCACAAAATTCTATTAATATATTTGCAAATATCTCAGAAACTGCTGTTTTTATAAAAATATATGTCAAATAAAAGTTTTTTATTTCTAATAGTCCTACAATTTTGCAATGATAAGTTGTTTAGTTTCTCCAATAGTTGTGGAGATACGGAAATTAACGCTTCTGTAATGTACCCTAAAAATCATTTTCATAGGAAAATGAAAATAGCCAGTTTATATATAATCTTAATCAACGCCTAGATACGAATTTTAATCAAAATCGTTTAAGCAGATTTTGAGAAAACCAAATTTTTCTCTTTTCGTCCTTCAGAAAACTACCCTTAATTTTAAGTTTTTATAGACACACAGAGAGACGGCATTGCAAAGACTATTTTTAAGGGTTCGGGGGGTCATGAGACGTCGACATCCATCAACATTTCAGGTTAGTTTTTCTTACGGTCGCAATACTTAAGCTTTAATGCCCAAAAAGTTAAAAGTATATATATAATTGCGTATATATTGAAAGTTATTGATTTTATAAAAATATGTTTCGAATAAAATATTTGTATTATAAATATATATACATATTTGTAATGCTAAGTAATTTCATATCTCAAATAGTTTCGGAGCTATTATAAAAAATGTTAATTTACGCATCAGACCGGAGCCCTTAAAACGATTTGCCGAAATATTGAGAGTAGCCATTTTGTTTGGAATATTTATTTATGTTCATAAATGAAATTTAATCAAAATCGTTAGAGCCGATTTTGAGAAAATCGACTTTTTCTTTTTTTGCCCTTCAGTAAACTACCCTTAATTTTAGGGTAGATATCCAATTCCAAAAACCCCTCGGGGCAACCCTATGAAAACCCTAGATATCAAGTTTCAGCTCAATCGGTAAAATAGTTTAGGCTCTAGTTGGAGGTACAGACAGACAGACAGACGGAAATTCAAAAACCACTTTTTCGGATTCAGGAAGTCATGAAACGTCAAAATTCATCAAAATCTCGAGTTAGATTTTTTTGACGATCACAATACTTTCTCTACCTGTAAGATAGAGAGAAAGTAATAATAGCAACCCTCCAAGAATCAACAAAAACTAAATTTCTTTAACCTGCTAGAAAAGCGAGCAAAATCAACGACATCTGCCAGCGTTATCTTCAACCATAGTGGCGATACACCGAGTTATGCATACTCTTTTATTCCTAAAACTCTTATTGTCCAGCTTTTTCATACATTCATCTACAACATTTATCCACATCCACATGGCGTGCCCCTTCCTTTTGATACACACGCTCAACCTACATATATTTTCTTCTTCGCTTGATCCACATTCATTCTATCAACATGTCCAAACAATAAATTATATATATATATATATATATATAATATATAATTACACAAGGGGTTTAAGATTTTGAAAACACTAATTGAATTTCTAATTTTATTGTGAGTAATCTAAAGTAAATATTATTTGCGAAACAATAGGATGGTTAAGAAAAAATATACAAATTTATATTTTAATAATAGCTTATTGTCATTTATTTATAAACGATACAAGGTATACGGAAATAGATGTTCTATGGAAAAAATAATTTCCTTGTTAAATCTTTTAGCTTACAAAAAACTTCTCTAATTAGTATGACTTGAGGTTCTGTAGAACATACATTACTAGACCATTATTAGCATTAAGCTCTAAACCACATTCTGCCTCAAAACTCTAATGAGACCACAAAGCAAGTCCATCCTCCCTAAGATATTCCCCCTCTCCTTTTTATGATTTGGTTTTGTTGTAGAAGAAGTATAAATGATTTAAACTGGCCAGCAAAGCATAAATTGTAGTGAAAATGTGTTGTAATTGTATAGTTTGTTTAAATATAATAGATACAGCAGTTAGACATACATTGTAAAATAAATAATTGGATTTTTTCTAAGGATAGATGTAACAAGTTGTGTAAAAGTATATCATGCTAACTTATAATAAAAAATGAACTAGTTAATCGAGTTTTACAAGTGACTAAATTAATATACTTATGGCATTGGAACTCCAAAATTTATTACCATACTTACATAAGTACGCTACCTATACCTATCCATATAGTTCTATCCAGACCATCTCATTACCCCCTATCCCTATCTTGAGCTAGTTCTATCCAGTCTACCTCATTACACCATATCTCTTTCAGGTCCACTCTAATATTGTTCTACCAGCTTTGTCTATCTCTTCCCAATAGTCTCTTCCTATTGGATTTGCCAGTCAATAATACCCTGAACAAGGTTCTAGAATCTTCCACTCGCACCACATGTCCTATCCATCGTATTCTACCAGATTTAATTATCCTAACAATATCTTGTGATGAGTACAGGGTATGTAGCTCATAATTATGTAGCCTTCTCCCCTCACTGGTAGCTTCGTCCCTTTTTAAATCAAATATATTCCTAAACAGCTAGTTATTAATCACCCTAAATCTATTTTCATCATGTTAGGTAGGAGACTATATTTAATAATCCTATAGAACAATTGGTAAAATTATTGCTTTGCATATTTTGAGTTTTAAATTCCATGACAGAAGAGGAAACCAAGGAAAATATCAAGCTGAGACTTGGAATAAACCAAGGTAGGTTTAGTTAAGGAAATCTTAACAAATCATGTCCGGAGTACTTTCTGCTATCTTTACATAATTTGTGTACTTAACGCAATAAACCACGTGCCCACCAGTGAGAGTAACTTCAAAGCCAAGAAACACAAAAAGCTGAAACCTTGAATGTGTAGTTGGGAACTAGTTGCACCATGTTATTTTATTATTATTTAATTTTATTATTATTATTATTATTATTATTATTATTTATTATTATATATTATTTTACATTCGTACGTATGACGCGTTGGAAATCTTGACCACTGATTCGAGTGGATAAAAAATAAGAGACATAGAAAGAAGAAACTGGAAATGGGCATATAGCTTAGGATAACCTTAGTTTGTGCATTTACGCATATTGAGAGTCAGAAGTCTTAAGCGGTGCGATCACCGGTGCGGATAGCTCCATAACCAAATGACATAATAATATTAGACTTGACGCAGATAATTCAACCACCTTTGACTTGGGAGGGCCCTAATATGCTGCTAGTGATACATATAAAAGTAAATTTACTACTGGCAGCATAGAGGCCCTCTGAAGTCGAAGGTGGCTCCGTTATCTGCATTAACTATGTTATCTCGTGATCTTAATTGATCACTCACTATGTAGCTGACGATTTACACACGTCCATTACAGACTCTGCCTTTAAACAAGAATGAAGAACAACTCTGAGCACGGTACGACTCCTTGATAGCTCTGTGGTTAGAGCATTGGCGTATTAAGCCAAAGGTCCCGGATTCGATACCCGTGTCCAAGTGTCATTTTTCTATTTTAATAATATAATAGTTATGTTAGTTGAAATAAAATTAAACGTAAATTTAAATATTTAAAATTAAACTAACATGAAATGTGACATTGGCTTCACGCTGATTTTCCTTTCTAGGTGAATCGCTTCCCAACAAGATTAAATTGCTCAAAGAGGAAAATGGAAAATAGCTATACATTTAATACAAAGTTTATTTTCTATGTAAATGCTAGAAATTATAATAAATACATCTGTAGTAAACAAAACTTTTCAATTAGTGAAAATCGAATTCATGTGTACCAAACTATTTAATTATCCCCTGTCACTCTGGTGTAATTAAATGGACCAGTAGTGAGACGTGTAGTTTTCTACTGGGAAATAACTGCTATTTCCTTCCAAATATAGACACACAAACTTTGGAAAACCAGTCGAATAAAATAAAACTACTTTTCATTAAAGAGAAACCATTTTCTTTATGGTTTCCACAGCTTGCAAACTACATTTTATATTTTCATATAATTGATAGTAAAAATATTATTTTCCTAAAGTGTAAATTAAAGATCCATAATGAAGTTGTAACGAGGCTATTACGTAAATGAAATAATTCGCAAAAGAAACAATCTGGGATAACGTTTTCAAAGTAATTGTATTTTCCTGGATCTTTTAGCCCACGCTTCAAATGAGGACCTTCATTTTCACAATTAGAGTGATTAAAATTCAATTTGCGACTTATTATAAAAGTAGATAATATAGTGTTGTTTACAAAAGATATTGGACTATATCATCCCAGTCTTTGATATAATAAAATATTTTTGAGATTGCATTTTATAATGAAGCACCACCGTTATCGATATTATTTTTCATGATATGTAACGAATTTTATTAAATATATATTTTTTGAGATAATGTAGCTTTTATACATTATTTTTTAGAAACCTGTCTTAGTAACCGTTCAGGTTTATACCCACATATATTTTATACAAACTACGCTATTGAGTTAGAGATGAGTAAGGTTGAATTTTGAAGATATGTGCTTGTATTTTCGAAGATGGAGAGTAGAAAACCATTTAGGAAAAAACCACCCTCAGTACACCCGACTTGGTTTTGAGCCCCAAACTCCTGTCATTGGCAGGATAGTTTATATTGAGAGTGACGCCAGTGGTTCCCAACCAGTGTGCCGTCAAAATGTATTAAAATTTTAATTCAAATAATATCTCGTAATAAATCTACTATTAGTTCTAGTTTTAAGCTTCTAAAAGAGTTATAGCGATAGATAATTTTAGGTTTCACTTGAAAAGAAGATTATGACCGACCAGTTTATATCTGTATATTTTGTGGAGAACGCCTTAGCAATGAAACATCCCAGTGAGTCCCAAAAAACCATCATCCCAACACAAAACACAATTATTATTATTATTATTATTATTATTATTATTATATTATTATATTATTATTATATTATTATTATTTTATTATTATTTATTATTATTATTATTATTATTATTATTTTATTATTATTATTATTATTATTCGTTCGGGTTATATGCACTTACGCTAATGTGTAATGGTAGGGTAATTGTGAGATGAAATGGAGGACCTACAGTTTAACGTTGGATCCGAACCACGGTGGAGGCCTGGCATTCCTCACATTCACAAGTTGTGATTAATACACGTCTTGTTAGAGGTGAAGGAAGGGTTTGGCAATCAGATAAATCTGTGCCGGGACTGAGGATTGAACCCCAGACCCCAAGCACAGAAGTCTGACACCTTACCCCTAGACCACCAGCTCACCTAAACACAAATAAATGGAAACCATTGTTTAAAATTCAGAAGGTTCACCTGAGGCGTCATTCTAAGTTGCTGAAATGATCACAAAAAAAACGAAACCACATGTTAATTGGTGAAAATGTGATTGGGCCAGCTTGTCAGATCATTCTTGAAACCATGCTTATAAAATAATCTAAAGATCAAATTTCAAAAGTGTCTTTATTGACTAATAAGATAGGCCAATGTATTTCTGAAATATCTGAGAACATCAGTCAAAATGTTGTTGAAAAAAATTAAAGTAAACTGGCAATTTGCTCTGAAAGTAGATGAGGGCAACTATAGAAGAATACACTTACTGTCAACTGAGTCTCGATACTCATCATTTTAATTTTTATCTAAATTTAATTAGAAAAATATTTTATATTACAGCCTTTACACAAGTGTGCCGTGAAAATATTGTCTTGGGCTATGTGTGACTTGGCTGGGAACCCGTGTCTTAGACCATGTGGCCATCGGATCAGGTATAAATATAGGTGATAATATTTCCAAAAAAATTTTTTTAGTTCATTTTCTTTATTATCCTATAAAACAAATTATTCCATTAAATATTGAACATTATACGTTGTAGTTTAAAAGGTTCAATAAACTTATGTAATATGTGTGAGTAAACATCAAATATATTTAGTTTGAAGTAGATTCGAACACCAACCTCTTAGATGAAATGTATTTACACTAAAAACGCACATATTTTAAAATAATAAAACTTAACTAGCGAAACCAACTCTTAAAATAATAATATACCAAAATAGTTTTGTTTATTTTCACAGTTTATTTTAAAATAAATTAGAATTGAATTGCTTTTCAAAGAAATTTCTCTTAATTTACAATTTGATACTTCAACCAAGTAATTTGCCTGTCAACGTAATAGTTCCCCGTCAGAGGCGTGGTAAAGAATAAGTTTCATCAAAGGAAATTTGTAATTTCTATCTTCAACTAGTAAATACCTCCTACGAATTGTTTAAGACGTCAGACTTACAATAAACTGGAATGCAAATAACAGAGGGAACGTAGGTCGATATCTGATAGAATACACTTAGAAATATTTTTCCTTGATAGTTTTTCACTCTTACCACTCAAATGCTGGTACGCTTTATCTAAATTCAGCCTTCCTAATCTCTAGCATATTAGCGTAATTAATAATAATCCAAACTTGTAATAATACGTGGTGAAAAATAAAAACTAGTAGATAAATAATTTTGAGATTGTTGTGGTTCTTATAAATCATTAAAGATGTGTAAATAAATATCTCCAAAATTTTAGAAATGTAGGAGTGATCTACAAGCACACACGTAATATATACCGCTCCAAACAACACAAAGTAATAAATCGTAATTTATAGGACTACCTGCCAAAAAAATACAAATAAGAAACATACATTTGCAAAAAAAATATCTACAACAGAAATAATGTGATTCATTTTAAATTTATTATAAATGTTTTATAAATACAAAAGAAGTAATATCAAAAGTCTTCATATGCACCAAATTATTCTAATAACTTCGATATCAGCCCAAAAAAATGTATAGTATTTCATATTTAGGATTAAAATTTTATTTGATATAATTTATTTTTTAATAAGTACGGTACATAATCATTTTTGGCTGTAGTACTGAGTGAGTCATTACATTTATCTTTAAAGTATGAATAATTTTGTGCATGTGAAGATTTTTTGATATTACTTATTTTGTATTTGTAAGATATTTCTAATAAATTTGATATGAGTCAAATAATGTCTGTTGTAGATACATTTTTTAATAAATGTATGTTTCTTAATTTGTTTTTGGCGGTTACACCTATAAAGTACGATTTCTTACTTTGTGCGGTTTGGGTGGGATATATTTTGAGTATAACTGTTGAAGCCTCCTACATTTCTAATGGTTTTTTTAAAGGAGATATCACTATTTGGTGGAGATAGAGTGAATATAAAATGAGACGTTCCCAAAATATTTATATGGGTGTGCTCCATTAGCAGAATTTCACCTGCTATAATAAATGAAGTTAATGAAATATTTGGTGAATCATCTTCTCTTAGCTCATCCAAAGCCAGTGGATCATACAAGAATTCTCGTTGACAGAACATTCGGGTTTATAGAGCAGCTCACTCACACATCATTAAATGACCCCAGGCTCTTTATCTCATCAACAATAGCACATAATAATAAAAAACAAATATCAAGCGACACAAATAACACAATATTCAGAAATTATAACCTCCTCAGGAACATTAGAATTATGATCAGAGAAAATAATTTAACACAAGCAAACAATAAACTATTGTTTGCTATTCTTATTATTAAGCAAAATAATACTCAATCCAAAATGTCCTTCCTACTTTCTACCCGACTAAATACAGGGGTTATTTTTACACAGAGGAAATTGTTTCATTACTAACTAAATAATAAAATGAACAAGAATATATTGATAGCTATTATTAAAATAAAATTTAAATATACTCAAATTTGGAGCAATATTCATGTATTGTCGATGTCATAGTAATGTACAGTACATTCTCATTAGTGGGGTATTATTGCCTTTAAGACGTAGAATATATCTATTAGTCCAAATATTGTGAAATAATCAGATATTAGGATCCATTTCAAAACAAGAGTTAAATAGAAGGAATTGAATGCTTTAGCAAAACTTATGTTAAAAGTATAAATTCAATAAAAGGTTTCTTTTACATAATATTTCGTGAAACAAAAACATAAAGAAAGAGGTTATAATTATGTTTTTTGATAAGAAAAATAATTGGAATTTATAATGAGAAATTAAGATATGTTTACTAATTTAAAATTAATGTTTTAAGTTTTAGAAAAATCCTCTAGTGAAAAGAATAAAAACATTCAAAAGATTCAAAAAAATATAGCCATAAAAGAAACAATAGCATCCAAAAATTACAAAACAAAGCAAATAAAACACAACTGCTGAAAGTTTCATGTACCAGTACAGCTGTCTTTGGTCGTGAATATCGAACATTCATCATCCACCCAAATCCACAATCACCCTTTTAATATAGCGGCCAACCAACTACGTCATCAATACAAAGGTAGCATCGCGTGACACTATACTATTGGCCATTATGATCTTACATACAATATGTAAGCTAAGACCGCTGATGAATACACTTACTATTCAATCACCGACCAACGAGTAGGGATGTGATATCGAAAGAAAAGTATCGATAACAGTAAGTATCGCTATCGATATTTGAATTTGGAAAAACATTCTTTTATCAAGTGATAATTTCAACTTTTGCATAGTAATAATTGTATTTTGATATTTATTTAAACACTTAAAATTATAATGATTTGACCATACTATAGTATATTTAGGTCTATCGCGTCCATGTTATGCGTTGGAACTTGGAAGCTATGATAATATTGTATAATGGATATTATAAAAGGTTTTACCATACCACTTTCAAACTGTATATGAAAGTTAACTGATGAAAAGTTATAGAATAGCTAAATATGATTAGCAATATATATATTTCAATTTTTTTTGAACCCTTCTTTAACCATAGAAAACATTTAATCCAAATATGAATAAAGATAACAAAAAAGTTGTTTCTTTCGGTACGGGAGTGTGAGTATTAATATCAGTAAGAGTATCGGAAAAAAGTATGGAGTAAAAATATATTAGTATCTAAAGGAAAACACCGATATTAGTAAAGTATCGATACTTTTTTCACATTCCTACCTACAAGGAGCCACTGCTAGAAACAACCGTTCGTAACTTTAGTAACTTGCTCCACTACTCTTCTGTCATGTCAGAGACAGTATCGATAGTCTCGCCGATGATATAAATTAATTAATTAATTAATTTTAGCACCGCATCTTACTACCCGTTCGGGTTATACGCTTAAGTACTAATTACACTAATGGATTAGGAGATGGGAAGGTTGAATTTAGAGGAAGCAAACCCGCATTTGCATGGAGGTAGAGTGGAAAGCAATTTAGGAAAACCACCCCCTGTTCACCCGACCGAGATTCTAACCTCGATCTCCCCGTCCTCGGTGGTCTGACTCAACACGACTGGCACGTTGCCAACTACGCCACCGAGGCGGGTGATGATATAAACATGTTTTATAAGTAACCGTCTAAGTTTTATTTAGACTTGAGTCGTCTTTGCTTGTACCTATTGTAAATTTAGACCAGATATTCTATCTAAACGTCAGCACTTCACCTTGTATTTAATTTATGTAGCACAATAATTTAGGATAGTGCTTCGCAGTATCACTTGTAATTGGATACTTCCTCGTGGTTTTACGTATACATTTTCAACGTGTTAATAATATACTAAAAATGTTAATTATGATTATTATTGTATTTTTGATAATCACCTTTTTTATGTCATTTCTTAAAGTAATGGATTCAGTGCATTATCCTTTGTTTCTAGAGTTATGTACACTCATTTCGTTTCACGAAAGGTCAGTGTTCTAATTTGTGCTAAACAGAGCTTCTAGGTGCAATATACTCACGTGTATGTTTATTACCCGTGGATTATAGGATAGTGTCAACTTGATTTCTGGGAGAATGGTTCTTTATTTATTATTACAAGTTGTTATGATCACTCTTATATAAATGGACAAGGCAGACTGTTTCCCGTTGTGCTAATATTGTAATGTTTCCTATGAAATTGCTCAGTAATGTTGAGACGTTGTGTTTTTTTAATTAACACAATATTATAATTATTTGACTCCAGGTCTTTGATTGTTTTTCTATATATATACTATTGTAACTTATTAGAAATGAGTGTTGGTTGGGACACGCCTATTTAAGTCCTTATTTCCAAATTGCCTAAGAGAATAATAGACTATGTTATAATTATGTGTATCAGTTTTGTATAAGATAACTGTTAATTAGAATATCTCTTATGCTTTATGCACAATATTATTATTTAATTCCCGTTCATATAATAGTAATTTTGAGGATTAATTCATTACTTCAATTACAGGTTAGTTATTTGCTTGGAATCATGTAGTAGAGTGTTAGATTTTTTTTACTTGACTATATTGCTTAAAGAGATTTTTTTTTAGCACCTTGTCTTACTAGCCGTTCTGGTTATTTTCGTATGTAATAATTACGTTAGTGGGCTTAGAGATTAGGAAGGTTATTTTTATAGGAATTGTAACCGTATTTTCAAGGAGGTTGAGTGGAAAACAATTTTGGAAAAACTACCCTCAGTACACCCGACCGAGATTGAACCTCGATTTCCCCGTCATCGGAATACTATTGTACTGCGAGAGTTGCGCCTTACACCATTTAGCCACCAAAGCGTATTTTAAAGATATTAATTATTTATTTTGTTACTTCAAATATTTGTCTTTTAGGAAGCTCTATGATTAATCTCACCAATAGATTTACAGAAAACAGTTTCTGATTAGGAACTATTTATTTAATTTTTTTCAAAGTTAATTTATAAAAAATAGTGTAAATGAATTATATACGTATTTCCTTATTTTTAATCCAATTCCTATGCTCTATCACGACAGTATGTTGATATTGAGCAGTATGGCTTCTTATATTGTTGTGGTTATGTGAGGCTATCCAGTGTCCACTTAATGAAAAACTTAGGAAGAATTTCCGTGGCCCCCCTTAAACTCTGTTTTGGCTAAGGGAGATCATGACTTGTGTACAAACCACAACATATAATATAAAACCACCATTTACGAGGTCAGTGGGGGATTGAACCCAACACCCCTGTGTAAGAATCAAACGTCCCAACTTCTCTCCTAAAAAAGAAGAGTTTCTAAACGAGCATTACGTTCCTTTTAGTGACAGTTTAACTGAATCAAAATCGCACCAATAGAGGGAGCTTAGCATTTGCATTTAATCCAAGATAGTTCTTGGCTATCAAACCAGAATAGTTCTTCCTTTTTATCTGGGTCCATCCCTCAACCCTCCCGCACCCTTTCAGACCTTAAACGAGAAGCCGCTAGGAAAGAATTTAACGAAAGTCGGAGAAGATGTTGAGGTGAAAGAAATGGTCTGAAGACGACGTGAGTGGAAATGCTAACGGCGTCTTAAAACTTCCAAACTTTGGCGTGTAATCCACTCCTGCCTCCGTAATGGGTAGGGGTGAGCGGTGGATTCTCAGCCTTATCTATGTTCGTTCTTTGGGCAAGTTCTTACTGGATTAACTGGGGTGATCGAACACGCTGGATTGAAATAATAGCGTTCATGAATATCATAATTATATGCTATTTTCCTTACTTAGAACCTTACTATCAAGTCTGCATATATATGTAACTGTAACAGTCCGAAGACTGGTAATCTTAGAATTTACTGGTATATCCTAGCATTTACCAATATTTATTGTTAAAATCCTAATTATATTATACTATATTAAAATTTCAAGCTTTTACCGGCATTCATTGTTAAATCCTAACATCTACCAACATGTCTTGGTAAAAGTGATCATAATTATTATCTTAAATAGTTAAATATTTTTATTTAGCTATCAATTTACGTTTTACCTTTTTGTTGTTTTGAAATCTATTTTGTGATGGATGAGTTCTTGCGACAGTAAATTCAACCTATTACAAGATAGGTAAGGCAGTAACTCCAAAAACTCTTGAGATTCTTTATGGGGAACATAGAAAACTCGATTTGCCGTCTGCCAATCCTGGTGGGAGTGAATCTGGTACGCCTTTGAAACATGTCCTTATTTATATTTTAATGTTTAAAGTAAATACTTTATAATCATAATATAATATTTAATAACATTATTATTTGAATTGGTTTATAATATTAATAATTATTTATTATTATTATTATTATTAAAATATTAATACGTTTTAACTATTATAGATATGTTTTAACTTATTTTAATTTATTTTGTTCTTTTTATGAAATACACCTCTATGACACCCCTTGACTGATGGTACGCAGCGTGGACCACCCCATCCGCAACCCCCTTTGCTACGCCACTGGGATTTGCACAAGCAGGTTCTAAGGGGATTCCCTCTACCGCCCAACTGATCCACATTCTTTGTTCACGTAGTGCAGTGGCTCAGATTGAGTCTGGTCTTACGCGAGTTTATACAGTACGTAAACCTTTCGCGTTTCTATTTTGTAGCTTTTGGAGAGATATTTGTCCTGTTTCAGTCTAAAATTGAGTGATTTGCGTAAAAGATTTTATGAGCATTTAAACAAATCAGTGAATAGTAAAAAAGTTATTGATTTTTATTTGTCTAATGAAAAATATAATACCTTGTTGAGTTAAGTGAAAGATGAGGAAAGAAAATTGTACGGAACTCCACACGGACTTTCTCGTTCTATTTTTTTTAAATGGATATATTGACTCAAAATTCGTAATATAATACACACTAGCAAACCCAAGAAAAAGTTACGCTATAAATACGTAAAATATTTTTGACTCACGGTTTTAAATTTTATAACTTTATTTAAAAAAATTAACGTCTTCATTTTTATATTTGGACAAATAAAAAATGTCAAAATTGGGTCCCCAATGGTCAACACTTCGTACTAAAATTTGGGCCTCCACTTAAAATTTTCGGAATTTTATTAGGGGTTGCACATCTTATGGTTATCGCATTGCTACCAAATTTCTCTTTTATATATTTGACCAATAAAATAGGTAATAGGAAGACTATTGTGTCTAAAATGAGAGAGAGAGATCACTGCTGTACCATGGGTGGATCCAGGAAAGGGCATTGGGATGCATGCCCCCCCTTCAAGAAATTAAGCCAGTTAAATCAATGTTAAAGTCACTACTAGTTTTATTGTAACGTAATACTATCTCGCTAACCATAATTCATTTTTTAAATTGTTATTGCTAATATTAAGATTTAAGACAGTCACATTAAGTATTAAAGTGGTTAAAATAGGCTTTAATGAAACTACCCCAAATTTAAGTTGTCCGTATTTATCTTGTTGCACAAACCTTGTTTAGATTTAAATTTGTTTATCATTTTATTATTACTAATTCAATTATTAATAATAAATAAAGATCTTTAAAATAATGTATTTTTAAATAACGTGCTGTAAACAAAATCTTTGAATAATACCACACACATAACATATTAGTATGGCTTTGTGGTAAAATTTCGATTTAGAATGATAAATATCTAGCTATATTATAGATTGAAGTTAAAGTTCGAATGTTCGAAATCTGAATAATTCCATCTATTTTGTCTAAATAGTTGAATAGGCAAAAAATTATTGATGTAATAATTGTTATTATATTTAATTTTATTTACCTCTTAATATTCACTATTTGTTGATCTTATTATTTGCTTATAGTAAATTTCAATACTAAATGCAAATTTCGAGCTATACCCGTCACTAGAGGAGTATTCTTATGTTTAGCGTTACACTGAAAAATTACTTAAAGATTTACTCTCAAATTTTGAATTGTTCTTATATAACATTATTGAGGTGCCTCCCAACACACCTTCCTGACATGATCTCGATGGGAGCACCCACGCCCCACGTGAAAATCCTGGATTCGCCCCTATGCTTACAAATATTTCCCCTAAGAGCTTAAAGAAAAAACATCAACTTCTTGAAAGATTTACTTATTTGCTTACTCTATGACATTAGATAATTATTGTGTTTAGACTGAAGTAATATCTCTTCACAACCAGAGCTCACAAAATTATATTAATATATTTGCCAATTTCTCCGAAATTATTGGTTTAGTTAAAATATATTTCAGATAAAAGTTTTTATTTTTAATAGTACTAAAACTTTACAGTAATAAGTTATTTATTATCTCAAATAGTTGGGGAGATATATAAACTTTGCTTCCGTAAAGAACCCTTAAAGTCATTTTCATGGGAAAATGAAGTAAGCCATTTTGTTTATAATCTTAATCAACGCCTAGATACGAATTTTAATCATAATCGTTATAGCAGAATTTGAGAAAATGAAGTTTTTCTCTTTTCATCCTTTAGTAAACTGCTCTTAATTTTAGGGTTAGACAGACACACACAGACAGACGGCTTTGCAAGAACCACTTTTTAAGGTTCAGGGAGTCATGAAACATCGATATCCATCAACATCACGGACTAGATTGTTTTGACGGTCGTAATTCTTTATCTTAAAGTGTTGGAAATTTTTTAAAAAATATGTATACTTCACTATATATTGAAATCTAAACACTTATTGAATTTGAATTTATAAAAATGTATTTCACGTTAAAGATGTTTATTATAAATATATCTATTTGTATGCAATGATAAGTTATTTCATGTCTCAAAGACTTACGGAGATAAAATTAAAAATTAGAATTTACGCATCAGACCAGAACTATTAAATTAATTTGACGAAAAGTTGAGATTAGCAATTTGGTTTGTAATATTGATCAAAGCTTAGAAATGAAATTTAATCAAAATCGTTAATGCCGATTTTGATAAAAATTTATGTTTTCTCTTTTTGGCCTTAAAGAAACCACCCTTAGCTTTAGGATTGAATATCCAATTCCTGAAATTTCTCGGGGTAACCCTATGAAAATCCAAGATACCAAGTTTTAGCCCAATCGGCAAAATAGTTTAGGCTCTAGCCTGAGGTACAGACTGAAATACAGACAGACGGCATTGCAGAAACCACTTTTTAGGGTTCCTGGGGCCATGAGACGTTAACATCCATCAATATTTCAAGGCTTTTTTTACGGTTGCAATACATTGTCCTTGGTGTTCAAAAAGTTAAAAATATATATATTTGCGTATAGCATGAAAGTTATTAGTTTTATAAAAATATGTTTCGAATAAATTATTTGTATTATAAATAAATCTATTTATTTGCGATGATAAGTAATTTCATATCTCAAATAGTTTCGAAGATATGATAAAAGATGAGAATTTACTCATCAGACCGGAGCCCTTAAAGTCATTTTGCCGAAATATTGAGAGTAGCCATTTTGTTTGGAATATTTATAAATGTTTTGAAATGAAATGTAATCAAAATCCTTGAAGCTTATTTTAATAAAATCGACTTTTTCTCTTTATGCCCTTCAGTAAACTACCCTTAATTTTAGGGTTGGATATCAACTCTAAAAACCCCTCGTGGCAACCCTATGAAAACCCTAGATCCCAAGTTTTAGACCGATCGGTAAAATAGTTTAGGCTCTAAGTCAGAGGTACCGACAGACAGAAATGTAAAAACCACTTTTTCGGATTTGGAGGATCATGAAACGTCGAGATTCATCAAAATCTCGAGTTTGATTCTTATGACAATCACAATACTTTCTCTAACTTTAAGATAGCGAGAATGTAAAAAGTAGCCTCTAAGCAATCCGCTCACTATAGAAGTTTGAAACGGTATGATATTCTCAACATTGGTGGTGAAGAAAAATTTATATCACCAGTGTCTGCTAGAAAAGAAGAAATTCTTTATTATGTTAGTTTTAATTAACTTTTTAACGTGATATATGAGACCCAAATGTCTATTGGCCATGGCGGAAGAACTCATGAGAATATGGAACTAAATCGCAGGTACAAGAACGTGACCGTTGAATCAATCGTTACGTTATTGAAGTTATGTGAACCGTGCCAAAAGAAACCAAAAATATTGGAAAAGGTGTTGTAGTGAAACCCATCTTACACAGCGAAATGAATTCACGTTAATAATTTGAATTAATCAATATGTAAGTTACCTCAGATAATATGTTGAAGTTCATATTAGTATATCAGGATCATTTGACTAAATTTGTATTTCTCCGAGTAGTGCGTTGTAAAAGGGTTCTTAAGCTACAATACCATCTATTGGATATTTTCACCCCTATTGGTGCACATAATATCTCCATTTTGATAACGGTAGAGAGTTATGTTACTAATTTATACAAAGATTATGTGATATATGAAATGATATAAAAATAGTCCATGGAAAACCAAGAGACAATCAGTCTTAGGGATCTGTTGAACGTGAGAAACAGAACATTGAAAATATGTTAGCAATTTGGATGGAAACCAATCACACTTCAAGGTGGTCTGAAGGCTTAAAGTTTGTACAAATAAAGAAGGACTTGGCGTACCAAGAGGGTACTAAATGTTTGGTGTTCCAATGCAAATGGGCATTGCCATCTCGGTTATTCCACATGATTTAATTAAGAATCTAAATTCCGAGGAAGATTTGAAGAAAGTGTTAATTGATGGAAAAAGAAGGAGTGACTCAGAAAAAAGGTAAGACAATGGTCAATGAATCGATCCCATAGAATATTTACAGTAAGAAAGTACATTTGGAGCAGAGAATTAAGCAGCAAGGACGCAGCATTCAACAGTAATTGAAACTGAAACAGCAGACCAATCGCTACCTTCTGACGATTATGGCGTGACTCCGACAACTACCAGCACTCAGTGAATTGGTTTCGAAGGACTGTCAGAGAAGGTCTGGAAATACAAGCAAAGAAAATGAAAGCAGCCTCTTATAAAAAAAAATCCTTCAGTTGAACAAAATTTGGGAAACAAAGTACCGGATTTATACCAGGCCAAGATTGATACAAAAATCAGCAATTGCTGTTGTAATGAATATTTAAGATGATGAATTTTTATCAACTTGGTACCAAAACCAGAAAACTGGAGTCATTGTATACCAGAAACCAATTCAAAGATAATTTTATCAGCATCGAAGATGTGGAAAAGAAGAAGTTAGTCTACGGTAAGTTGTTAGTAAACTAACTTTGTTCGGATATCAAGGATTCAAAAAGTGTAGGTAAAAAAAAGTGTTCTACAAAAAAGTGTTTGTGTAAATCCTCTTTCATGTTGTGCAATTTTAAATGCCATAATTGTCAACTTTTTGCAACAAGTTCAAGTAACTTTGAGTGAATGTACAAGATTAATTATTTAAAACTGAATCGTAATATACATTTTTTAAATATGTTCAATTTATTGTGGCAATAACTTATCCAACACAAAATATATTTCAAAACCACAAAAAGGTAAAACGTGAATTGATAGCTAAATAAAAATCTTTTAATTAGTTAAGATAATACGTATAATCACATTTACCAAGACATGTTGGTAAATGTTAGGATATACCAGTAAATTATAAGATATACAGGTTTTCGGACATTTACAGTAACATATTTACACTAACCGGATAGGTTTGAAGAACGGATTGTTTGTAGGAAGTTGTAACCTAATTTGTGCAGATGGATAGGAGGAAAATATTTATGAAATAACATATTAGATAACTGGGACAGGATTCGAGCCCCAAACACCTCGAGACCCACTCAGAGAAGACGAGAAAAACAACTTTAATTCTAGAGACTGGGTGATATTAGTCATTCTACCGATCTAAGGCTACAGTTACACTGGCAAGTGAATTGCAACATTTCTGGCGTGAGTGCTGTCCAGGTCTGTTTACACTAGCAGCAATAAATTGATGCGAGATCTGTCGGGCGAGTTTGTTGGCGAGTGACTTGCGAGTGTTTTCCCAGAGCTGTTCACACATCAGAGGAGAATATTGCTCGCACAAGGTTTGTTTCAGTCATTTTGGGATAATGCCTACCGTCTCAAATATGTTGCTAGATTATTAATCCTAAACCAAATCTATTCTATTAGTAGCAAAAAACGGAAGGAAAGGCAATGCTGGGTTAAGGAATGGATCCAGTAGGGCCTACCTCTTTTTACTTTCTCTCTATCTTACAGGTAGAGAAAGTATGGTGATCGTCAAAAAAATCGAACTCGAGATTTTGATGAATTTTGACGTTTCATGACTTCCTGAATCCGAAAAAGTGGTTTTTGAATTTCCGTCTGTCTGTCTATCTGTCTGTCTGTCTGTACCTCCAACTAGAGCCTAAACTATTTTACCGATAGAGCTAAAACTTGATATCTAGGGTTTTCATAGGGTTCCCCCGAGGGGTTTTTTGAAATGGATATCTACCCCTAAAATTAAGGGTAGTTTACTGAAGGGAAAAAAGAGAAAAAGTCGATTTTCTCAAAATCGGCTCTAACGATTTTGATTAAATTTCATTTATGAACATTAATAAATATTACAAACAAAATGGCTACTCTCAATATTTCGGCAAAATGGCTTTAAGGGCTCCGGTCTGATGCGTTAATTAAATTTTTTTATAATAGCTCCGAAACTATTTGAGATATGAAATTACTTAGCATTACAAATATGTGTATCTATTTATAATACAAATATTTTATTCGAAACATATTTTTATAAAATCAATAACTTTCAATCTAACCGCAATTATATATATTTTTTAACTTTTTGGACATTAATGTTTAAGTATTGCGACCGTAAATAAACTAACCTGAAATGTTGATGGATGTCAACGTCTCATGACCCCTCGAATCCTAAAACTTTGCAATGCCGTTTGTCTGTGTGTCTATTAAAACTTAAAATTAATCGTAGTTTTATAAATGGCGAAAAGAGAAAAAAATAGGTTTTCTCAAAATCTGCTCAAACGATTTTGATTAAAATTGGTATCTAGGCGTTGATTAAGATTATAAATAAACTGGCTATTTTCATTTTCCTATGAAAATTATTTTTAGGGTACTTTACAGAACCTAGAGCAGAAAGATGGCATAGTTATTGTGTACCATAATGTCCGATCTCTGCACAAAAATATGGCAAACATCCTTGCAGATGACTGGTATTCACACTGTGACATATTGATAATGTCTGAAACTGAAACAATCCCACAAGACTTTCTCCAAATTTCAAATTTTAAGATATTTTTTAGATCTGATAGTGTTAGTGTCCGACGCCCAAGAGGATTATTATGTTTGGCAAAGAAATACATGAAAATTCAAACATGTAAGCACATTTCAATAGAAAACTCTTTTTTCGGAATTGATATTATAGGTTTCAAAATTGGGAATGTCACTATCATCACAGGGTACAAATCACCTAGTACACCTAACATTGAGTTTGTCACTGCTATTAACTAATTAATCCCTTCTGATAAATCTGATGTAATACTATTAGGAGATTTTAATTATAATATTATTGGACATAAAGACAATTTTTTGTTGGAATTAATGAGCAAATATAGTTTGAAACCCATTCTGAAGTCTGACGAGTTTACGACAAACAACGATACGCAGATAGATGCCATTTTTAGTAATATGACGATAGCCAGATTTGGAGTGTACGAAAGTTGTTTTACAGTCCATAAACCAATTTACTGTGAATTTATAAATTAGTTTCTCGAGACTCCGATTTATTTATTATCTGTAAATACATAAATCTTTATTGTTTTTATTATTAAAATTAGAGGTCAAATCTTCTGTCCTGTTTTAAGTGTTATTACTTCCTACTAATTTGATTTTACCTTTAAACAAGCGACAACAAATAGTCAAAAACTAGTATTCACTATAGCTAATATTGCACTTTCACATTCTTTCATTATTTATTGATTCCTAAGATTTCTTTCTTCTTCCCTCCATTCATCTCTAGTAATATAATTTTCATAAATTGGAACATGTAAAGCTGATCCGAGTTTCCAAGCTGTCAGCAAATGGCTCAAATACCATTTTATTAAGGTCTTTAAGACATTAAACTGTTTGAAATGCTCTTAGGTGGACAAAGATGCGCCTCTTTTCTCATTGATTATATATCATTGTATATTATTTTATGCGTGTTCTTATGTGGAGTGGTGATGATACAATGTACATTATTCCGTTCAGAAATCTTACGAGTTTATAGAAAGAGAGAGAAAGTCTGTGCGGTGCGCCGTACCATTTATTTTCAACTTATTTTTCTTCGATTCTTGATTAGATTGATTGCGTATATTGTGCAGCTTTATATATATTTCCACTGGGTTGGTGAAAAACTTGTTTTATATGGCCTGTAAGTTGTAAGACATCTTGTTTTTTTAAACCTCTCTCTCTATTGTAAACTTAACATAAAACTTCATTTTCTTCATAAAAAGCAGTTAGCAATTTTATTTCACTATCACTCCCCTTTTTAAAGGGAGATATTATCGAGAGAGACAATTGACTCGCGCACATCTCGCAGAAAATATCGAAATGGTCTGGATATTCCGTGAGAGCTTGCGGAAATGGCGAGGAGTGTGTTTAGACAGGGAAGTGTGGGTCTCACGGAACAACTTGCGTGACTCATCAGAAATCTACTCGCAGAGCTGTTTACATTTGTGAGAGTACTGTCTGACAGCATCTTGCGTGAGATTACTTGCCAGTCTATCTGCAGCTTAAAGAGCTTTAGTTTTATCCTGTGAAAAAAAATTAGTTTTGTATTGTGATCTTGTGTTGCTAGCCAATCATTGTCATTTTTGCACCAAAGCAACCTCCTGTCTATTTAAAAAAAAATTTCAAAACTATTGACCCACTTATGAAAAAAAAAAAAGGATATTGGATCATGAATTTTTTTACACAATATGCTTTATATTTTTCTAGGAATACTGAACAAAAAATATTTATATATAAATTTAAAAAATTAAGTTTCATGAAAAGTGTTTATGTTTGTTATGTTGTTGACTATTGGTTTATACTAATGTTTTGTACCTTTTCAAACAAAAAAGATAATCGTGAACATTTTAAAACTTGGGATTGTGATGGATATTGAGGTTTTATGTGCCTTCGAAATTAAAAAAATTAAAAATAATTTTTAAACCTCAAGTCTATTTGTAATTGAGGCTATCGTCGAAACGATTTAGTTGAATTCCTTCAAACTTGATATTTAGATAGGGCCTATTAAATCGTCATTTATCAAGGAAACAAATAATTATTTTATGTCTAGACAAAAAAAAAAATTTAGTTTATTAATAAATGGTTTCTTAAAGATTATTTATAAATGGTTTTAACGATTCTGGCTAAAATTTTATGTTTTGGGAGTGTTTTATATGGTAGTTTACAGTTTATATTTGTTTTTTTTGGTGGGAAGTACATTTCAGAGTAGTCAAATCCAATGGTAGAACTGGAAAAAACTGGGAGGACACAAATTCTTGCAAGTACCGTTAGTTGACTAAAATTATTTGTAATTTATAAATACCAAATACACGCCCCACACATAAAAGAGATAAATATTCATATACACTTTGATCTAAATTTTGATAGCTATCTGTCGGTATTGTACACTGTTAAAAGTCTGCATTCATGATACGATCACATACACTTAAAATCGTTTACTTGTACTCCTGTTATGTATGGCACTAACGGAAAATAAATATAATTCAATTAGAAATGACAGAAACAGTCAAGATAGTGAGATGCTTAAAAAAATGACATCTTGAAACGACTACTCTATATTAATTGTATAGATTAATAAAGCCAAAAGAATGTTTTCTCAATATTACTTATATTCTGGTTTATTTAAAAAGTGATTGACTCTATGATCTACTTTATTTATATTGACTGACAATATATCAATGTTGAATAGTCTTTTACTAGTCATTGTTGAATCTTATACCGTACATATTAAACAATAATAGTTTCGTACTTTCCAATAGCATAGGTCTATTTTATAAATTGTATGAATTAACGTTATGAACATTTATTGTAATTAAAAACAGATCTAGTTATATCTGGCTCCCCCACACCCAGACTCTTGCCATAGACTGACACTGGCTAAATTATAACTTAATGTTAGAAATTTTAAATTTTTGGAAAATAGCATTTACGATTTTTTTCAAAATATATATCTGGGTAGTGAGTTATCGTATAAATTAGAATATGTATTTATTTTTTAAATAAACAAAAGACTAAATTATGAAAATTTTACATTTTTAAAAAACTACCCTAATTATTAAGATCAAAATTCATATGAAAAATAGTTAAGTAATATTTTTTTAAAATCTGACGAAAACTTATCTAGAGGTAATTTATTGAGTATAATTTTTTTCAAAATGTTGGTCTCAACTATAATGTGTTCAATGAAAGTTGTATTCGATTGTGACATATCTTTAATTTAAATTAAAATAAAATCTTTTGTATTTAAAAAAGCAGTTCTAGTTGGCTAGTAAAATGAGTAAGTAAGAGCCATAAATAGTTTAATAACAACTTTGGAATATCTCTTACTCAATTTTCGATCTTTCTACGGTCAAATTGCTTAGTGTTTTGTAAACGATTCATTGAAACTTCAAAATATTCTATTAATGTTTCTTTTTTATTTTAAATTAAATAATATTCTAAGATATGTGTGTATAGAAATACGAAACAAAATTTAAAACACAAAACGCTTTTGAAGAAAAGAAATTAGTGATCTTGGTCTTCTTAGCAGAGGCAAACTCTAATCCCTGACACCAAGGGGCCCACCAGAAAACAGGTTTAATAAATTCTAACGATGGGTACCGTTTAGACTAAGAGCAAGTTTTGAAGTTGTAAATTGTGAGCCAGATGTTGCTATTCCTTGACTAGAGATGGCGCAATCCCAACCCCCACACCCTTTTTCTCCCCTACAACCCTTCCTTTTCAACAACCCTTCAACCACTGCTCGCAAGATTTCACTGAAATAATAAAACTAGGAGAGTGATTTATTCTACTAAGAAGATGATAGTGTAACGTGCCTCCATCGTGGGGTGGAAATCAAGTTTAAAGAGATGAAAAATGTGGAGAATTATTACTTAAATAAATTTACTGAAGATGAGAACAACTTTCTCATATAGTAGAACTCTTCTCTCGAGGTTTAAAGAGTATAATTGGTGTGTACAGTTTAAATTTCAGAGGAAGAACTTTATCTGACTGATAAAAAAAACTACTGAATCTCCTTTCATTCTGTAACGCGTCAGCATGGGCACCCATAAATATATGATAAGTGGGGCTTGAGCCCCCGATATCACTCTGATACATTTATTTTATTTTTGTTAATTTTTATGAAAGAATCAAATTGTATATTTGTGATTTGGCTGCAATTTGCTAGTAACAACTTTGAATTACCAACAACCAGTTAACGAAGATACATAATGGTAAAATATAGAATTTCTACCATTCCCTTGGCAGCTTTTATTTTCATTTTCAATAAACATGTGAAAAATATAACGTTTCTTTTTATTGAGTTCAGCAACAACTAAATTTTATTTTTTGGTTAATTTTTTATAATTTTTGTTGTTGCGAAAATTGGCTCTTGAAACTCACTAGCCCATAATTCTGTATCCAGATGTTCTAAAATTCCCTCCCACAAGTTTAAATTCTTGAAACTTTCAATCGAGGGGGGCGAGTGGGGTGCCACACCCCTGGCAGATGGGGCTCCAAATACAACCCCATATTTAGAAAACTCCCTTGGGTGCCCATGTCCATCAGGTCATGTTTTCTGTAGATGTCACTTTTGATAAATTTAATCAATATTTATAAAATAACGTAAATTGGAAATTGTTATCAATGTTAGACGCAGAAGTAAAAAATTGTCTATTTTACCAAAATTTTCTTAACAAAATCCAACTAAAAATATGTTACAAGTGATTATGGGTTCATATATTTGTGGTTGTTCAACATACTTACACCATATGTATGGATCAAATCCAATATAATTATTCAGAAATTATTAAAATAAAACTAAAAATAGGCCTAACTATCCAAGGAAGTCCACTAAAAGTTATACTCTGATACGTTAGCAAGTATAACTTTGCTAAGCTATTCAGATTACCTTTAATCACTTATTATATTACACAATTAAAATATTATAAGGCAATAGATAACCAAGGAGTAGAGTTTGATCATTTATGTTGAGTGATTATTCAAATAACCAATAAAACCAAAGCCACATTAAATATGGAAGAAAAATAATAGTTGTGCCTCACTTCTTACTACCAATCTGGGGTGTATAAAAAATCTACACTAATGGGGTAGGGAATAAAAGGGTAGAATTTTGAGAAAATACGTGGTGAGAGAGTGGAAAACCATTTACAAAAATAAAACTTAGTACACTCGGCCAGGATTTGATCCCTGACCTCCCTAGCTTCGGGAAACCGGACTAGATGAGTTCGACCCTTTAAATCACGGACCCATCGATGTGGTGTACAAATTATCAAGGTCTTATTTCTAGTTTAATTTGTGGTAGGAGACCTAGAGTAAGAAATGTATATGCCAGCTCTTTGTAGGTAAAATATTAATTAATAGAGCTATCAATAAATCAATCCCATCATAAATAAATATTGACAAAAGGTCAAGCCATTCAAACTTTAAACTTTGCCATCATGAGCTACCTTATTTCTTAATAAATTATTCCTAATTAATACAGTGGGGCCTATTTGTCTGTAGCTTTTAGAAACTGCTATTAGTGTGATTAATTTCCATATAGCAAACTTTAATATCAATCAGTTCACGATGATCTATCCTTACAATTAATAGGCGAGTAGGTTGATCAAACGCGTTGTCGAGAATTAAAGATTAGAGTATCAGAAGCAGGCTGGTCGAGTGTTAGTTAGTCTAGCTATGATCTGGAAATCAGTGCTCAGCTCAAAACGACTACTGTGAAGTGATTTCTACATAGTTAATCTTCTTTTAGTATTCGTTCTATAATAAATTATCAAAATTACTGGTTTCAGGACTGTTACATTACATTGCTTCAAAAATATATTTCTATCCGTTATATTAATATATTTTAAATTTGAGTCAAGGTATAAAATAAATCTAATTCATATTAGATGCATTTGCCTCAAGCGTTGTGAAGATTTATTGTACATTAGTTATACTCTATGAGAAAATTTATTTGTTAAGCTCATTTAAATATGGCTAAAATGATACCGGGTAGCTAAAGTTGAACCTGAAAAAAAATTGTTTGAATTATGATGTAAGGGAAATAGAATCTAACAGTGGCATACAATTGATTTGGAACTAATAATTAGTTCCAAATCAATTATTGTAAATGTGAGCTCAAAACCAAAAATAATCTAACTAATTTGATTACTACGTGTAAAACAAAATATTTTAACAACCTTGACTACTTATTACAAATCTATTTTACCAGTTGGAATAAAATCGCAAAATAAACTCTATTCCTCAAATAAAAATGTGATTATATGATTTTAACACTTTATAAATCAACAATTGAAAAAAAAATATTTTGCTCTCTTAAATAGGATTCTACCTTGGTCTTAACATTATCTGTGATGGTCATCATTGTTCTAAATCTGGGAATTTAATAAAGTGTAACAAGGCCTCATTCAACAAGATAAATTAATGTTCTTGAAAAAATAAGAAATAATTGTGTTCAAATTAACACAAAAACACATTTGAATTAAATAAATATCACATCTCAAGGTTCTTGCCCTTTAACGGGAATATTTTAACTACATGTGTACATTGTTGGTGTACAAAACATTGGTTTATCCGAATGTAAGTTTATATTATACTATATAAATATGTATATAAAGCAAATGCCACAATAAATTATAGGAGTAATGCTTTTTAAATTTTCTACCAATCCAACATTTCAAGTGAAAGTTCACCTATTATATAAATCTCCAAAACATTTGATAAACAGGGGGAAAATTTCTCATACAATAATAAAGTGAGCCCAATTTACTTTATGCTTTAAGTGCACCGCCTTACTGAGAATTAAAAGTTTTCACAATAACATATTTATCATGAAAATGCAGTTTAGATGCTTAAAAACCACAATAAATATCCTTAAATAACTTAGAATTAACAGTTGTGGCCACAATAAATTGGTGGGATTTTTGTAAAGAAATCTACTTCACCTTAATATCAGAACCCCAGCTATTTGCGTAAAACATTATTCAAATTGAGCTAATTGGACATTTTCACATATTTTTTAAATGAAAAGAATTACCAAACTTAAAAAATTGTTTTTGCTTATTAAATAGTATGAATTATCCTTTTTAAAATGATATATTATATGGGAAGTTATCTAAACTACAATTTATTTAAAAAATTAAATAATTATTGATTTCTTTTTAATACCCTTGGTTTATTTTAAATTCGTGTTAATTATTTCCCATTTATTTACCTATGCACTCCTATATTTTTGGCATGGAACTACTAGAATCTAATTTGTTACTAGCGCATAAATGTTTGTTTTATGAAACTAATTGTTGTTATAATTTAAAGTTTCACAGTTGTCAATCATTGTTGATAATATTTACATAAGATTTTGTTGTTTACTATTGGTTGTTTAATATTTCAGATATTTTAATGAGTATTACTTATATTTTATGTGTCCATTATTAGTAGTGTCTAATAATACCTAGGTTTTCGGGCAGAGTATTCAATAAAAGAAAGAATATAGGCAAAATAAAATAGTGGTTCTTCAACAATCAAACAATGTACCTTCATGTAGCTCTAGTGTCAGCAATATCCGAGTTTGACTGAAAGTCAACACAGTCAAGAAGTGCAAAAAGAAAACTGTGGGATGAGCAGATGACCCAGTCTATGGAGCAGGCATGCACTAGTAAAGTTTAATTCCTTATGATTTAATGTAAATACTAGAGTTCCCAGGTTCACGTTTCCAAACTGATTTTTATTCATACGGGATTATCTCATAACTACATTTTTCATAACATAAGGAACATTTTCTCAGTTTATATTAGTCCGAACTAGATTTTTTTCCTCCCATATATTCTCATAAACATATTACACATTTTAACGAGAGCTTTCAAAAAAAATTAGAAAGAGAAAAATAAATTTGAAGGAAAAAACATTTTTTTACATGAAGTGTGAAAAAAGAATTCTAATTGAAAAAAAATTGAAAAATATTCTCTTGATAAAGTATGTATAGTGTATCATAATTGATTTTAAAATATTTTTTTATCTCTAACAGTGGATGAGAAAATATTCCTTATATTATAAAAATTTAACATGTGCAAGATAGGGCATTCCGGGTCCCCTTAAAAGATAAAGTTGTGTATGGTGTATAATACTTTTGATATTTTTTGACTTAATTTTGTACTAAAGCATTTTAAGAAATAACAAACCTTTCTGTAAATATTATAGTACAACTTAATGTCTGGAGCATAGCTTAGGGCATAAGAAGGCACTTCCATTAATTCTGCATTATTTAAAAGATTATATTGTAATTTTGGAATCAATAACCAAGAGTAATGAATTATTTCATTGTTTGATTAGACTATCAAATCCTTTATAAGGTTTGCTCTATTTAACCTAAAAAGAAAGTACAACAAAATGGTTGATGAACACTAAAACGCAAAGTAAACAAAGCCTGTAAAGGAGTCTCATAGCAGTGAAGGTCCATTCATTGTAGTTTCTAGAGCCCGATCTTATCTTCTAAACAGTAGACTACCGCAAGTAGCCAACAACAACCGTAAATGCCTCTCAGACCCAAACCGAAACGAGCCTAAGCCTTGATACGGGCCACTTGAAATTTAGGAGCCCCATAATTGCACGGTAATTGACATCACTTCAATTTCTAGGCTAACTATAGTTGGATCTTCGCCTTACCCCTTGCCCTGTATCCCACCTTCTCCCCTCAACCTACGAACCCTGCAAAGGTCGCGTTTAGAAAGCCAATCTACTTCCTCCTACTCATCGCTGTCAGTAAACTTGGCCGGAAAGCAAGTGGCTTCTTGTATTAAACTTTGAAGAGACCGAGGATCCTTAGATAACGTCTAGAGAGGGTATTCGTACTTCTCCGGGACCCATTGACGCTCGATACAGTAAGGCTACGTTCAGATTATTCAAATATTATGAGATGTTTGTTCTCAATGGAAGAGGATGGTTGGGTATTGATCACATGATCGAGTGGCTACTTTATTCAAGACATGATGTCTTGATAATCATTAAAAAAAGGGGGTTAAGTAACAACTTTTAATAAATGGTACGGTGCATCGTACAAATTTTTGTAAAGTTTTAAATACATTTTAACTATTACACTCAATGAAGCCCTATAGTAGATTTAAAATTATTACTACAAAATCTAATAAGTTCTAATAATGTGTGGCAGATATAGACTCACAGCGACATCACAAGTGGGAGACCCCCAATTCTCATTAAAAATGCCCCAGCAAATGAGACGACTCGGCTTCGAAGACCAACACACAAACATCTAACACCTGGGCCAGACGAGGAGTAAGTGAGAGAGGCTTCCTTTGGGCTGTTCCCAACAGCCCAACAGATTACTACGCCTCTTCGTACTTGGAGATAACCTTGCCCATTTTTATTAGTCCCACTTGTATATAATGACCTGTCCTCGGTTTACGTATATCTATTCTATTGTAACCACTCGTTGGAGGAACTGCTGGAACATATTCACGAGCATCTGTTAAAACTACGTACTGAAGACTACGATGGTTGAAGCGTCTGTGTCACCTCCACGCCACAGAGAAAGCTACATCGGACACTATAAACATTGAGGGCTAATGTAATTTATCGTAGAGCTTAGGCTTTATTGTTCTATGTCCATAGGACATAGTTTTTGTATGTCAGTACTACTGACATATTTCCCTATGCCCATAAGGCATAGTTTATAATAGTGGGCTTCATGCTCTATTTTTCTATGTCAATTTGAATTAGTCGCAAATATTAGGGTCAAGATTAGACTCCTTAGACTATATGACCATGCTGCGGCAAGTTTAAAGTATAGAATTCAATAATGGAGGATACCAGGTTATCTATTGCTTTGTTTCATGAACTAACTGGTTTTGTAACTGACACTTGTCTCTGATGTGTCTAACTGTGTACTGTTGTGGTGGCAACTTGTGGAAGTGCTTTTTGACCATAGTAGTGGCCCGCGGGTTTTTGTCCGTTGTGTACGGTCCCCTTGTGGCGCCTTTAGCGCTAGTCAAAAATGATCACTATTTTGTCTAGAATTATTGTCTCCTTTTCAGGGTAACAGAATAAATATACTATTGATTGCTCTGGCAGTACTAATTAGGAATTGACCGGCCGCAGTATCTGTAGCGTCTAGATTCCTGGTAGTTCACCTGTTACTAGTTGTAAAATAATAGTTCCTCTTCTAGGGGCTTATAACATTGTAATGTCTAACTCTTTATGGAGTTAACCCAAGCTAGCTAGCTCATGTTAATTACCGCCCTTGTATCTCCTTAAACTGGGACTAAATTGATGTGGCTTAGCTTTTTATATTTGAAATTATGTGTTGTAGTTGGAAGCCTCACAGTCAGTATACTGGAGTAGAATAACGTATGATCAATTTGTAATTATATTTGATTACCGCCACTAATTTATATTGCCTTAGAGTTCCTGCCTTTCTTTCTATTTGATGGATAAGTAATTGTCCTGCTTTAACGAGTTACATGTTTCTTATTTACACCTATGACCAATATGTGTAGGTTATAGGGTTGTATCTGGGTTCTTCACACCTGATGCTCCTTTGTCGAGCTATTTATATTACTGTAACCATTTATATTCTCATGTATAAACAGTGGATGGTTTGAATAATTCCTACTTTTAGTCTTATGTAATTCTTTTTAACATGTTTGAATATTAATAAACTGATTTGTTAAACTTGTAAATTATTCTTATACTTTGTACCTTCCAATCAACATGTATAAGTTTATTTATTTTCTTTTATTTTGATATAGGAAAATTTATTAACAACTCGTAAGATTTGTGAAACAAAATAATGGGTCTATATATTTTGGTATAAACATCATACCAACGATCATAATTGAAATTAATTAATTAATTAGTCTATGGCATTAGTAACTAATAGAAACAATCAGAGAAAAAATAAGAAATGAGAAAAACATCTTTGTCCACCAAAGAGCATAAGAATCAAATTCATTTTCAGACCTGGATTAAAAAGAATATATATTTGCTTATAGATAAGTAATTATTGTTTGTATACAAATATATTTCAAATAAAAGATCTTTATTTTTAATAGTACTACAACTTTACAATGATATATAATTTCGTATTTCAAATTGTTTTGGAGAAATTATCAAAATTAGAAAATTTCCTAATATCAAAGTACTCTCAAAGTAATTTTTATAAGAAAATGAGAACTGCCGTATTGTTCATAAAGATAAAAAATGTATAAATATAAAATTTAATCAAAATCGTCAGTGTGAATCTCGATATCGTCGATTTTTTTCACCCTTCTGTAACCTATCCTTAATTTTAAGGTTTTATGTCTAACTCCAAAAACCCCTTGGAGGATCTCAAGAAATCCCCAGATATAAGATGAGCCCAATCAGTAAAATTGTTTCGGCTCTAGCCTGAGGTACAGACAGACGACATTATGAACCCTCCCCCCCCCTTTTTTTGTTTCAGGAAGTCACTAAAAATCGACATTTATCACAATCTTGAGTACTACACATTTTTTGAAAGAAAGAAAGTAAAAAGGTGAAAAGAAACAACTTTTAGTAAATACTACGGTGCACCACAAATAATTTTTCTCACTTTATTTTAATAAAGCTCGTAAGATTTGTGAAATGAAAGTATATACATTAATGTCGAAACACTACACCAAAGAGCATTAATGAAATATTGGGAAAATATCTTTCCAGTGAGTATAATGCTCAATTTAACATTTCAAAGACAAGAATGAAAAATATATAAATGTGCTTAAAGCTTTAATTAAATTATTAGTTTTATAAAAATATTTTCTTATAAAATATTTGTAACTATAGAAGTACTACAACCATACAAAGATATGTTATTTCTTATCTCAAATAGTTGCGGACATATGATCGGAAATTTCTGCTATGGTAAAGTATGCCTATCCTCAAACTCATTTTTATGGGGAAAAAAGAACCAATATTTTGTTTGTATTGTTTAACAGTGCCTAAATACAAAATTTAATCAAGATCTTTAAAGCAAATTTTGAGAAAATCAACTTTCTCTCATTTTTCCTTTCAGTAAACTACATACTCGGGTGAATATTATTAAAGCCCTTGATACCAAATGCTACCCAGCTAGGTCAAAATGGTTTTGGCTCATTTTCAGGTTCATAGAATAATGAGTTCAATTTTTTTTATGATCACAATATTTTTCTCTTCAGGAAGATGAAGGAAAGTAAAAATCTACTACTATGGTACACGGTAGAAAGAAAGTTACTGTAATTCTATTTAAACGCTCACAAAAATTGGAATGTAAGATAAAAGAACTTACTGCATTTGTTTCCACTCCACAATATCTAACATCACCCACTTCGGTGGTCACATGGTCTCTAAGGCGTTACTCTCGTAATACAATACAATAGTGTAGAAAACTGAGCTAGTGGGGCTACGATCTCAGTCGGGTGTACTGAATGTGCTTATTCTTAAATGCTTTCTACTTTCCCTCCATGCAAATGTGGGTATATTTTATCTAAATTTAACTATTTGTTCATCCCTAACACACTACCGTAGTTAGTACATAATTTGTAAAGCTCAAATGGACAGTATCATGTGGTGATATATATATATCTAACATCAACCTAAAATAATGTTACAGTTTTGAAAATAGTTTTCAACGTCCATAATAAAATAAATATATCAGAAACAAATACTCCCATTGGCAAATTTTACAACCCATTTAACCTACAGCTACCCACATGGGTAGTTATGTAGACATAAATAAGTCATTATCGTCTGTTCTACCTGTAGTGGGGGGCCGGTGTTTGAATCTAAGAAGGGGTTACGAAATTGTTTCACACAATATGGCTACACTCTCTATATACCATTATCTTATTCGAGCTTATCGTATTTTGGTAAACTTGTGGATCATCCGAATGGGTCATAATTGGTTAGAAAAGCACAATTGTAATTGATATCCTTAAGGCTTCATAACATAACCTTTACCCATCGTTGACGAGAAAAATAGAGGATCGAATCTCAGCACAGCCATTGGAAATGGTTTTACAAATGGAATTTTCCCTTTATGTGTTTTTTTCATTAATATTCTCAACAGTGTTGGTACACTTCAACTTAGCTACTCTTCTCATTCTGACTTACTCTAATATTCCAGGGCATTAAGCACTTTAAATTTCACTGTCACACGTATAAAAGTACGCCACCTATCTTAATCTTGAGCCAGTTTTATCCAGTCCACTTCATTGCAGCATATCCCTATCTTTAGCCAGTTTTACCCAGTCCACTTCATTACACCCTATCTCTATCTTGAGCCAGTTTTATCCAGTCCACTTCATTACACCATAATCCCTAATCTTGAGCCAGTTTTATCCAAATCACTTCATTACACCATATCCCTATCTGAGCCAGTTTTATCCAGTCCACTTCACTACACCATATCCCTATCTTGAGCCAGTTTTACCCAGTCCACTTCACTACACCATACCCCTATCTTGAGCCAGTTTTATCCAGTCCACTTCATTGCAGCATAGCCCTATCTTGAGCCAGTTTTACCCAGTCCACTTCTCACCTTCATTACCAACCCATACTTCTTCATATCTTTGAGCCAGTTTTATCCAGTCCACTTCATTACACCATATCCCTATCTTGAGCCAGTTTTATCCAGTCCACTTCATTACACCATATCCCTATCCTTTGGGCCAGTTTTATCCAGTCCACTTCACTACACCATATCCCTATCTTGAGCCAGTTTCTACCCAGTCACTTCATTACACCATATCCTATCTTGAGCCAGTTTTATCCAGTTCCCTCATTACACCCTATCTGCTTTAAGTCCATACTATGATATCCTCCTATCCTGGTCTAATGTCTTCCACAATGGTCTCTTCCCATTGTGTTTGCCATTTAACACCATGAATAGTCTCCCTTTCACTCTGCATGACCTGTCAATCATAATCTGTGCATTTGATTATCCTAATATGTTTTGTGATAAGGCCAGGGGGTGTAACTCGTAATAATATAGCCATCAAAACTCGCAGTATCCTCATCCCATTCTGTATCGAATATCTTCCTATTTCATTAATACTACTTACATTAAATAACTTTTGTCCAACATAAATTTATTGATAACTTAAAGATTTTTTTATAAAATAACACCAATCCAGCAGTTCACATAAAAGCCAGTCTTTTATGATAATCAACAAATAAAGAAAGAAAACTAAGACTAATAAATTAGTTCTTTGTTTAGAAAGATATATTTACAGCTATTAAATAACAACATACTTCCAATCAATTAAAAAATAATATGACTTGGAACTAAGAGTAGCATTGATCTAAAACATGTTTGGTAAACAATAGAGATGAAGAGATAAATAACGACTCCTCTTTTATGAGTTTACCTTAAGAATTGTATATATATTTTGTTATGTAAGCAAATAATGTTTGCAAAAGAGTTAATTAATGTTCTTAGCTTGGCTTTTTTTTTATAACATATGTGATTTCAAAGATCTACTCTCGTAATTATTTGACGGTCAATCATTTCGTCAATTGAAATAATACTCAATAATATTTCCTGTAGTTATTAAGATACATGTTAATTTATAATGGAGTACGTCTTAACTCTCCTGGAAGTCCTTGGTTTGTATCATGGCAAGTTTAATATAAGATCTGATAGCCCTTGATTCTCGCATGTTAGTTAACAATTTGGCACTAGATTTATATGTAGTTTGTTCGGGTGCCAGGTAGCTTTACGATCCACACCAACGGTATTAATGGTTTTAATTTTAAATAAAGGTCAACATTTATAATTTGGGCTTATTATTATATTTCAATTATAGTTAACATTTAAAGAATACATAATTGTCGATGAAAGCGAAGTTGTATTGACGGTTCCACTTCCATACCCTTTGACTTTGCGAACCTCTCACACTTCTGTTCTGGTTGATGGCTTGACCACGAGTGTTCCTCCTATGAGTCACAAAGTCTTCTGCTATCATCTTGGCCTCAAAGGAGGGTCCACTCCCATTGGTCTATTTCCCTTACTAGAAATAGATCGGACAATGTCGCTTTCCCTGCCTTAGGAAACTGCAACTCACGGTCGGGGAGATATTGTAAGAATGTCCTGTTCTCAAATAAAAAACATGAGAGGTATTGTTACCCTGATTTGAGAAAGTGATAAAAAGTGAACTCAATACGTCTATCAGTGTAGATCTTAGATTTTGAAAAATTTAAATTTTCACATATGTTTTGTTTCAAATTTTTATGAAAATTTGGGTGTTTGGTCACAACTTTTATGTTTGTGTGTGAACCACATCTTCTTACAATTTCTGACAATTCGATTTAGGAAAATAGAATTTAAAATAAATATACCCTTCTTTACGAGAAGGAAGGTTCTGAAACCATTAATAAAAGCCACTCTTTGCCCACCCAACCGGGACTTGAACCCTGGTTTCTATTCACTGGTAGTCCAGTCCATGGATAGAGTAACGCCTTTGACCATGCGTCCAATAAAGATAGTAGTGGAAACACCTGATAATATTCTGTCAACCAATTTATTTGTTTTAACGGAGAGTAATTGAAAGAATCTAAGTATTGGACTCCTTTTGAACTTTTTTTCTCTCTGCAAGGCGTGATTAAATTCGGATGGCTCTAACAAGTAGTAATACTTGACAGAGCCATTCCAATTTAATTACTCTAATGGGGTAAATGTGAGAAAGCTAGAAGATAGATTAAACGTAAGCACACTTGCATATAGATACAGGGGAAAACATTTGGAATAAAAAGCTTCTAAAACACTCAACCAGCATTGAAATACATGGTTCCTCTTCATCACCAAACCGGACTAGATGAGCGTGGCGTCTAGTACACGGGTCTTTACAAATGATTTTCTTTTATTTATACTAAAAGTAAATCTAAACAAGTGTATCATATTTTAATATTCTGACAAATTGAAATAAAGTGAAGTTTGAAGAGAAGTACAGATAGATTCTCAGAACACTAACTAATTATTTAGAGGAAATTAAACCATTCAGTTTTTTAACTGAAACTATTATAAATATGTTAGACCTTAACGCTCATTCATGAAGGGGAACGACGATATCAATGTATCAATATTAAATGCTGAGTAACATTGCTTCATATTTTAATGAATACAACCAAATAATCATAAGAATATGATAGCAATCAGAAACATTCCCATTTATTTTGACAACACTTTAAAAAAATATTATAATTTCTAACCCACTGGAAAGACTCATTTAATTAATATGCCAAATCATTGATTTTTTAAAGTAAACTCTCATTTTTTTATTTTAGCACCGTGTCTTACCACCTGTTCGATCTATACGCCTCCCCTACAATTATTTTATAGTAATAGTCTAGTATTTTGGTCATTATCTTAATACAACTGGGAATAAAGTGTTTGGTTTGATCCTACTTGAAAGTGAATAAGTTTATTAAAGTTATCGTTAACTATTCTTTGCTTACATCCTTGAAACTCTAAACATTCTAAATACTATTCGGGATTAAATGATTGAAAAAATATCAAAGTTGATATTAATAAAAATATTGAGTTATGTTTTACATCTATTAGAAGAAAAAGTTAGAACATAGACCAACACAATTACAGTAAAAACTTGAACTACAGACCACAAACCATTAATTATTTAGAACTTAAATAAATGCATTAATGTTATCATTATTTTTAATATTAATTATGAATACATTATAGCAACATAGGTTAACATTTAGTTAAAATATATATATTCTATTATAACTTAAAACTAGTATAAAAAAAAGCCAGAAAACTCTAGTCATATGTTAACTAAGTTTTCTAAGATTTAGATTTGTTGGTTATTCCGATTCCAGTCGACAGATATTTAACATTGCTGGAGGATAGTAAGAGCTTCATGACCAAAAGGTCATGGAATATTATAATAAATGTAATAGATTTATGAAAAATTGTCCAACCTAGAGAATGTAGCTCATATCAATTAGTATATGGAGCCATTATTGTCAGAATATATTAGAGAATATAAAATCCAAACATTAATTCAAGCGTTAATAAAGAACAAGACATAATTAAGTACTCCTGTTTTGTAATAATAATCCACGAACATTAGCGTGGATTATTATACAACAAAAATATAGGCTATATTTGAAAGCATTAATATTATTATTTGATATTTGGGCTTCGTGGGTAGTAAATACTTTGATTTGATTATAAAATTAGAAAAAAGGGGTTTTATCAAAGACGTTGAGGGGCAGACGAATCCAAACTTTATTTTAAGATACCGTTTAGTTAAGTAAATTTTATTGCTTTTATTTTTATATTTATTTTTAAGAAATGGAACCATAATAAAGTAAATTAAATATTTAATCACAATTTTAAAACATGGTGTTGTCGCTGTGTGTTCACTAACTTTAATTTTATTTTCTGCAATGTGCGATAGTAATGATTTATGATAACACTCCGGAAGGATCCTCCTGTACATACAACCAACCACTCATCGTCTCTACTTGGACAAGTAAATACCAAGTTGGGGCGCGGCCTTACATGCCCACCCAAGGAGGAAGTCTTGAAACAGGAAGAACATGAATCCACCAAGAAGATGTCGAGAAGCAAAGGGTGTTGGTTGAAGATAGGAGGGTGGGGGGGGGGGGGTAAAGTTTAAAGTCTTGGGGTACACGAGGGAAGTTAGAGTTGCGATGTAGCTGGCTGGTCTCGAGGCTCTATCCTGGAGTACAATTGAAACCCATTGGACCGTGGGATAATTCCATTAACCGCGCTTTCAGTCATAGCACAGTAACCCTGTGTGGTCTGACAGACAACCACCCCCTGGCTTTTCAAGGGCTGCGATGATGTATCGAGAGGAAGAGTGGATTTCATTACGACACGATCAGGCTTAACAGCCATGTAGAATGATTTAGTGGATAAATAGATCTCGAGATTCATCAATCCTTAACTATGTATGCATATGTCGGTGGGTTTGTATATGTGAATAATGAGTTGGAAACAAATCTCATTGTTCTTATTTGAAACAAGAGATTTTAGTGACAAATTTAAATATATTGTTACAAATCAAAAGGAGATTTTTAAATATTACAATAAGATTTGTAACCATATGACTGTGTCAATTATCATAATCAGTAATATATTATAATTGCCAAACTAATGATAAATATTTGGCTATGATTACCAAAGCTACATGATTACCATAGAAGATGTAAATAAAACAGGTTTCATAAAAATAATTGTGATATTTGATCCATTAATACTTTTATTAAAATTAATAGAATTTACAATTTTACAATTCCTATTATATAAATGGAACTATATCAATTATCAACCAGTTTATTTTAATTGGTTAGTATCACAACTATTTGATCCAAGGAGGTAGTTATTATGACGATAATTAAAAGGAAGTTAATCATTAATCGGTTCAAGAGTGAATGGGATATCATCACTAGTGCACTCAGCCAGGAGTCAAACCATTCGAAGATAAAATCTAGAGCTTAATTCTATATAATATTTCACTTTTAGATAGCACTATTTCAAAAATTTATGAGTAGTTTATTTTCGTTATTTTATTTCAAGTGAGAAATATTGAAAACAAGAAACTGGAGCTAAGACAACCCCTTGAATAGTCAACCTGTTCTACAGTGTTGCAGAGAATATTACATAACTACCAGGGGTATTGGAATTCTAGACATTTAACAGCGTTTCAGACAGCACAATGGGTTCAACTATTGCTTTACAAGAGAAATGTTCATTTTCACACCGTATCTTACTGCCCGTCCGAACAATTGACGTTTAATTACACAAATAATGTAGGCATTAGGTAGAGAGATATCTAGAAGACACTTACCAGAATTTTGATTTGAGATAAAGGAGTAAACCAGTAAGGAGATATCTCCTTGGTACCTAGCCATGATTCTAATTGTGATTTTCCCTTCACCAGTAAACTAAACTAGCCGAGCTCAACGTTTAGTCCATCTTCCCACCAACACAGGTGGTTCATTTAGTAATGGAACATTTTGGGAATATGTTAGTGGTCGGGGATGAAAGTACGTCTTCTTTTATATAATTATAATAAAACATTAGAATATAGATGTAAATTTAATAAAGATTACGTGCTTAATCATCCTACCCTATAAGAAAGTGAGTCCGTTTGGTTTTAGAGGACTTCTGTATTTCCTGAAAAGTCACTAAGCAAGTCCCTAACTGATATTCAGAGGTACACTCAGGGCTAGTATTTTCAAATAACGACATTATTATGTAAGAGACTTAATAACACCGATCAGAATATCAATAAACTTTGAAAGTATTTTACAAAAATATGGGAAAAGGATCAACCTGATTTTCTATATATTTTGTCATGTAATGCCCATAAGAATAGATGTTATTTCGTAAATATTTACAGTTAACTGGAACCTAAAGAATGATATTAAACTTTCAAAGGTTTTTTAAAAATAATTAACTACTAAAAAATTAAAAATACCTTCGTATTTTACAAGGTCACTAAACTTTTATTTCAACAGGTTTAGTCTCGAATTCACGTGAAAAAGATATATCCAGATTATAAACAACTTGTCTGAGCCGATGTACCGCGCATATAAAACAATTCAACCAGGAAGAGAGCGCACTTTCAAGTCGTTCTTGCATTTCCGGACTTGTCTGCGAAACAAATAAACAAAAAGACGCTCAACGGGAGTGAGGTTCTGAAGTTCGGTTTCCTTTACTCCAAAGCTGGGAGTATAAAAGAAAACGAGGAGAGTAAAAGGGCAAAACAAAAGGGAGTGGAGTGAGTGCTTGCTCCCTTTACAAAAGAGCGTGAGAGGGGGGGTAACTCATGGATTTAAAGAGAAAAGGGAGATTTTGCCATGCCTTTGTGTGTGTGTGTGTGTGTTCAAGTGTGTTCATGTGATACGTCTCAATAGAAGGTTACTGAGGTCAAATAAAGGTCAATGAAACGATTTAAGATCTACACTTACGTATTGGTAAAAATTCCACAGTTTAAGACACTTCCTTTTCACACGTCGGCCCGATGGTGCCCGCTATAACTACGGACTACCGTGATATTGGGGTGTCAAGGTGACTTATGTGACTCTGGATGGCTACCCCCAAGCGTATGGGTTTACTCTGATGGAATGAGTACATCGTGGGTGGAGAAGGCTTGTGAATTAAAAGTCATTGTATAAAGAGTTCTATTTAATCAAGTGAAAATACTAGTCTACGATACAATGGCTACATCAGACAGACGGAATGAGTGAGGGAGCGTGTGAGAACCTCAAGGGCCCGGTTTGACCCTAGGTGGTGAAGCCCCAGACAGTGATTTTGCTAGCTCTCCTTAGATTGGTTGAATATCGAGTGCCAATCCTCACATTAATCTGGGACTTGCATACAATAAGAGAACAAGGCCCAAGGTCGCATGCGATGGTTCAAGACAGGATGTAACATAATGCAGGAGCTGGTTGAACATCTTACTAGAAGCCACTTATAAAACAGGACATTACACCAGTATAGTTTAATAATTGCCTTCTGACCAATGACATTCTGTGAAACTCCATACACTACGTATTACTACCAATGCGGTATATCCGCATATTTGCAGTAATTGGTGATGGGAGTAAAGAGGAATCATGTATAGGAAATGTATCTACATTTTCATGTGGATCTGTAGAAACATTTTTTTTTAAATAGCATTATTGGCACCAAATAAACAAAACAATTATAACCGTAATTAACAGATATAATAGCTTGGCTAATTAATCCATTTATTTAAGTGTTGTGTGGTCCAATACACCACAATCTGATCAAAGTCCTTGGCACCCAAATCTACAAAAGTGAAACAATAATTTGCATCTACAACTGCAAACAAAATGATATTGAAATACCCCTTCTAATCAAAATAATCCCCTCCAGGGTTGATTGGAGCTTGCAACATAACGTGATTTCCATTCATGCTTCCAATACAATGAGAAAAGCTTTCATTCGCATGGCCCAGCCATTCTTCTCCTCTCATTGGTATCTAAAATTGACATAAAAATAATATATGGTGTTTTGAATATTAAAATGGGCGAAAAATTATGTTATGTGGTATTGTCTTGAATGATTTAGTATTATATAATTCTGTCAATATTACGCCTACAAAACCAATTTTAAGATTTCCACTATTTTCAGGATCTGATACTACAATATAATATAGTCTCACATACAAACAGACATACAGACAGAGAGAAAAAAATTATTGAAAATTTTAATAAAAGTAAGAGCCTTTAACCAAAATCAGAGGCAGTGATTCTTAAATTCCTTTTTTTCTATGGTTACAGGTATTGTACATAATTAGCAATATGTTAAATAAATCATGTATACTTATTTCAGGACTAGCGAACACAGGAAAACATCAAATAAATCCAAGAAGAACAATCAATTTTACAGCAAACAAACAAACCAGACCAAGAGTCGACTTCTACATTAAATCCTGTAAAACAACCTAAGAAAATAAATTCAAATATTCAATTCAATAATAATTTTAAAATATACACACTAACGTAAAACAAAAAAAAAGATTTTGACATATTAGACGAACATGTTGTTTGCCAGATTAGAGATTTAAAAAGTGAATTCACAAAAGCAACTAATATATTTTGAACTAACAGTAAACTGTTTGAACTAAAAGTAGCTCAATTCACCGAAGCAGAGGACATTCAAACCAATGTTGGTTCAATTCAACAACTGCATAAAGATCTATGAGTGTGACTTTCCCAACCTACGGACCAAAAACCTGTGAACAAGCTTGTTAAAAAAAATTATCCTCACGTCTTACTACCCGTTCGGGTTATACGCAAATGTACTATTTACTCTGATGGTTTAATGATTAGGATTGTTACGTTTAGAGGAAGTGTACCCGCATATGTGCGATAGGATAGCTGAAAACCATTTTAGAAAAACTACCCTCAAATACATCCAAAAGACAATCTAATCTAGATCTCCCCCTAATCGGCAGTCTAACTTAATATGCTAACTGCTGCTAATATGTACTTCGTCTTCTAGACAAGTAGGAAATTAACGAATATGTGACCAGTAACGCTTTCATAAAAAATAAGTTAAAGTGAAATAAAGTTTAAAAAATCAAGTACAAATTAAGTATAAACTTTAACAGTAAATTATTTTATAATATACCTTTTGGCTCGCAGCTCTACTCGAGTTCGTGTTGGTTAAAAAACATAATAATCGAAACAATAACGTTTCTAGTCACAGTTTATTTAATTTTCCTTACAGAGAAGATATCAGGCAATCGTATTTGGTGGAAATTACCATGCTGAGAACTTTACAGTTGATAAAAGATGAATTTTAAGAATAAACAAATATAATGTGGTATTTATGTGTTTTAAGATTATAAGCACATAATTTTGTACTAATTGAAGGAAATAAAGTAATAAAATTTAAGGCAAGACCTCTATGTAAGGACGTTAGTGATTTTATCAACATTAGTGAGCATTTAGATGTTGCTGCTAGAGCTGTTGATGATCATCGCATGGCAAACCTTGATAGGAACTTGCATATATTTAAACTGTAAGGGCAGTTCTGATGTAATGGTGGGCTTTCTTTATATCACGACCCACTCTCCTGTCATGATATTCACATCCATGATACATTTTGCAGACAGTTTATATGCAAGTGGGTCCCATTACACAGTTAAGGTGGGCTCTAATTACGCAAAGAAATAATGCTGGGTGCTCAAACTTTAATTAAAGAGCATTGGTGGGTGAACCAACTGGACTAAGTGAATTAAAAAATATAGACAGGAGATGGTGCCTATGGACATGTAAGTATGGGATGGCGCTTCTAAATCGTCTAAAATACAGACATTAAATTGTACTAGCAGATTCAATTTTTGGAGCTGTAATATCTTTGCGCCTGGAAATAACAATAGAAGATTGTTTTGCATTAGACGTATGATGGAATTAATAAAATGACCAAATCATGGATAACCTTGACCATTAAGAATATCTTGGAGTTATTCAAAGACACCTTCCTTGCCTTAGTGCTTTGCAAAGATTTCATGGCCGAGCTTCAGCAATATATCGACAAATAAGTCAAGTTTTTGTCTTCGCACAGATGGATCCACATTTGTTTACAGGGAAAGCTTCTCAATGTCTGGGAATAGGTAGGATATTTTTGGCAACTCTAGTGACTTTCGGAATTACTGGTAGAGCTTATCAGAATTTTCCTGAGGATAATACTGTAAAGCCTCTTATGAGCACATTGTTGATTTAAAGATCTCTCAGAATTCACTCTAGATCTTCAAGTTAAGGGCTTAAATGTGGCCTTAATCTGGGCAACCATAGGCAATTTCCCGCAGGTGAAACGATCATATGCTATATGTTGCTCACTTTCTGAGAGTGGCAGCACCGTCGCATGTGGCTTTCAGCTCTGGGCCACGAGCCATCCTATCCCAGATGGGCTCAGTTGTGTAGTCGTATTTAGTGCGATGAGTTGGAACACAGATAAAACAAAATTACTCGTAGAAGAATACCGAGAGAAATGTATTTCTTGTAATTTGCGGGATCCAAACTACAAATACAATAGGAAAAAGACCAATATTTGGGAAGAACTTGCTTTGATATTTGATTATTCGGAACAGTAATTCAAAGATTAAGTGAAACATTTTGAAAACAGCCTTCCACTGATACGGAAAGAATAATTCTCAGTAAGCTGTGAAGAATGAGTGGGTGTTTTACATACCACCATGCTTTCTTTTATACCAACATCATTAAGCAAATTTACTTGAAAATTGAAGCAACATATTGCACTAGGTGTAAATATGTCAGCAGAATGCTGCAACTATTGCTCCCGGTAGCATGCTGCGCGAGAACCAGGGGGCAATCAAAGTTTGCTTGCTGCAGGAAACTAGGCTGCCACTAGTTGCCTCAGTATAAGGCCACCTTAATGCAACATTGGACACTCATTCCATTATATAAGAGATATTTTTTCAGTAATTTTAATGTTAAATTAAGCTTTGATATGTTGCGCTCTTCAATTAGGTTGCTATAAAAACGCAAAGCTAGTTTAAAATTTGAGTTTGCTGTTCTTCCCTCTTTTAAAAAGTAGCAGACATACACGATGAAAGCACTACAAAGGCAACAAATCTCTCAAAAATGAGCTTAGCCAAGAATTAACTAATTATAAAAGTACCTACTTTACCTCTAGGCGCATCTTAAAAAACCACTTTTCCCACTGGATCACGAGCATTCTATATTACCTTTATGTGTATGGTAAGCTGCTCTGTGTTTAACAGGCTTGTTTGTATTTAATATTTCAATAGAAATGGCCGATCCTTTGTTAACTCTCTCAAATAGTTTTTATAAAATATAAATCCATTCAAATTTCAGATATAAAAATACCGAAGTCCTTCCTGCTCTTGTCCGAGAGAGACCTTAGAATTTGTAAGAGTTCAATATAAAGAGTAAAAAACATTTTCATTGAAGTTCAAATTTTATACCAAAGTAACTGAATATTAATAATCAATACATTTATTCAGGAAATAATGGGATACCTACTTTTATATTATCCTTCAACCAATCATTCGAGGTTTTACATACTTGTGGAAAGAACTGCAATATTGTGGACCTTGATGTTTTGAACAAATGTTTCTCGCTTTGATAGCAAACACTCTTTGCTAAAATAAGTTTAAAGTTACAGAAGGTTTTCTCTGACAGGTATAGGATCCCTTAGTGTTCTTTTTCATTTTATTATACCTGATCACATATATTTATAAATATATATTATGTATGTGAAAGGTATACAAAATCATTGCTGCCATTCATATATTTTTTAAATATCCATTACAACGAATTTAACAACTTAAAGGGTTGTGGTAGTCACGTGCTAAGTAATGGCCGCACCCAGTATTTTAGTTTTCCTCTTTGTTTTTCTATGGTTACACAAGGAGAAACTGTGAGAATTGCCTCCTCTCTACTCGTAATTTTGAACTCAACTAAATTTATTCCTGAAAGACATGCTATGATATAATTTTTAATAGCACAGGTTCCTCCTCTGATACAATTCTACCTAGAAAATTTTGTATAGCCAAGTTATATATAATGGATACATGGACTTTTAATATAGCATTGCTATATGCTACATAGTGTAAATGTGGTTTTATATGGAAGTAAATAGCTAAAAGTTGGGTTTTATTTAGTGCCAATAACACTAGATGTTAGTAGGCCTAGTAATCACTAGTTAAATAACAATGCCTTGAGAATATATGATATTATTTTACTATTTATTTATATATTTCTAATATTTTATTTTACATTTATTTACAATCGCTTAAAACAGTACTTGATAGCAACGAGATTTGAGGGACACGTGGAAAAGGGGGAGCTGAATTGTATCCCCTCGGAAAGGTATCCTTTCCGACAGTTTTGTAATAAACTGCTTTTGTGAAAAACTGGAATTGTATCCCCCTGAATTATACCCCCCAAAACTGGAATTGTATCCCCTTGGAAAGGTATCCATTCCGAAAGTTTTGTAATAAACTGCTTTTGTGAAAAACTGGAATTGTATCCACCTGAATTATACCCCCAAAAACGGGAATTGTATCCCTCGGAAAGGTATCCTTTCCGACAGTTTTGTAATAAACTCCTTTTGTGAAAAACTTGAATTGTATCCACAAATGTCTGACTTGAGGTTTAACAGAAGGAACGTTTAACGTAAAAGCTTTGTCACACTTCTGGTAGAGGGCAGCAGAATGGTATCTTCTTTACTTACAACTTGTATACTAGAGTGCAGACAATTCAGTATGTTAATTCAATCAAATTATTTAAATAAGTTTAAGTAATTATTTGAAATACGTAGACTCCTATAAAGCTGCCAAGATTCATAGAATATTAAAAAGTATAGCGTTTTAGATTATTTCTGTGCTGCAGAAGTATTTTCTTAAACATGAAGTATTCATTCCCTTTAAAGATTGCAGTGCATACTAGAACATTAATTTGTAACCTTATTTAACTTGTAAGATTTTTTTTTCAGGTAAATATATTTTAGAGCATGTATCGATTTCTATAATTTTAAAGAAACAAATCTTTTATTTTATTTGCCACCAGACTTTAACCACTATGTTAAAAAATGAATATTGAAAATCTAGCTTTAATTTATTCAATTATAGTGAGAAATGAGACATTTTGATGAATTCTGGCAATAATTTTATTAATGTGAACTGGCAGCACTGCTTTGCTCACTTCCTATGCTCAGTGAGTTCTAGTGATGGGAAGAATCGAGTAACAGTAGTCGACTACACCTTTTGTGTATCGTAATCGGTTGTACTCGATTCTTCCAGAATTACTCAAGTAAAAGTAGTTGGGCCCTGTTCTTCTTTTAGTTGCTCCTTTTCTTTATCTTCAGATATAATACACAATATTGATTGGTATGTTTAACGTGTTATTTTAATACAAAATCTTTTTTCCCATATAGTTCATTTTTCAGTCATACTCTTATCAGCGCAAGATTTAGAACAACATTCAATCCCCATCCGACATTTTATCAATAATACATCTCTGACCATATCGGGAATGGAACTCAGGACACCTAGCCTGGTTGCCACACACACTACTAACTGTGGTAGTGTTGAATTTATACTAGGTGACTCGTTAAAGATTCGAGCCCCAACCTGATTACTAACGGTGACAGTATAACGAGTGTAATAGTCCTTAGACCGATCGACCCCCTAGTGGTGGTAACAGATTTCTTCATTCGGAAGTAAATAAATGGTATGATAGTGTATTTATTGTGGCTGCACATAAAATAAACTTTGAAAATGAATTACGGCGTCGGCAATTGCAGCACAACCCAGTCTATTGAACTATACGAACGAAGAAGTATATTATTAATTTTGATGTGAATGATAAGAACTGACATAACTCTTCAGTGTTCAACGTCATAACTGTCTAAGTGTGACACGCTCTTCAAGACCGGTATGGTGCCTTTCCGAGGGGATACAATTCCAGTTTTTGGGGTATAATTCAGGTGGTACAACTCCAGTTTTTCACAAAAGCAGTTTATTACAAAACTGTCGGAAAGGATACCTTTCCAAGGGGATACAATTCCAGTTTTGGGGGTATAAATCAGGTGGGTACAATTCCAGTTTTTCACAAAAGCAGTTTATACAAAACTGTCGGAAAGGATACCTTTCCGAGGGATACAATTCCAGTTTTGGGGGTATAATTCAGTGGTACCATTCCAGTTTTTCAAAAAGCAGTTTATTACAAAATTGTCGGAAAGGATACCTTTCCGAGGGATACAATTCAGTCCCCTCGTGGAAAAGGGGACTATTATTAAGCTGCACTTTAGATTATATTGAGAGAGTATAATAAAACTATTTTAAACCTCATTAAGGAAAACTAACCACTATTTCATCCGGTTAGGGTGCAACCTAATTTCTAATTGGTCACAAATTTTCGTACTTGCTCTGCCCTTTAAGAATTTTTTTATAACTTTATTTGTCTAATAGCTATGCTAAATTTTTAACACACACGATTGTGTTCTTTAGAACTCAACAACTTTGGAAAGTGAGTTCCTATTTTCTTTGTTCCGTGCTGTAAGTATTCCCCTCATCTCCCATTACAACAAAATCCTCACGGAGCTCTTACTTTGTGACTTGGTCTCATCTCTGTGAAGAACGTGGAAATGTTGTCTCCATAAGTCTTCGGGGTGTCCTGCTAGCTTAAGTCATGTCTCCGCACTCAACTGACTGATGACTGTGAGGTCTAGCTGACATAACTGTATCATCAATGGCTGGACTTACATGAGATGGTCTTCGTGGAAAATGTACTGTTGTGCTTGATTCTAGAGGCTTCACAGCTAATAAATCCTTCGATGGACCGAAAGTCGCCAGTATCTCATTTGATTATTGCGATAGATTAAAACCTTTTCTTTCGTAATCCTTAGCAACCTAAAGGTATATAATGTCATTAGGTCCTAACAAATGTATTTTTTTTAAAACTTAATCTAAAATTTATTACTATAAAAAGCCTAAACCATAGGCCTAGAAATTTGACTACGGTGAAAGAGTTTAAGTTCTCCTAAAAATAATATTATCTACATCCCTATATTATTTAGCACCATGTCTTACAGTTCAGGTTATACACATATGTAGTAATTATAATAATTGGGTAGGGATGAGGAAGGTTGAATTTAGAGGAAATGTACCCACATTTTCGTGGAGGGTGAGTTGAAGTGTTTTTTTTAAATCCCCTCAGTACACCCTACCAGGATTCCAGTGCCGATCTCCCTGTTATTGACAGTCTAACCTACTGCTAAAGTGACGCCTTAGACCAGTGTGGTCCAAAGTTTTTCAGCCCAAGGGCCAAATCTGATTGTAAGTTTGCACCGTGGGCCGAGGATATTATTAATCACATCAACTTAATATAGACCTACAAACAACACATAATAAACAATTATTTTCACTATTAATTTTTACATTATGCTTTTGGTTGGTAGGATATTTCAAATTTTACTGCCAAATATAAAGTTTATAATTTCCCAATGGTGTATTAATAGCATGAAATATGAACGCACATACACTTTCACAAAACAACTTAGCATTATAATTATAAAGTTATGTATATTTGTATTAAACAAATATGACAATAAAATACAATCATAACCTTCTCAAATAAATATTTTTATTTGAACTCTTATTTATTTCACATCATTCTGTCACCGTTACTGTGAGGGCCACAGTATCGGTGAGCGCGGTCCAAATCTGGCCCGCGGGCCGCTGGTTGGTCCACACTGCCTGTCTTAGACCAAGGATAGGCAAACTAATGTCCAAGGGCCAGATACAGCCTGTCTCTGTGTTCAATCCGGTCTTGTGGACTAAATAAATAAATAAAATGTGTTTCTTTGAGAAGCAAGCCTCTTTTTAAAACATTTTAGAAAACATTCTAAAAGAATAGTTAAAAGTAAGGAGTGGTTAAAATTTAAGTTAAGACTTAGATAAGTTGATCTAGAAAATTATAAAATTAATTTATAAACCAAACATTTAATAAAGTGATTGATGTATTAAGTGATATTGATAAGCACTAAAATGTACAATTCAAATAAAAATGTAATAAAGAAATATTATGTATGATATGAACAATTATATAAAACTACAATGTATCATCAACTAAAATATAATGCTTAAACTAGTTGATGAATAGTCTTAAAAAATAAGTTGACACGTTAAAATATTAATACAAAAATATAATATACAATATAACGTGATATGAACAATGTTTTAAGTCCAGATTTGTGTTTGAAATTAAATAATAAAATTTAAGTTAACATCTGCCAAACTGATTTAGAAAATTAAATAAAGTATATGTGTGATGTAGATTGATTTAAGTCTTATTTGTGTCTGTGTCCCATTACTCATTTTATTGACATCCATCACTGGAAAGAAGCTGGATTACTTCATTCCGACATGTTTCAGTACTATGGTAACATAATCATGGAATTATGTCGTTGTGAAAAACACGATGTTGTTACGACAGCTTGATGTTAACTGATGGTAACTTTATTTTAAAAACAACTTTTCAAACTTTGTAAATCTTGCGCAAAAATGTATGGGAGTGTTTGCACCCACAAATTCATGCGAACAAGTGTTTTCAACCATGAGAATATTGATGAGCATCTGTCTTCTCTCCTGAGCATTCCCCCCTCACAGTTTCACTCATCTCACACCCAGACATACAATTATTCTGAACGAACTTAAAAACATACCAAGCCACTGAGGTATTTAGGAATGTTATACACACTCAATATTTTAAAACTTGTTCTTGTCAATCTATTATGTGTGTTTATTTTTTTAAATTAATTTTGAAGAAAAATTAACGATTAAAATTATTTGGCCAGCCATTTTTTTCTTTCACTTGGCTCTTCTGTAAGTAAGTTTGAACATCCCTGTCTTATACCATTCGACCAGTGAAGCAGTTATATATTATATTAACTACAAAGTTGTTTCAATTATATTAGATTTGGAATGATTTGTATCTGTCCCTCGCTGGCGTCCTTGTAAGTTGTAATTCTTTTATACCTTTAGGTGACTTGGCGGTCTAGGGGTAAGGTGTCAGACTTCTGTGCTGGGGATCCGGGGTTCAATCCTCCGTCCCGGCACAGACTTATCTGATTGTCAAACCCTTCCTTTACCTCTAACAAGACGTGTATTAATCACAACTTGTGAATGTGTAGAATGCCAGGACTTCACCGTTGTTCGGATCCCACGTTAAACTGTAGGCCCTCCATTTCATCTCACAATCACCCCTACCTTTACACATTAGCGTGCGTATAATCCGAACGGGTAGTAAGCCGCGGTGCTAATAATAATGATATTAATGATTTTATTCCTTTATTTTCTTTTGGATGGACATTTTTGCTTCTGTTAGAAAATACAAACTATTTCAATTAACATTGAAAATATTTTACTAATGTTATTGTTATTTTATAGGAATTAATATCATGTATCAAAACTGTGAGGCGCCGATCACATGATTAGATGTGTGAACTGTGAACACTTTAAAGTTGATCTAGTAGCTCTGCCTAGCTGGCGGATGTATCTCTTCGTTAGGAAAAGGGAGTAAAGCTCTGATTGGTGCTTTTGTACGAGAATGGCGTGCTAGTAAGATTTAAAATATTTTTATTTTAGAGATAATTTAAAGACCTTCAATCAAGATTTTGAATAATTAATGAGAAGCTTTGGCCTGTAATTTCTTACACCAAAGTTCAATTTGTGGTCGAATAGATGACAAACACATGAGCATTTCTGGTCTGACTCAGAGCACTATATATGTCTGCACATGTCCGACCACCCGCATTGTTGCCAACTTGCACACTCAGTGTGCCGTGAGGACACACAACAAATAATAGTGTGCAGTGAACGATAACACCTTGTGAAGCACTTGGCTAAGATATTAATACAACAATAAACTTTATTGCTGGGGAAGGAGGTGAGGGGGAGTAGTTTGAGGGGTTATTGCTAGGGAAAGAGGTGAGAGGGTGTAGTTTGATGGTTTATTGCTAGGGAAAGAGGTGAGAGAGTGTAGTTTGAGGGGTTATTGCTAGGGAAAGAGGTGAGAGGGTGTAGTTTGAGGGTTTATTGCTAGGGAAAGAGGTGAGAGGGTGTAGTTTGAAGGTTTATTGCTGGGGAAAGAGGTGAGAGAATGTATTTTAATGGTTTATTGCTGGGGAAAGAGGTGAGAGAGTGTAGTTTGAGGGGTTTTTTGCTAGGGAAAGAGGTGAGAGGGTGTAGTTTGATGGTTTATTGCTAGGGAAAGAGGTGAGAGAGTGTAGTTTGAGGGCTTATTGCTAGAGAAAGAGATGAGGGGGAGTATTTTGAGGGTTTATTGCTAGGGAAAGAGGTGAGAGAGTGTAGTTTGATGGTTTATTGCTGGGGAAAGAGGTGAGAGAGTGTAGTTTGAGGGGTTATTTCTAGGGAAAGAGGTGAGAGGGTGTAGTTTGAGGGTTTATTGCTAGGGAAAGAGGTGAGGGGTGTAGTTTGAGAGTTTATTGCTAGGGAAAGAGGTGAGAGGGTGTAGTTTGAGGGTTTATTGCTAGGGAAAGTGGTGAAGGGGAGTAGTTAGAGGGTTTATTGCTAGGGAAAGAGGTGAGAGGGTGTAGTTTGAGGGTTTATTGCTAGAGAAAGAGATGAGAGGGTGTAGTTTGAGGGTTTATTGCTAGAGAAAGAGGTGAGAGGGTGTAGTTTGATGGTTTATTGCTAGGGAAAGTGGTGGAGGGGAGTAGTGTGAGGGTTTATTGCTAGGGAAAGAGGTGAGAGGGTGTAGTTTGAGGGTTTATTGCTAGAGAAAGAGATGAGGGGGAGTATTTTGAGGGTTTATTGCTAGGGAAAGAGGTGAGAGAGTGTAGTTTGATGGTTTATTGCTGGGGAAAGAGGTGAGAGAGTGTAGTTTGAGGGGTTATTTCTAGGGAAAGAGGTGAGAGGGTGTAGTTTGAGGGTTTATTGCTAGGGAAAGAGGTGAGAGAGTGTAGTTTGAGGGTTTATTGCTGGGGAAAGAGGTGAGAGGGTGTAGTATAGAGGTTTTTTGCTGGGGAAAGAGGTGAGAGGGTGTAGTTTGAGGGTTTATTGCTAGGGAAAGAGGTGAGAGGGTGTAATTTGAGAGTTTATTGATAGGGAAAGAGGTGAGAGGGTGTAGTTTGAGGGTTTATTGCTGGGGAAAGAGGTGAGAGGGTGTAGTTTGAGAGTTTATTGCTGGGGAAAGAGGTGAGAGGGTGTAGTATGAGGGTTTATTTCTAGGGAAAGAGGTGAGTGGGTGTAGTTTGATGGTTTATTGCTAGGGAAAGAGGTGAGAGAGTGTAGTTTGAGGGTTTATTGCTAGGGAAAGAGGTGAGAGGGTGTAGTTTGAGGGTTTATTGCTGGGAAAGAGGTGAGAGGGTGTAGTTTGAGGGTTTATTGCTAGGGAAAGAGGTGAGAGGGTGTAATTTGAGAGTTTATTGATAGGGAAAGAGGTGAGAGGGTGTAGTTTGAGGGTTTATTGCTGGGAAAGAGGTGAGAGGGTGTGGTTTGAGGGTTTATTGCTAGGGAAAGAGGTGAGAGGGTGTAGTTTGAGAGTTTATTGCTAGGGAAAGAGGTGAGAGAGTGTAGTTTGAGGGTTTATTGCTAGGGAAAGAGGTGAGAGGGTGTAGTTTGAGGGCTTATTGCTAGAGAAAGAGATGAGGGGGAGTATTTTGAGGGTTTATTGCTAGGGAAAGAGGTGAGAGAGTGTAGTTTGATGGTTTATTGCTGGGGAAAGAGGTGAGAGAGTGTAGTTTGAGGGGTTATTTCTAGGGAAAGAGGTGAGAGGGTGTAGTTTGAGGGTTTATTGCTAGGGAAAGAGGTGAGGGGGGTGTAGTTTGAGAGTTTATTGCTAGGGAAAGAGGTGAGAGGGTGTAGTTTGAGGGTTTATTGCTAGGGAAAGTGGTGAAGGGAGTAGTTAGAGGGTTTATTGCTAGGGAAAGAGGTGAGAGGGTGTAGTTTGAGGGTTTATTGCTAGAGAAAGAGATGAGAGGGTGTAGTTTGAGGGTTTATTGCTAGAGAAAGAGGTGAGAGGGTGTAGTTTGATGGTTTATTGCTAGGGAAAGTGGTGAGGGGAGTAGTGTGAGGGTTTATTGCTAGGGAAAGAGGTGAGAGGGTGTAGTTTGAGGGTTTATTGCTAGAGAAAGAGATGAGGGGGAGTATTTGAGGGTTTATTGCTAGGGAAAGAGGTGAGAGAGTGTAGTTTGATGGTTTATTGCTGGGGAAAGAGGTGAGAGGGTGTAGTTTGAGGGTTTATTGCTAGGGAAAGAGGTGAGAGGGTGTAATTTGAGAGTTTATTGATAGGGAAAGAGGTGAGAGGGTGTAGTTTGAGGGTTTATTGCTGGGAAAGAGGTGAGAGGGTGTGTTTGAGGGTTTATTGCTAGGGAAAGAGGTGAGAGGGTGTAGTTTGAGAGTTTATTGCTAGGGAAAGAGGTGAGAGGGTGTAGTTTGAGGGTTTATTGCTAGGGAAAGAGGGAGGGGTGTAGTTTGAGGGTTTATTGCTAGGGAAAGAGGTGAGAGAGTGTAGTTTGAGGGTTTAAATTGTAGGGAAAGAGGTGAGAGGGTGTAATTTGAGAGTTTATTGCTAGGAAAGAGGTGAGAGGGTGTAGTTTGAGAGTTTATTGCTAGGGAAAGTGGTGAGAGGGTGTAGTTTGAGGGTTTATTGCTAGGGAAAGAGGTGAGAGGGTGTAGTTTGAGGGTTTATTGCTAGGGAAAGAGGTGAGAGGGTGTAGTTTGAGGGTTTATTGCTGGGGAAAGAGGTGAGAGGGTGTAGTTTGAGGGTTTATTGCTGGGGAAAGAGGTGAAGGGGAGTAGTTTGAGGGTTTATTGCTAGGGAAAGAGGTGAGAGAGTGTAGTTTGATTTTTTATTGCTAGGGAAAGTGGTGAAGGGGAGTAGTTTGAGGGTTTATTGCTAGGGAAAGAGGTGAGAGGGTGTAGTTTGAGGGTTTATTGCTAGGGAAAGAGGTGAGAAGGTGTAGTTTGAGAGTTTATTGCTAGGGAAAGAGGTAGAGGGTGTAGTTTGAGGGTGTATTGCTGAGGAAAGAGGTGAGAGGGTGTAGTTTGAGGTTTATTGCTGGGGAAAGAGGTGAGAGGTGTGGTTTGAGGTTTATTGCTAGGGAAAGAGGTGAGAGAATGTATTTAATGGTTTATTGCTGGGGAAAGAGGTGAGAGGGTGTTGTTTGAAGGTTTATTGCTGGGGAAAGAGGTGAGAGGTGTGGTTTGAGGGTTTATTGCTAGGGAAAGAGGTGAGAGGGTGTAGTTTGAGGGTTTATTGCTAGGGAAAGAGGTGAGAGGGTGTAGTTTGAGGGTTTATTGCTAGGGAATGAGGTGAGAGGGTGTAGTTTGAGAGTTTATTGCTAGGAAAGAGGTGAGAGGGTGTAGTTTGAGAGTTTATTGCTAGGAAAGAGGTGAGAGGGTGTAGTTTGAGGGTTTATTGCTAGGGAAAGAGGTGAGAGAGTGTAGTTTGATGTTTTATTGCTAGGGAAAGTGGTGAAGGGGAGTAGTTTGAGGGTTTATTGCTAGGGAAAGAGGTGAGAGGGTGTAGTTTGAGGGTTTATTCCTGGGGAAAGAGTTGAGAGGGTGTAGTTTGAGGGTTTATTCTGGGAAAGAGATGAGAGGGTGTAGTTTGAGGGTTTATTGCTAGGAAAGAGGTGAGTGGGTGTGGTTTGAGGGTTTATTGCTGGGAAAGAGGTGAGAGAGTGTAGTTTGATGGTTTATTTGCTGGGGAAAGAGGTGAGAGAGTGTAGTTTGACGGTTTATTGCTGGGAAAGAGGTGAGAGGGTGTAGTTTGAGGTTTGATTGCTAGGGAAAGAGGTGAGAGAGTGTAGTTTGAGGGTTTATTGCTGGGGAAAGAGGTGAGAGGGTGTAGTTTGAGAGTTTATTGCTGGGGAAAGAGGTGAGAGGGTGTAGTTTGAGGTTTGATTGCTAGGAAAGAGGTGAGAGGGTGTAGATGAGGGTTTATTGCTGGGAAAGAGGTGAGAGGGTGTGGTTTGAGGGTTTATTGCTGGGAAAGAGGTGAGTGGGTTGGTTTGAGGGTTTATTGCTGGGGAAAGAGGTGAGAGAGTGTAGTTTGATGGTTTATTTGCTGGGGAAAGAGGTGAGAGAGTGTAGTTTGAGGGTTTATTGCTGGGGAAAGAGGTGAGAGGGTGTAGTTTGAGGTTTGATTGCTAGGGAAAGAGGTGAGAGGGTGTAGATGAGGGTTTATTGCTGGGAAAGAGGTGAGAGGTGTGTTTGAGGTTTATTGCTAGGGAAATTGGTGAGAGGGTGTAGTTTGAGAGTTTATTGCTAGGGAAAGAGGTGTGAGGGTGTAGTTTGAGAGTTTATTGCTAGGGAAAGAGGTGAGAGGGTTTAATTTGAAGGTTTATTGCTAGGGAAAGTGGTGAAAGGGAGTAGTTTGAGGGTTTATTGCTAGGGAAAGGGGTGAGAGGTGTAGTGTGAGGGTTTATTGCTAAGGAAAGAGGTGAAGGGGAGTAGTTTGAAGGTTTATTGCTAGGGAAAGAGTGAGAGGGTGTAGTTTGAGGGTTTATTGCTAGGGAAAGAGGTGAGAGGGTGTAGTTTGATGGTTTATCGCTGGGGAAAGAGGTGAGAGGGTGTTGTTTGTTTGTTTATTGCTAGGGAAAGAGGTGAGAGGGTGTAGTTTGAGGGTTTATTGCTAGGGTAAGAGGTGAGAGGGTGTGGTTTGAGGGTTTATTGCTAGGGAAAGAGATGAGAGGGTGAAGTTTGAGAGTTTATTGCTAGGGTGAGAGGTGAGAGGGTGTAGTTTGAGAGTTTATTGCTAGGGAAAGAGGTGAGAGGGTGTAGTTTGAGGGTTTATTGCTAGGGAAAGAGGTGAAAGGCAGTAGATTGAGGGTTATTGCTAGGGAAAGAGGTGAAGGGGAGTAGTTTGTGTGTTTATTGATTGTAATGATGAAATCTCAGTTCTCGTACAAATCACTTGTCTTGTTAATATTGATTGTATTGATGAAAGCTCAGTTCTCGTACATGACACTTGTTGCTGAGTACATCAGTTGCGTGGAATATATAAACACTGGTCCGACAGGTTTCAGTGGTTGAACGGTCAAAGGCGTCACTATCGTGCTAAACTGGCTTGTGGATGATGGGGATTATTGGACCTCAAATCTCTGTAGAGTTTACTGAGGGTAGCTTATCCTAAATGCTTTCACACTCTCCTTTCACGCAAATGCGGTTAGATAACCTCTAAAATGATTCCTTCCTCATCTCTACCAACACTAGTATAGCTATGTGGATATCCTGTAATGGTGGTATAACATGAAGCAAGGACTAAAGTAAACTGAGCATTTGCTTTTTATCTATTTCACCATTTTCACCATTTTATCCACCCATTCCTGTGTCCACGTGGTCCAACGCGCTACTCTCACAGTAGACTAGACTGCCAATGACGTATAGATCGAAGTTCGAATCTCGGTTGGGTGTACTGAAGGTGTTTTTTCCAAAATGGCTTTACACTCTCACTCCACGCAAATGCGGGTACACTTTCTAAAACTATAATTTTCCTAATCACTAAAAACTATAAGCGTAATTATTAAATAAGCTTACACCATGAACGGGTAGTAAGACGCGGTGCTAAAATAAAATTATATGTAAATATATATTCTACCACAAAATGATATATTTTGCCATATGTAAGGTTTAATGACGGTATCTCCTTTTACACTCGAACGCAGGTCGGCATAGCATCAGAGGTCAAGAGCAGAGGTTTCTATTCATGTTTTACTATTGACGTGACTATTATTATAAACATTGTGTTTCATTGTATCAAAAGAACAACGATTCCTTTCATACATTTTAGATTTTAAGATCCCCCAAGAAATATAAAATATATAAATAAGCTATATATCTGAAGCATCGAGGTCAATGCGCCTTGCTAACAATTCTCTCTTCAACAAAGATAAAAGTGAGCTTCTTCAAGGGATACAAATGTTTCGTGACAAGCTACACCTATGTATGGACTTACCCTCATGTCTGCCACATTACCGTCAGATTTATCTAAGTGTGCAAAGTACTTTGAATGCTTTACCCAAATAAATTTCTTATAAAACTCTTTGTTTAAAACACTAAAGTTAATTAACAGTGATTAATTCAATTGTTTACTATATTGATTCCTATTATTAAAAATACCTCCTATAAGAAATAGTGTGATTAATATAATTTTGTGCATCCATCACTGTTTCCAACCTGTGGCCTGGGTCAGTTTTTATTCAAGCCATATATTCTTCTACTACTGGCTTGCTAGGCCTGTTGTAGCTTAATATGTCTTATAATATAACTTAAGACTAGAACAGGAACAATATCTAGTCCCCTGACGTAATCTCATCACTATGAAAAGGTAAACCCATTGATCACCAACGATAAATTTTTCGGCCATGCCAGAAATCAAACCTGGGACCTTTAACTCAATAAGCAAATATGCTTCCAACTGAACTTAGGTGTCCGATCGTGAGTTATATAATTATTAACTGAATAAAAAATATAAATAAAAATATCCTTAGTGCTATAATACTGTACATTGACATATCAAAATGTATGAACTTAAAACGGGATGAAAAAATAATGAATCATACTATAAAATTTGGGTTAGAAATAAAGTTGTTAGTTGATAATCTGTTTAAAAATAGTATTGAAAGTTTTTTAAAAAAAACGTTAAATTTTAGCAATGAAGATGTGATATATTGAGTAAGCAATAATGTATTTTCACTAAATATTCCACTAACAACGTTTTTTTCTTAATAATTCTCATCTTCATTGCTTGGTTATTGTTGGTATTCTTATACATTTTTAATAAATTTTGTTTTTAAATTATTAAGCTTGCAAATAGTACCTCAGGAAAAGGAAATTAAGTACCTATTCCGAAATAAGGCTGTTAGTGCTAAAATTATTACATCATTTCTGATTAAATGTGTGCTATTTACACTAAATAACCAAATTGTAAATGTTTTTTTACAAACTATTCAGTTTGTAATATTAAGTGTAGGCCTCTATTTTCCAGTACTACAACACAATAAATAAATTTAATACTGCGAGCCCAAATAGTGCCTTGGTACTTAATTTATTAGTGCTAATATCTTGCATTTTATTTTTTCAGCAAGCTTTAGTAGCTGTACAATATCTTATGCTAAAATATTTATCATGACACTGTACCAAAAGCTTGGTTTGATATTTTGTACGTCAGAATCAGTAAATGAGTAAGAGTAAACTTTCTGATGCATTTTCCGTTTTTAAAAGGATTAGAGTGGAATTAAGGTCAGTTTACTTTAAAAGTGGAAAATAAGTTGTTTGAACTCTAATAGCTCTCAGAGGTATTTCTGATTAGTTTCTTAATCTATAGTGGGGTTTGTTTTTAAAATAAATGCCTTATCATTGAGCCTGAGGTTTCCTGTGTAAAACAATAATTTCTCCAGAATATAGATAACATGAACAATCATTCAATTTCCACGATTCTGCGTTTTTACTGCCTTTATATCTTGTTGAAGAATTAAAATTTGATTATTTGAGGGTTTTTTTTAAAAAATATTAAGAGCTTTCTCAAAAATTAAAATGTTTTAATATTGTAATTTCTTAGAAAAAAATAGTTAATTTACAAATTAGTCAAATATTAATATCACTAATATAAGCTTTTTTTGTACCTGACTAAGCAAATAAAGAACTTTACTTTCTATAAAGTCAATTATAAGCCAAAACGTAGAGATTCACGGGGTGAAATATTTTCAAGCTAGAACCAAATTTTATTGTCTATAGATAATCAAGCTATTTGATCAGTCAAAATAAATACCCTTAATTCAGCTTTCAGCAATTCTCACATGCTAAAATTATTGGATATTTTAAAAGTGCCGTAGTATTTGTAACAGTAGAGTTTGATTTAGTTAATCAATGTTATTGACTATATACATTCTTTATTGAATAAAACAGTTTGTAAGCGTTAATATTTTCTAATGTTAATTTAAAAGTAAAGTTATTCTGTATTTACCAATAACTCAGCATAGGTAGAGCTGTAGATATGTTCCTAAACACTATTCATAAATATATTTTCTAATATTTATGGCAAAATATTTGTACTATATTTAGAAACTACTATAAGTAAACCCGCTAACGCGCTAGTTTCGTGTTGAGATAGATATCCGAGGATGAGGAGAGAAAGGTTCGAATATCGCACGGTTGAATTGGGGCTGGTTTTCCTAAATTGTTTTCCACTCTCCTGCCACGCAAAAGCGGTTTCATTTCCTCTATATTCAACCTTCCCAATTCCTAACACATTAGTGTAAATAATACTTAAGCGTATAACCCGAACGGGGAGTAGATGCGGTGCTAATTTTTTTTATTATTACTATTATTACTAACTATGAGGACTCCGTCTATTCATACTTTTTTAAATAAATATTAAATATATTACTGTAATTTATACATCCATTGGAGAAAAGGTTGGTACCTATCTTATGATATTGGGAGATTCATACTTGTTTTGGCACATGGCATATAAATATTGAACATAATTACTAACAAATGTGTTCACACTTGGTTTAATTTCCTATAGTTCACTAGAACCAAAAATTATAAGCAAGTTAAATGTATTTAGAGATCTAAGATATAATAAAAATCATAATAATCACGCGGTAGAAAACATATTTTTTTGGACATGTGTATAATTTAGATAGCCCTTCCTATTATTTATTTTGAATGTAGAAAAACTGGAAATGATCAAAAGTAAAACTAACACTTCATGATACTTAATACATTCCACTACTAATTAGTAATCCAGTTAAAGTCATTTGTATAAATTAAGGACTAATTTTGTATATGACCATTAGCTATATATTATATCATTATAATTATTATTATTAGTGGTGTTTTATGTAGTTTCCATTGGTATTTATGTAAAAACATTAACAATTCTTTAGTAATACTCCCAATAACAATGGTGATGTACGCTCATTAATTAAATATTTAATTGAAACAACGATTAGCTACATCAATTATTTATCGCAGTTTTCATCTAGTAAAGAGGTAAATTCGTCAACAAAACTTCACACAAATCACAACATACCTATGCCTTTACTGGTTTCATGGTTTCTTCGTGTGATAATATTTCAAAATATAAATTAATACGAATGAATGTATCACGATAACTATTATTAATTTTGAACTTATGAATTATATTTAATGTAGTTGAATAAATTAAAACAATCAGATTTCAAAAGATACAAAGCAAAAATAATATGTTTTCATTTTATCAACTAAAATATTATTAATATTTATCCAAATGCTCTAATTTAATGTATCAATGAATTAGGTTTGTCATATATCAGAAGAATAAGTGATTTTAATTAACTCTACAACAATATCCTGTAAGGCGGATGGAAAAGAACATTATTTAGAAACCATCATATAAATATAATGAAATGCTACATTTGGATCATCCCGCTTGTGTGGAACAGAAACTTTGACTATTAATAATATGTAATAGAAATACTTATAGGGCTTTGAAATGTGATGCTATAGAAGACTTGAAAAGATCAGGTACACAGACAGGGTGACAAATGAAAAAGTTCTAAGAAGAGAAACATTTTCAATATGGTTATTTGGTACAAAGCAAACTGATTCGAACACATCCTTAGAAGAATTTCTTCTGCACGATGTCATGGAGGTAAGAGTTGAGGGAAAGAGGAGCTTAAGAAGAAGGAGGATTCAAATATGGGATGACTTGAAGGTAAGAAGAAAATTTTGGGAGATCAAAGAGAAGGCAGTGGACAGGGTGCATTGGTGGTCTAAGTTCACTGACAAAAGGACTGCCGTAAGAGACAAAGCCTAGTAATAATAAATATATAAGTATTATAATGAATGGCGAGCTAATATGTCTGACTAAATTCATCAAGGAAAAAAAATTGGAAAATTTGGCTCGTTTCATTTTGAAGGAGGAGATTTAGATGTTATATCAACATAGGTATTCTAGAAGCACAGTTCTTTGTTTTAATAATCTTGTTTAAAAATTCGTTATTGAATTTGGTTTTTCCACATACAAGAATCTGATTGAAAATGATTGAGTTAGCTCATAGTTTGCACTGCACTTATTTACTAGAAATTTCGACACTTAAGATTATAGAATAATCTTCTTCAAGAATTTTGGTAACTTTTATAAGTTTGTTGTCTCGTCCATTTCAAATGATTCACGCCATATCAATTTATGCAGGGTTATCACACTAATATACAGTAGATACATATATTCCTCATTGTACCCCACATTTCGTTTAGTGCATCATATCTAGAATAGATGATACCCTTCAAAAATATATAAGTAGAAAACATGAAACTTTGGCCAAATCACGTCGTCGTGAAGTCATGCGTCGACGCAACAGAAAATAAATTTTATTAAAGTTAATTATATATTTGAAATAAAAGATGGTATATTGGTATTTGATATGACCTTCTGCAGAGCTGATTTAGTAGTGTATTTGCAGTTTAAAACGATGAGAATGGAGAAAGCGCAATGTCAAACTAATGAATGTAGATATATAGTTGTTACTCGCAATGAATGTCCCAGATAGCGCTATGAATATTACCATCACTCTGTAGATGACCAAATTGGCGCAGCCAAAGACGTGACGGATGGCAATGAGTTAATTTAAATTATTAATTTTAATATAGTTCTAATTGTTGATCGTGGCATGCTGTGTGTATTAATAACAGTGTTAGGTATTCGGTAATTGGTGGACTAGCTGGACACTGCTATTAACCCGACTACCACTAACATTTTCCCTCTCAATATGAATTGGACATTGCTATTTTGTGGTAAGATTTTCCTCCTATGGTGTATTAGGCACTGCTACATTGAGCCAGTATTTCCCTCCCATGGTGTATTAGGCATTGCTACCTTGAGCCATTATTTCCCTCCCATGGTGTATTAGGCACTGATACCTTGAGCCAGTATGTCCCTCCCATGGTGTATTAGGCACTGCTACCTTGAGCCGGTATTTCCCTCCCATGGTGTATTAGGCACTGCTGCATTGAGCCGGTATTTCCCTCCCATGGTGTATTAGGTAATGATACCTTGAGCCGGTATTTCCCTCCCATGGTGTATTAGGCACTGCTACCTTGAGCCGGTATTTCCCTCCCATGGTGTATTAGGTAATGATACCTTGAGCCGGTATTTCCCTCCCATGGTGTATTAGGCACTGCTACCTTGAGCCGGTATTTCACTCCCATGGTGTATTAGGTAATGATACCTTGAGCCGGTATTTCCCTCCCATGGTGTATTAGGCACTGCTACCTTGAGCCAGTATTTCCCTCCTATGGTGTATTAGGCACTGCTACATTGAGCCAGTATTTCCCTCCCATGGTGTATTAGGCACTGCTACATTGAGCCAGTATTTCCCTCCCATGGTGTATTAGGCACTTCTACCTTGAGTCGGTATTTCCCTCCCATGGTGTATTAGGCACTGCTACCTTGAGCCAATATTTCCCTCCCATGGTGTATTAGGCACTGCTACATTGAGCCAGTATTTCCCTCCCATGGTGTATTAGGCACTGCTACCTTGAGCCGGTATTTCCCTCCCATGGTGTATTAGGCACTGCTACCTTGAGCCGGTATTTCCCTCCCATGGTGTATTAGGCACTGCTACCTTGAGCCGGTATTTCCCTCCCATGGTGTATTAGGCACTGCTACCTTGAGCCGGTATTTCCCTCCCATGGTGTATTAGGCACTGCTACCTTGAGCCGGTATTTCCCTCCCATGGTGTATTAGGCACTGCTACCTTGCTCCGGTATTTCCCTCCCATGGTGTATTTGGCACTGCTACCTTGAGCCAGTATTTCCCTCCCATGGTGTATTAGGCACTGCTACCTTGAGCCGGTATTTCCCTCCCATGGTGTATTAGGCACTGCTACCTTGAGCCATTATTTCCCTCCCATGGTGTATTAGGCACTGATACCTTGAGCCAGTATTTCCCTCCCATGGTGTATTAGGCACTGATACCTTGAGCCAGTATTTCCCTCCCATGGTGTATTAGGCACTGCTACCTTGAGCCAGTATTTCCTTTCCATGGTGTAGTAGGCACTGCTACCTTGAGCCAGTATTTCCCTCCCATGGTGTATTAGGCACTGCTACATTGAGCCAGTATTTCCCTCCCATGGTGTATTAGGCACTGCTACCTTGAGCCGGTATTTCCCTCCCATGGTGTATTAGGCACTGCTACCTTGAGCCGGTATTTCCCTCCCATGGTGTATTAGGCACTGCTACCTTGCTCCGGTATTTCCCTCCCATAGTGTATTAGGCACTGATACCTTGAGCCAGTATTTCCCTCCCATGGTGTATTAGGCACTGCTACCTTGAGCCGGTATTTCCCTCCCATGGTGTATTAGGCACTGCTACCTTGAGCCATTATTTCCCTCCCATGGTGTATTAGGCACTGATACCTTGAGCCAGTATTTCCCTCCCATGGTGTATTAGGCACTGATACCTTGAGCCAGTATTTCCCTCCCATGGTGTATTAGGCACTGCTACCTTGAGCCAGTATTTCCCTCCTATGGTGTATTAGGCACTGCTACATTGAGCCAGTATTTCCCTCCCATGGTGTATTAGGCACTGCTACCTTGAGCCGGTATTTCCCTCCCATGGTGTATTAGGCACTGCTACCTTGAGCCGGTATTTCCCTACCATGGTGTATTAGGCACTGCTACCTTGAGCCGGTATTTCCCTCCCATGGTGTATTAGGCACTGCTACCTTGCTCCGGTATTTCCCTCCCTGGGTGTATTAGGCACTGCTACCTTGAGCCGGTATTTCCCTCCCATGGTGTATTAGGCACTGCTACCTTGCTCCGGTATTTCCCTCCCTGGGTGTATTAGGCACTGATACCTTGAGCTAGTATTTCCCTCCCATGGTGTATTAGGCACTGATACCTTGAGCCAGTATTTCCCTCCCATGGTGTATTAGGCACTGCTACCTTGAGCCAGTATTTCCCTCCTATGGTGTATTAGGCACTGCTACATTGAGCCAGTATTTCCCTCCCATGGTGTATTAGGCACTGCTACCTTGAGCCGGTATTTCCCTCCCATGGTGTATTAGGTAATGATACCTTGAGCCGGTATTTCCCTCCCATGGTGTATTAGGTAATGATACCTTGAGCGGTATTTCCCTCCCATGGTGTATTAGGCACTGCTACCTTGAGCCGGTATTTCCCTCCCATGGTGTATTAGGTAATGCTTACCTTGCTCCGGTATTTCCCTCCTATGGTGAATTTAGCCTTAATAATTAACCTAACCTAGCGTTTTTGCTCCCCCTCTCATTAAAATTAATTTAACCTGCACATACTTTATGGAGTAGCTAATGTTCATTTGGATAGCTTACACTAAAATGTAGTTTGCTGGCGATTTATTATATTCATTTCCAGATTAATATTATATTATGAAATGCCCAATATAACTGTTAACAATTTGTTTTGGTTGACCCAGTCCATCCGTTCTTCAGCAAAATCTTCTTTTGGCTCCTGTAGCTGCCATTCCACGTGCAGAAGTTAAATTGAAGTAATCCATAGACATCAAAATAATTGCTTTCTCAATGTATTTGTTTTTATTTGACTTATTTAAACAAATAAAATATTATAGTATTTATTTCTTAACCAACACCATATTCCTTCAAAGTTTCATAAATTAAAAGATTTACATAAGTAAATGGGCGAAACAAAATATTTTTATATTTTTAATAAACTAGACCCAATTCCAAGTATTATTAAAATTAATAACGCAATGAAACCGTTGCAATTTGATGAGCTAAGTGTCCGCAACGTGAAAGTGAGAATCTAAGATTGGCCAACAAACACAATCTGTTGCAAGAAATGCAGAAATGTTTTTATATCTGAGGCTAGTGAGGAAATAGGTTTAGAGGTGGATGCTGAAAATACTAAGGATAATGAGCATACAGAGAACAAATATTGTGGACGGTAATTTAGAGATTACTTCTAGCAACATATCATCTGACAGGATTAGTGAGCTTAGTGATATTTAAGAAATATTTTAACTAGAAATAACGCTAATAGATTGGAAACTAGGAAATGTATTCAGTCGGGAAATGCATATTATTACTCGGTCAGCTAGTTGTTGATATCTCGCCTGCTGTCAAGGAAGGTAAACTTGGAGTGTAAAAACAATATTACCAGCTATTCTCTATGGGTGTGAAACATCGTCTCCTAACTTACATGACGAAACATTTTTAGGGTGTTCTAAGACAGGGTACTTAGGAAAATATTGGGTACAAAAAGAGATAAGGTTACTGGGAGTGGAGGATATTACTTAATGATGAGTTACATACCCTGTACTCATTACTAGACCTTGTTAGAATAGTAAAATATCGTATATTACAGTAGACAGGAGACAAGAGATGCACTGTGAATTATATTATAGAACCTTGTTCAGGGTGCTGACAAGCAAGCCTAAGGGAAGACCTAGACACAGATAAGAGGATAACATTAGAATGGACCTGAAAGAGATAGAGTGTAATTAGGTGGACTGGATAGAACTTGCTCAAGAAAGGAATAGATGGATTACTTTTTTAAGTGTGACTAGACTGCCAATTTAAGGGAGAACGGGCTTTGAATCTCAGTAAGGTGTACTGAAGATGGATTTTCCAAAATGGATTTCCACTCTCACTTCACGCTTGAGGGTAAAATTTTGCTAAATTCAACCTCCCTCATCCCTAGCTCAATAACTTAATTAGTACATGATGGACGTATATATTGAACAGGTAATTCCGTAATTAATCCATCCTCACTTTCTCCAAACTTCCCTTGCATACTTCCTTCGCTTCAACAACATCCATACACAGAGTCATTCATGCTCTTTTATTCTTAAAACTCCTAATGTTTCTCTTTTTCACACATTCGTCTACCACATTTAGCCACGTCTTACAAGGCCTACCCCTTCCTTTTGATCTATACACTCTACCTACATATATTTGCTTCGTCACTCGATCCACATTTATCCTCTCAATTAAATAGTAACTATTCAATTGTTCTAGTCTTTTTGATTACAAGATTGAATTACCTTGGATATAGAAGCGTAATACTTTTTGGAGTCCTTATCGACAGAAAACATTGCGACCTTGATGCATGTATACGTATAGATGTATAAATACAAATATACCTCATTAATATTATTTGTAATAGTGTATTTAACATTAGATTTCTAAACACACATATATCAGCGTACACCTAATATCTCACAATTTGGCATAGCACCCATTTATTTAAAAATATAATACACACGCCGGTTTTTATGTGGTCTGAGGTATGAGTCACGCAATCAAATATAGAGCCCCCAACGGGAAACCTGAGGTTAGAGTGTTGGTTAGATTTACTAGGGTCTGAAGGAGGTCCATGTGTGATTTCTCACTGTCTAATACCCTCTCTCCACACTAATGCGCGTACATTTTCTATATACCACCGTTTCATACCTATCCCCTGAAATAATAGTTAATAACTTTGGTGTTTTGTGTATGCTAATATTAGTTCATTTTTATTTATTTGAAGTATTAATCGTGCACTTACTGAACCGGGTGATTATATTAGCACACGAGAATTTCTATGAGCGAGAGTGAAAGAGCCTACCAATTTTGCTGGAAAAGGTTTTTCCACATACCTTCTAAGGATCTCTTACATGCCACAATCGACATGAGACCAACAGCTTTACCTCCCCTCCGAAGGAAGTTGTGCTACGTATCTTAATCACTCTTGAAAAGTTCGTCAACCTCAGATGGTTTTGAACCCACGAACATCGGTTCCTGAGTCGAGCACATTAATCCAAGACTACCGAAGTCAAAGTAGGCTGGTATTTAAGAAAAACACAGCCCGGCATCGAACCAGGATCTTCTATATTTAATGTAAAAGGTAGGACCAAGCTTTAGAAGCTTTAAAAACCCTTGTAAAATTAAGAATAGCTGAGAATCCTCACACACGTTAACCGTTTGAAGTAACATTGAGTTCTAGAAAGATTGGAACATTCACTCGTAGATAATATCACGGGTCGTTTACCAGCACAGTCACTGTGGTCGCCATTATTTCACGAGGGTTTTACTACCTATCTGTGTTTTGAAGTCAGTAAGCTCGACGTGTGTAAACAAATAAAACAGACACGCGGTGCTATCTTGTGCGGCAGGTTGCCTACCTCCAGCAGTCGGCAGGGTAATCTGCAAGAGTGCACAGCTGTGTCATCACGGTCTTTCTGCTCTCATCTAACTGTCTACCTTACAGATACAGGCGAAAAGGGACTACCACGTAGCTGAAGGTCCTGAAAGGTCAATTATGGCTCTATAGCTTTATCCTAAAATAATTACATAGATACCAATTTGTAAATGTATTCGTAATTTTAACCAGTAAATGAAACATTCAACACAGGGTTGGGGGTTTGGTATTAGGTTTAATGTACTTATTTTAGTTAGTTTTTAATTAATGAATATGGACTTTTTTCAGAAATAACACATGTTGTTTGTTGATTCACACATTAGTAACAAGGATCGTTATCAACTTAAGTTAATTATTATTATTATTCTTATTATTATTATTATTATTATTATTATTATTATTATTATTATTATTATTATTATTATTATTATTATTATTATTATTATTATTATTATTATTATTATTATTATTATTAGCACCGCGTCTTACTACCCGTTCGGGTTATACGCACTTACGCTAAGGTGTAATGGTAGGGTGATTGTGAGATGAAATGGAGGACCTACAGTTTAACGTGGGATCCGAACCACGGTGGAGGCCTGGTATTCCACACATTCACAATTTGTGATTAATACACGTATTGTCAGAGGTGAAGGAAGGGTTTGGCATTCAGATAAATCTGTGCCGGGACCGGGGATTGAACCTCGGACCCCCAGCACAGAAGTCTGACACCTTACCCCTAGACCACCAGGTCACCTCATAAGTTAATTATGAGGGAAATTTAGAAGAAATGCACATGTATTAGAATAAAAAGAAGAAGTAAAAAAAAGGATTGCAGATTGTATGCACCCCAATGCAGATATTAGATCACTGAAACCAAGTAAAATGAAAGTATAAATCTTTAATATTTCAGACAAAAATTTTATTGTTCTAATGTTGGTTTCTTTAAAAAATTATTATAAAAGATAATATGGATGTACAGTATATATGTACCAACATAATACTCATCTACCCACATTTGTGGGCTCACCAATAACATGTAAAACTCGTCTAGTCTGGTTTTAACAGCAAAAGGAAGGTTGAAATTTGAATCCCGGCTGGATATATTAATAATGTATTTTGTTACCTAAATGGTTAAGCATTTCGTTCTGCCAAAATTCAGGTATTGTACATTTCATCCAAATTCTACTTGCAATGTAATTTTACTAGGAATGAACTTATAGAAAATACATACATATCTTTTTGCGACTAACATTGAAAACATTTACCTGTTTCGTTATTTTATAAGTATTGATGATATATATTAAAATCGAAAGCTGTAGATCACATGACTTGATGTCTGAATACGTGGAAGTAGATCTAGTAGCTTTTCTGGCAGTCAGAAAAGTTTCTAGCTATGAAATTTGGACTGTACCTTGTCTTTAGATTATTAGTATGAGAATAATTGTGGATGTACAGGAGAATAGTAAGATGTTGTGGGGAAAAAATATTCACATACACACATAGTCACCCAACGCCATTCCTTCAAAAGGAACACCATTCCATAAATATCCATCAGAGCTTGACGTTCTTTAAGCATGCATAGAGTACACATGTGTGGTTTGACAATTAAAAATGTTTTATACAGATTAATTTTTCATCATATTTTATCAGATAAGTTGAGATGTTTACAAAATATTTTTTCACTCGCCCTTCAAGCAAATTTGGACACACTTACTATAAATATAGCCTTCTTCATCTCTAAAACCATTATTTAAATTATTACATAAGCTTATTGCATGAACGGAACGTGGTGCTAAGATAAAAACAATAAAAGGAAGAAAAAAAAGACAAATCCATTCCTGTTTATTTTAGTACCACATCTTACTAAATGTTCGGATTATACGCTTATGTACCGATTACTTTTATGGTTTAAGGAATTAGGAAAGTTATAGTTAGAAGAAGTGTACCCACATTTGAGTGGAGGGAGAAGGGAAAACCATTTTTGTGAAACTATTTTAGAAAAACTACCTTCATTACACATGAAAGAGAGTAAAACCTTTATCTCCAAGTATTCGGCAGTCTAGTATAATGTGAGAGTAGCGCGTTGGACCAAGCGTCCACAGAAGCTGGTCGTTAGTGTGTTTCACGTTCAATAATGCAGTGCGTGGCTCTCAAATCCAAACCAATGAATCATTAAGCTGGTATAGTGAGGTGTGAGAATCCAGCTAAGACTAATAAAACATTTATGGGTTGGGAGTGACAATCTCCACCCTAACGCCTCGGGTAGTGTCGGATAAGGTTGTATCTTACCAATATTAAAGATACTCGAGCACTAGTTAATGTTCTCTTGGAAGTTGTAGATTATGTTATCAAACACTTCAAGGCAATATATTTTCACTCTCAGCAGTGATTCTTACCACCCTTTGTTGTACTAATTATCCTTATGTGCTATGATTGAAGAAGGTGGTATTTAGAGGAGGTTTATCTGTGAATTTGCGTGAAGATAGAATGGAAAAAATCACCTTCAACAGAACTAACGGGGATTCGAACCCAATTATTCCTATCATCAGCAGTCCAGTTTATTGCCAGAGCTATGCTTATTTATCGTATTACATATAAGACCGGGGAGGATATGAAATTTAAGTTCTGTGGCCCTGTATGTAAGCTATTAGCCGCTCTGATGCTACAGAGCATTTCCCAGGGTTCACCATGGGAGGTTGTCTACATGTACCTACAATGAGATGATGTGATGATAGTGATTAGGAAGGTGTGGAGCCGGTGGGAGTCTTAACCTAAATTAAGTCTAATCAGCCAAACCCTGGCGACCGTTAGGATCATTCCCCTTAAGGGGAAAATACCCAAGGTACCAGCCGTGAATCGATCCTGGGACCCCTAGACTCGTGGCCAGGTGCACTGACTTCTACACCACGGCGCCGGTTAGTGACATCTTACACCAGTGGTATTCAACATTTTTTGTTCGTGTACCGCCAGATATAATTTATTTTCAACTCTGTACTCCCATAGGGGTTGGTTTATGATGCAAGTTATAGCCTACATGAGGAATGCCAGGTCTCCACCGTGGTTCGGATTCCACGTTAAACTGTAGGTCCTCGATTTCATCTCAAAATCACCCTGCCATTGCACATTAGCGTAAGTGCGTATAACCCGAACGGGTAGTAAGACGCGGTGCTAATAATAATAATAATAATAATAATAATAATAATAATATAGCCTACATAACTGCAATCTACATCTAAAATAAATAAATTCAAAAATAATGTATTAGACATTAAGTTTTAAATGATATAGATAATTATGTATCGTTTTATATTAAAAAGAAAATATACATATATATGTACTTTTTTTTTTTACTTTACGTAACCCCTAATACGTCTGCGAGGACCCAAGGTTGAAACCACTGTCGCCATTTGGCGGCAGGAGGAGCTAAATGCCAGCTTCTTACATACAAAGCTTTGTGTTGTGATTTATGTTTATATTGGGATTGAAGAGATCCAGATTTAAAGTCCCAAATTTGCAGTTTTTATAGCAAAAATCTTGTTTTGACTAAAATAAATAAAGCTTTGCTTTACTAGATACATTTAGTTTAACTCTCTACACATATTCGGCTCTAAATTATTGAATATTTCTCGTGTTCATCGTGAAATAAGTCCAGAAACTTGTTAAATAATACGTTTAAACATTATTGATCAAATGCCACGATGTCCATGACAAATGTTCAATGGTGAGATTAATTAAGCCATGTGTCGAAAATTGAACTAAATAAAATTAAATATACTGAAGTAATGTTTTATTTATATTTGCAAATAAAGCTTTTTGTTAAAAAAAAACACAACAAAAATATGGGTATTAACTCTTGCTTTCTTTTATCCCTCCTTGATAAGGAAGCTTATTTATGAAAACATACTATGACTACTGATTTTATCAAACTCCTAATTACCTGTTGATAAATAATCCATCTGTCGAATTATCGAAATCGGCACTTTATCAATAGACTATACTGCCGATGACAGAAAGATTGGGGCTCTAATTATTACTTTGTTTTTATTACATTATTTTACACTATATCTCTTACGTAACTGGTGGTACACTACCTCTAAATTCAAACTTCCTCATTCCAAACATATTAGTGGAATCTTATAATGATATAATAAAGTGTTTGTCTGTGTGTATGTTTGTTTGTTTGTTTGCGACGCCCAGCCAAATCTACGGCACGCAGAGATCGGAAATTCTTAACATAGGGGAATGGAAGGGGGTCCGAATGCACCTCAAAGCAGGATTTTTAAAATTTTAATTAGTTTTTTAACTAGGCTATTTCTAACAAATTTTTTATCCGGTTTAGAATTGCGTTTCAGAGATACGGGCATACGGGGGGGGGCTTATATATCTCTTTTACCACAGTGAGTCACGGACAACGCCATGTGGGATTGCTAATTAATACATATGTGTATAGCCTAAATGAGTAGTGAGGCGGGGAATAAAAACACATTAATAAGTAAAAATGAGGAGGGTATAATTCAATATAAATGTACCAGCACTGGCATAAAGAATGCGAGAGAATGGAAAACATTTATTAAGAACACTTCAGTACACCAGGCAGGCCAATGTTCCAACCCCAACCTCCCATTACCTGTTAACTCAACTAGACGAGATTGATGCCTTTATCCACGTGCCAACCGATGAGGGCTTCATATTAATTGGAAATAGAACTAACAAGCAAACCCTTGCGCAAATTGCGCTATACTTAAGTAAAATTAGTAAAGAACTTATTTTCTTTAATAAAGATTTTGTTTGAACTAGAGAAAATAAGTATTTTTCTCAAATGAATAAAACACAGACAGACGTAAATACAGACATTTTCAGTTATCTTCAAATACAACAAACATTACAGGATTAATAAAACAAAACCACAAAAAAAACTTTCCATAGATTACAACGCCATCTCTATTCTTGTTACACTACATATCTAAATCAAGAATATAGCTAAATGAAGGCGACCTCGGGGGCCTTGTTAGTGATTATTTGATCACCCTAATATTTATTTTATAGTAAATTCTCACTCAGGAGTATATCTTTTTCCCTTAATATATTCATGAGATAAACAAAAATTCAGTTAATTTATGAAAGGTAACCACAAACTGGAGATGGGTGTCAAGGCCTCAGACGTTCCGGGGATGCGTCTAGGGGAAAGGGGTCTGCAAAGAAGTGGGGGAATTTTTCTGTAGATTTTTCTGAGGAGATGGGGGCTGGAAGGGGCTGGGGTAGTTTCCTTAATTTCTTTGGTCTTAAGAGGTACCCCCATCCAAAGGTGGGCCCCATAGCCCCAGTGGTTCTAGAGCTGTGTCTGGAGCGGTTGGAGGTGGTTGGAGGAATTATTTCTCTAGAAGGTTTTTAAGAGGAGTCGTCCCCCCTCCCTCACCCCCCAAAGATGTACCTCATATCCTCAGTGGCTTCAGAGATGCATCTGGGGAAAGGAAAGTGGGCTGAAATGGTTTGGGTTTTTTTTATGAAAGGTCTCAAGGGTACCCCCCAAATCGAAGATGGGGCCCCATAATCCCACTGGTTCCGCTGATACGTTTGTAGGGGCGGTAGAAGGGGTTGCCCTCATCAACTTACGGTAAAAATGGTTGTAATTTTAATAGTGGATACACATCTTTAGGTCAAGACATTTGTCAATTTAAACCCATAAAATAGGTTGATATTAGGTTAGACAATAAAATTACAAACTACTTCGATGGCCGCGTGGTATAACGTGCTAATCTCGCAGTAGACTAGACTGCCGATGACGGGGAGATCGAGGTTCAAATCTTAATCTTGTGTATTGAGGCTTTTTTTTTTCCACTCTCCCTCAATGTAAATACGAGTATAGTTCCTCTAAATATATCTTTACTAATCCCTAAAACCATGAATGTAATTAGTACATAAGCGTATAAACCGAATGGGTAGTAGGCGCAGTGCCAATATATACATATATATACACTTTGAAGTATTGAAGTAGTACGTTCTACTGATTGGATACTATAGAGATATTTCGAGTGATATTTATAATATAAACACAGATAATTTCAGTATATGACTTACAAACTAGCTTAACTTACCAAGCCCAGTACTAACTCTCACCAAGCTGTTGTGTCTAGACATATTTTACTATTTCAAAATCAGTAAATAATTGGTAAACAAATAGTAGATACATTTATCAGCATCCACTTGGAATTGAACCAGGGCTCCCTAATCTTGTGGTCGAACATTATAGCCTTTATCCACCGGGAAGAGCTGAAGAGTTTACTAAATATCATGTATTTAAGAGCTCAGCTTGATTTATCAAATCAGTACTTACGTGGTTTTCGTCCGTGGGTGGATCTATACAATATAACAATAAGGAAGTGAAGGCCCCAAGGAGTAGTGACAATATGTAGTCAGACATTGTTGAGTAAAAAATAATAAAAATAAAAAAATCACCACAACGTTCTCCTTGACGAGCCTTTGTTGAAAATAAAAATAAAACTCCGTATCCAGCTCTTCCTTCGAGCATAAACCTTTACAAGCTTTTCACTCAAATTTGGTTTTGTGTCCCGCGATGCTTGAGACATCAAGATATTATACTGTGTAATATGATGAAGGAGCTTAGGGAAATAAGGGCTTATGGAACTAAGTGTTCACACGAAAAGTGAGAGTAATATCACACTTTACATATTTTAAGGTGGGAATATACGGGACGTGCGAAAATGTCACTGTTTTTGAAGTTTTTATAGCAATTTTTTTTTTGACAAAATAAAAAATATAGTGTTCCAGTAGCAATGTTTAGTTTAATTTTCTTCACATAATGATATCAACAGTTACTAAAAATCGGACATTAACGTATCAGTATTAGATGACAAACTTTTTTAAATGAAGAGAAAAAGTTGTCATTAAATTACAGGAAACCCTTGACAGATATTCATCAAATGTTGAGATTAATTTGTGAAGAAAATTAAACTGAACTTTGCTACTGGTGCAATATGTGATTGATTTCGGACAAAAAAAGGTTTTACTATAAAAACTGCAAAATATCTTACGTTTTCCCACGTACGCTTTCACCTCACATTAAGGAGAGATGAAATAAAAAAATAATTCTGAGCTTTCAAAATAATAAAGGACACATTTAATCAATATTTTTTAGGATATAGATCCAATCAAATACACTAGGTATTAATTTGGAAAGTGTTATTATTACCTTATAATTACTCAGGAGGATAATAGGTACTTTAAATAAAATGCATAAGCATTCACACAGCAAAAAGGAAAAAAATAACACTTTGTGGAGTTAATCACGCTTAGTGCACCCCGTCGGTTAACATACACTCGACTGCATGATCAGAAATATTGCCGCTCATTTAACAATATCGGCTGCAGGTGTTAATTTTACTATTCAATAATCGAGAGAGTAAAATATGTTTTTACATCGTTTTAAAATTGTCGTAAAAAGGACTCTCATAAATGTTATATTCTAAAAATGTATTTGCTTTTTTTTTTTTAGTAAATGATTTGTGACTAGAAAATAAAATTATAAATATTATTTATATGTGTATTTTCTCTAACATTATAAAATACAATTGTAGTGAATAGAATAATTATAAATAAATGCTATTATTTGAACAAGGCTTTTATTTGCACACAATTTACTAAGTGACCTAATTAAGGACAACAAGTGTCATGCTATAGCTTAGTTATAGAACATGTAATATTATTTTATGAGATAACAAACAAATAATCCATTAGTATAGTCAAATTTTGTTTCTATAAACTTTGGTTGACCTCTTTAATTATTGTCACCCACATCGGTGGCCAGGTGTTCTAAGGCGTCACGCTCACAATATACTAGACTTCCGATGATGGGTGGGAGGATATTGGGATTTAAATCCCAGTTGGGTATACTGAAGGTGATTTTCCCTAAATGTGTTTCAATTACCACTTCACGAAAATGCTGGTACACATCCTCTAATTTCAACCTTTCTCATTCCAAACACATTATCTTAGTTAAACATATAGGCCTACGCATTACCAGAACAGTTAGTAATACCTATCTCTAAAGAGATTTAAAAAACTTGTCCTCAAAGGTAGATTTTTATTACTGAACCACATCTAATTATCCAACTGGGATACCTGCATTTTACTAAAATAAGGGGGTAGATAGAATTAAGGTCAAATGTATATTAAATGTAGCCTCATTTGCGTGGAGGAAAAGTAGAAAGCTATACGATTTATTTTATTATTTATTTAAGGTATTTAACGTGCACTTTCTGAACCGACTGATTATATCAGCATATGGGAATTTCTATGAGCGAGGATGAAAAGACCTACCAATTTTTTACTGGAAAAGTATTTTCACATACCTTCCAGGGTTCGTCTACATGCCACAATCTACATAGGACTGACGGCTTTGCTTCTTCTCCGAAGGAAGTTATGATATGGATTTTTTTCACTCAAGAAAAATCCATCGAGCCAGGTTGGGTTTGAACCCACGTTCATTGAGTTCTGAGACGAGAATTTTACCTTAAGACCACCAAGGTCAACAAAGCTATAAGAAAAGTCACCTTCACTACACACGGGCGGAATTTGAGCTTCAACTTTTTTAGCATATATTAAAAACCATTTGGGTTATACGCTTATGAAATAATTAAACTGATGTGCTTGTGATGAGGAAGGTTTAGTTTAGATGAAGTTTACCTTCATTTGCGTGCAGAAAGATTTTTAAATGATTTTGGAAAAACCATTGTCAGTACACCCATCCGGGATCTAGACCCTATTTCCCCGTCATCGGCAGTCTAATCATTTGCTAGAGCAGTGCCTTAAACCATGTGACCACCGAGGCAGGTGATTTCAACTACCATGTCTCCTATGGTAGACCATGTGGCCACCGGGGTGGGTGGATTTCAACTTCCCTGTCTCCAATGATAGACCATGTGACCACCAAGGCAGGTGAATTTCAACTTCCTTGTCTCCAATGATAGACTGACTATATGAGACTCACATTTAGTGTCCACTCCCATCGATGTGGGTTGGACTGTTTTGTAATATAATTAACACTTGTGTTATCAGTATCAGTTTTAATATATTCTAGTGAAATTCGCAACTTCTAGTAACTAATACAAGTATATTAGATTAAAAAGATAAATTCTTAAATAATTGCTTCACATTTGTCTTAAAAGTGGATACAAAACCCCTATTTGAAAAGTGATCCCCTCTAGAGGTTGAACTATGACCTTTTAAACCCAAGTCAGACGTGCCAACCATCTACACCGATATATCCAGTGACGAGAAAATTCCATTTATTAAAATAAATTTTGGCAGGAAAAAGAACTGACAAATAATTATATAAATTAAATGTATTTAATAAATAAATTTACTTTATTTATGACTCAAATTTTCCTTGATTTAAAAGCACGTGTAACACTAGTAACAAGCTTTCATTCCCTGTCGGTATGGTTAGTAAGGCATCAGTTATAAACTATACGTCCCATGAATATATAATAGCTTAGTAAACATTAAACATTGCACCACCCCACAAAGTAATCAATTTATATCACGTCATAAATGGATGCATTCAATTACATCTATTCACTACTTTTCTTGGCAGCATCAAATTCATTCATATTCACTATTATATGAACGAGGACAAATTATGTGTTGAAAAAACATGGTATTCATTACGAAACCGCATTAACAGCAAATTGATTAGTTCATCGGACATGTCGATAAATTTGATCACAATAAGCTGTTCGTTAATATATACTATGTCGCTTGTGTAAAAAATAAAATATTATGTGCGTATGTGTGTGAAATATATACATATATAATGTATCTTGTGTTAAAAATAAAATAGTATGTACGTATGTGTGTGTGTAATATATATATTGGTTTATGAGTATCAGAGCAATAACTCCAAGACAATGATACCTGAAGGTATTTTAATTTTATCGTGTTCAGTTTGATGGGCCCAATATTTGATCCCCGGTGAACGTTTATATATCAAAATCTAAATTTTAAGAGATACCCAATCTAACAACGGAAAATAATTTTACAGATTTTATTTTGGTTTTTAATGGCTAAACCATAGAATATTACATTTAAGCAGAATACTGGCTTGATAGTCAATTCGTGATATTGTTTTTTAATCCACCACAGCATCTTACAATACATTCGGGCTATATGATTATGTAATAATTATGCTAATGGATTAGGGATGATAAAAGGTTGAATATAAGGGAAGTTTATCCACATTTATGTGGAGAGAGAACTGGAAACCATTTAGAAAGTAAACCTCAGTACACCCGACAGGGATAAAACCACTATATATTTTTCATCGGCAGTCCAGTCTATTGAGAGATAGCACCTCAGACCAGGCATGTCAAACCTTTCCTCAGCTGAGGGCAATATATGAAATGTATAGTACCGAGTAACTAAATATAGTATCTATACATACACATATACACTTAGACTACCTATGCCCACACTTGTACCCGTAAATCCATCCATACCTCCGTACATACATTAGACAATTACCAACATAATGCTGGAATATAATGGAAGCTAACGAGCATTTGCGTCAGCTACATGAGCCCTAGTTTGTTGTTTATTTTTGCAATTCAAAATGTTTCAATTTGAGCTAACGGACCACACAAAACGCACTCGCAGGCTGAAGTGGCTCGCGGGCCATGGGCTGGGCATGCCTTCCTTAGACCATGCGGCCTCTGAAGCTGGTGAGGTTAATTTCAAACCAGAGTATCATTTTTTTTACTACTACATTATCCTTTAGTGTCAACGTTCTGGTTTCTAGTGCGACTAAGGAACCTAAATAATATATTATTATTATTAGCACAACGTCTTACTACCCGTTCGGGTTATACGCACTTACGCTAATGTGTAATGGAAGGGTGATTGTGAGATGAAATGGAGGACCTACAGTTTAACGTGGAATCCGAACCACGGTGGAGGCCTGGCATTCCTCCTAAATAATATAAGGAGACAGTTTAAAAAGGTTGAATCTTAACTAAATATTGAAACATTCGATTTATGGAAGGGTGGGAATCGAAAGGCTAGAAAAAATGTCTCTCATTGAACTCATTCGGAGTTACCACCACCCTTATTTGCCCTGAGTGTTTATCGTGTTGAAAACCAATACAACGATTCTGGCGAGGAAGAATTATTATATTAAAATTACAAGTGCTATTAAAACTATTCTAATATATTCAGACTCAAGCGATGTGATAATTAAATGTAGCTTTTGCTATCTAAATGCTAATGAAAAATATATATATTAATACATTTGGATATATATTTATATTTTTATAATAGGTCCCGGGTTCGATTCCCGTGTCCAGATGTCATTTTTCAATTTTCAGAATTTTGCTATCTAGTATATATACTTATAAAATAAGACGCATTTTTTAAATATCAATTCAACCGCAAAATGCTATGTATTTTCTAAAAGGTCCTTGCTAGCAGTTAATACTCTATCGCCGAACAATTATATTAGTTTAATTAATTTTTGAGGTATTTAACTTATACTTTACATCCATTACTCTTTCCCGCCTGTGGCTTGGTTCAGTTTTTGTATTCAAGTCAAAAATATATTTTTTCTATTACGTGCTTGATAGTCATGTCGTAGCTTCATATGTCTTACAGTGGATTCACACGCTCGCCGAAAAACTAGCGCAGAACAGAAACGTGGTCACGTGACCAACTCTAAGCCAATCATAAGATTTCCACCTCATCGGCGCGAGCCGTTTCACTAAAGTTCATATTATCTCTACTTTGTCCACTCTGACTGAGATGTTCTGCACAGGAGAACCAATCAACTCTCAGAATCAACCATCTCAAAGCAATGCATGTGCGTATTTGACAAAGCATGTGTCTACAGCCAGAATAAAGCAGACAGCTTCGTTGGCCTTTCCAAGGAGATTTGAAATAACCCTTTAATGTAAAGCATGACTGTGTATTGGATTGTTCCACGACACAGCGATATAATTTAAAAACTTCCACTGGGAGAATGAACTAAAGCATATGTTTATCCACTTGAAAATAAACTAGGTTAATAATCAGCCGTTTTATGTTAGAGTTGCAATGCATCATGGGTCGGCATACATCGAGTGAATTGCTGCACTACTCTAGCAGATTCTGCTTTCTATTTTCAGCGAACGTGTAAATCATGCTTTAATCTAGCTTTATATTAGTACAGTCGCACCATGCAGTCCCCGGCCGTCAACTAATCACTGTAAAAGTGTAGACCCACATTTCACCAAAAACAATTTTTTTGGCCATTCCAAGAATCGAACCCGGGGACCCTTAGTTCAGTAGACACAGACGCTACCGACAGAGCTAAGGTGTTGAATCTATAAATTTAGCTACTGTAATCTATTATTTTTTCTGTTTACATAAGTTTCATTAATGCAGACGAATGAATCAATAACGCCAATTATATTTTCAAGTACCAACAAATATTTAAACCGATAAATTTAAATACGTATACCGCTGGAAACGAGGACAAATTCGTTACTCTAATTTTGTTTTGTTTGCCAGTGATGAGGATTTCAGGGCTCAATCATAATCTGATTTATTGGGGAGTTCTTCATTAAGTATCTTGGCCTCCCATTTGACCAATTTTGTATATTAGGTTCTGTTCTACATATGGCTACCACAATTGAGAATGTATATTCATTAATTCAGCCAATGACTGATGAGCACTATATTCACAGACACAGTTTAGAGTACGTTTCTCACTCTTACAAAACTCCACGCTACGCCAATGGAAGCAGAGAACAAAAAAAAAAAAATCTTCCAACTTTGTGTATTAAATCTGTAGTGTTTGTGCTACAGGACTTGTCTGTTAGTCGATTTTACGACGTAGTCCTTCAAGACCACAGATTCCTCGTATGTACATAATGGGATGAGCCTCAGGGCTTGAACGTCTTCACATCCATCAAGTTACGTGACGCGGTGACGTCATCGCTACACATGCTCCCGCGCTCAATCAGATGGGGCACTCGGAAATATTTTAGACATCCTCGCGGGATGACCTAGAGGATACTTTTTTTTTCCAGGGTCTGTAACCATTACCTAAACATATTCACCATATACCATAACCCGATGTTAAAGGTCCAATTATTAGATACGTAATGGTTATTGGTGTTAAGGTTTTCTTTTACCATCACGACATGACAACGCTCCTTAACTAACCATTTAACCATTAAGTTTATACACCACTAAGTTATTACTTAACTAAGAACTTTAATGTATTAGAGATGAGGAAGTTGAATTTTAGATTAAGTGTACCTGCATTAGAATGGAGGGAGAGTGGAAAAAAATTAATCTGGAGCCAATCTCAACACTCTTTCTGCCATGCAAATGTGGGTGCTTTCTTTAATAAGTTTATTACAAGCCCATTAGTGTAATTAGTACATAGGCTTGTAACCCAAATGAATAGTAAGAATGGTGCTAAAATAAAGCCCCCGACAAGATTCAAAGCCTATTCTTCTTAAATTTGAGTCTAGTATATTGCGAGAGCAACGTCCAATTGCATACCATGATAATTCCCCAAAGGGTCGAGCAGGTGGACGACCAGGTAGGAATCATTTGTTTATTTTGTGTAATCAATATTATTGGAAATTTTAATTTTTTTAAACATGTGAAAGGTTAGGCTAAGTTAGGTTGGATAAGAACCATAATTATATAGAGCCTTAATGAATAAATTATGGAAGGTTTGAAAGCTAGGATTGTATAATAATAATTGTTATTTTTTAACAATAATTTGATCTTTCTAGGCCTTATTTGTGAAGCATATAACTTTTACACATGGGTGTGGTAACAGTTAGAATTAGTTTGGTTGAGATAGGAAGTTGTGTGAGCTAACACATGTAATTATTTCGTCTACGGCAGGTGACCTGGTGGTCTAGGGTAAGTGTCAGACTTCTGTGCTGGGGTCCAGGTTTCAATCCTTGGTCCCAGCACAGATTTATCCTGATTGCCAAACCCTTCTTCACCTCTGAAAGACGTGTAATTTGTGAATTTTGTGGAACGCCAGCCTTCACAGTTGGTTCGGATCCCACGTTAAACTGTAGGTCCTCCATTTCATCTTACAATCACCTAATCTATTAGCGTAAGTGCATATAACCCAACGGTTTGTAAGACGCGTGCTAATAATAATAATTCATCTACGACCAGCTCAGGTAGAAAAATAAAAACGGTACGTAATAGTCGCTATTTCTTAGGTGTACGCAGTTGTCATATATTCAACGTAGTTTCCCTGAAACGCAAACTGGTTGGCATCCATTAAAAGACTCAGTCTCGTCCAATGGGGCTTGAAAGTGACGGAAAGGTCAGAGTTTGGGATCATGGTGTTCTGAAATGAGTTTATTAAACTGCGTCCCAATATCCTACTACAGAGATATAGATACATATCCTGTAAATTCTACCCTACTATCCAACACATTTGTGTAAATAACGCAGTAGTCCAATGGGTAGTCAGATGCTGAGCACAAGGTCACAAGTCAATTAACTACCTACTTCAGTGGCTGAAAAGTCTAAACCATCTTTCTACTGTCAGACTGGCCTGCTTATGAGTGGAGATTGGGGGTTCGAATCCCTGTCAGGTCTACTGAGGGAGGTTTTAATAAAGGTTTTCCCCCTCACCTTCCACGCAAATGCAGGTAGGTTACCTCTAAAATGCTTGCTTGCTCCTCCTACCTCATAAGAGTATTTGTTGAAATATGCGTATAATTTGAACAGGTAGTAAAACGCGTCGATAAAAAAAATACTGTTAAGGCCAAATCTCTGTTTCTCCATATAATAATTATTTTGGCTGTGCTAGGAATCAAATTCGGGATCCTCAGCTTGTTAAATATTACAACCAATCGAACTTAGGAGATGTATTTTTTAAAACTTTCAATTGTAATGTTAGTTTTTTTGGTCACTGCACTGTACTAGTCTACCAATTCAAGATATACAAAAGCTTTTTTATTAATTTTTCATTTTTAGCACCACGTCTAATACCCGTTTGGCTGTATGCATTATTTTTTAACTACTTTAATGGTTTAGGAAGGTTTATATTTAGAGGAATTGCACCTGCATTTTTGTGGCGGGAAAGTGGAAAACTATTTAGGAAAAAACTCAGTACGTCCGATCAGGATTCAAATACTGACCCTCCGCTAACGGCATCCTTTCTATTGTGAGAGTGACGCTTTATACCATTGTTTCTGAAATTGTTGACCTAAAGCCTAGTACGCACTAGGAAACATTTCCTCGGAAACATTGTTTGCCAACATGTTGCCCTTGTTTTAAAAAAGGTTGCCAAGTTTTCCCCAACTGTTGGCCAACATTTGAGCAACATATTTTCATGTAGCCTTTGTGTTTCCCAGTGAGGAAAACATGTTTCCCGTCATCCATTTCAAATGGGTTACAAGAAACAATGCTGCCCACATTTCCGACAGCTAGCAACGTGGGCTAGTAGGTGATATTGCTGATATAAATCGTGTGTTTCTTTTCATTATTTTCGGACCAACCATTTCTAAATTAACTTCAAAATCTGTAGAAGACACGCGAGTGAAGTTCCTAAAACCACTGCCGCCTTTGAGCGTCAGTTCTGTCAGAAGCTTATTTGCATATTACGAATCATTTTGAAGAACTTTATGAACTCACCACCGTTTTATTCTTGTCTTCTTGAACAGCTCATAACTACATACAAAGAACAAGCCATAGCAGCAGCATCCTCAACAGACATCTTTCATTCAACTGAACTCTGGACGGGAAACAAATGTTTCATCATTGTATTCTGGAAGCGAAATAATGTTTATTTAATGTTTGCCAACAATCTGTTTCCTATGTTAGCCAACAGTTGAGAAACATTTGGGCAACATTTGGGAAATAGTTAGGAAATAGTTGGGCAACAGTTGGGTCAAATTTGGGAAACAGTTGGCTAACAGTTGGCCAACAATCTTTCCAGGTGCGTACTAAGCTTAAGTGGATCACTTGATCAACATTCAACGTTTATATGGACCACTTGATAAGCATTCGAGCAATATGTGTACCACTTGATAAACATTCGAGCCATTTGTGTACCACTTGACAAACATTCGAGGCATGTGACTTGTGTACCATTTGATAAACATTCGAGCCATTTGTGTATCACTTGACAAACATTCGAGGCATGTGACTTGTGTACCATTTGATAAACATTCGAGAAATTTGTGTACCTTTTTACAAGAATTTGAGGCATATGTAGACCACTGGATAATCATTCTATGCGTGCGTCGACCTCCATTTAATATTATACTACCTACCTGTCCTCTTACCAAAGACAGGAATTATATGGATATACGTGTTTATCAAAGAGTAAAATACAGGTGTTTCACTATACTTAGTTTCTTATGCACATTTCATATGTAATAATTCTTCTGATACAAATGGTTGACATAGTGGTACTAGCCTGTTAATATCGTAGGTCTACTCTAGCTTTTTCATAGAATATTTATTATTTCCATGTGGTTCCGTTTGAACAACACTTGGAACACCACCGCAGACCAAAATTAATGAACACAGTTATATACCATTTTACCATCTAATCAGTTTTAATATTACTTCTAGCAGGACCGTGCTAGTCTGCTCAACTCTTCCGATTAGTCGGATGTTTTATTAGGGTGGGAGCAGGTACAAGACCTGCTTCGATGGCTGCATTCTATAAGGCGTCACTCTCGTGATAGACTAAACTGCCGATGATGGAGAGATCGGGGTTTGAATCCCAGTCGGGTGTACTGAGTTTTTTTTCCTAAATAGTTTTACACAATCCCGCCACGCAAATGCAAGTACATTTCCTATAAATTCAACCCACCTCATCACTAAATCATTAGCTTAATTAGAACATACATAATACGTTTAACCTCAACAGGTAGTAAGTAATACGTGGCGATGGAAAAAGTAACAAGTTAGTTGCCTAAGTTGACTATCACAGGCGTTTGTGCATATTCGTACTATGTCGATTATTGCAGCTCGTCTGCAGCATGAGGTTAAAAAATTCAGCTAGTCACGTAGTTTTTTTAATTGGGATATTTTACATCAAGCATTTTAAACAAACAGCTTATAAACAAACCTAACCCTAGACTTTACATCTAGTACTTCACACCCGGGCCTAGCGCATGGATATTTGTTAATAGGATATACAATAGTAATGCACATAAAAATCAATATTTACTCAAAACATCCATGTTTGTGTTTCTATCACGTTGGTTTTGATTAAATATCGCTGTTTCATCTAAAAAGCTAACAAATATAATATATTTACTTTAATTTGAATAAAAAATAATATAAAATTGTGGCCATAGAAAATACAATGACTTTTCTGTATGTGAATAAATAATCCTGGGAGAAGTGATGACTCCGTCACTAGATGGAACAAAAGCACTGTCTTTCTTTTTTTTTTTTTGTATTCTGTTGTTTGTATTATAGGCTGTATTCACCAGTTTACATACTTCAAATCTATAGCTAATGCTTGCAAGCACTTAAAACTTCTTAGCTTTGGTAGGTAGTAATATTTAATTTAATACAATTTTGGGCATGTTCCTGAACATTTTTTTTACATGGTCCCAGGCGGTCGCGGGTCTGCGGAGCGGCGAGGGGTACCGGGGGCATTAAATACCTGGGCGGACCAACTATAGTGTGAGATAGTAGGGTATAGTCTTTGATGGGAGTTTACGGACGATTAGGTTAAGTGTTTAAATCTACATGTAGTTAAAAAAATGGTATAAGGGTAAAAATGGGAACAACCGTTTAATGTAAGGATTAATGAAAAAAAAAAAAGTCTTTCTTATTCTTAGCACCGAGTCTTACTAACGCTTCAGGTTAAGACCATATGTATTAATTACGCTAATTAGTTAGGGACGAGGAAGGTAAAATTCAGAGCAAGTGTACACATATTTGCGCAAAGAATGAGTTAAAATTATTTTGGGAAAACCACTTTCAGTTCACTCAACCAGGATTCTAACCCCGATCTTCTTGGCATCGGTGGTAAAATATAGCACTGAAGTAAGGCCTTGGATTATTCGACTGCTGAAGCAGGTCAAGAAACACTGTCTTTGTTGTGCTTAACATGTTCGAGATTTCAAGTGTGTGAAATGTAAATTCTTACAATCTCACTAAATGTTTTTCTAACACATTTAATATGTTTATGTAAAGTATTATATTATATTTTTATATAAGATATGCCTCGTAATATTTTGTGATACATTTGTGTAATGTTTAAATAATATTAATCTTTGAACTATCATAATTTAAGAATTTATAGGACTTGTTATACCTATAAAAACCCCAAATAAATTCATTTAATATTTGAATTTATTGTTACTTACCTCAAAGGCTTGATATTATTTTGTTTGTAAACATATATTGATATAAATTGTAATAAATCTTGATGTAATGTACAGTACATTAATAAATAAACACTGTGCAGCTAGCACTAGATACTCTAAACACACCAAACTAAACATATTTTAACAGCATTGTTTTCACTTCGCTATTTTGCCAACATCTATATCAAGCCTTCAATGTATCATTCTATACTAACATTGATGAATTCCTTTCTACGCACAGCCCTGATAACTGGATGTACCCCACCAGGTAACGGATGGTTAATATGTTTGTCATCAACCACAAAATATAGCCAGGGTCCTCTAGACTTATGATCGATCACACTAGCCACTTAGACCCAGAGGCGCTATGGACCATAACGCGTCGTTAGAGAATGAGAGGGACGGGGAAAATACGGGTTGTACAAAATGCACTCTAGAACTTTCACTAAAAGAGAAAGTATTGCAACACACTTCTGTGGCCTCATGGTCTAAGGCGCTACTATTGTTGTAGACTAGACAGGATATTACGTGGATATAGAGGTTAGAATCTTGGTTGGATTTACAAAGAGTGGATTCTCAAAAAAAAAGTCTTCTCTCCCTCCACACAAATGCAGGAACCCTTAACTCTAAAAATAGCCTTCGTAATTTTCTAAAAACACTAGCGTAATTAGTACATAAGTGTATAGATCGAATGGGTTGTAAGATGTGGTACTAACAAAATAAGTATTGTAACTGTGAAAATGTACTAACTCAAGGTTATGATGAGTCTCTTGTCGTTTTATGTGCCCTCGAATCCAAAATAGTGCACCCTGCATTGTTTTGTTTGTACGTCTCTCCATCCCTGTGCCACAACCAAAATGTTTTAACTAATTTTTAAAATTGATATTCAATGTTTTATGGCTACACTTGAGGTTTTTTTATTTATTTTGATTTTATCCCTCAAATTATGGTAAGTTTAACAATTTTGAAAATGTGATCATTTATTAAAATGGCCGTAGCAATTTTTGTACATAATTTATATTTCAGAATGTATTGTGTGATTATCAAAATAATTTTTGTTTTACTTAGAAAATTTTATTAAGGGATAGTTCACTGATAAATTATTTTTGATAGTTTGATCTCAAATAATAATATACTCTGTGAGCAAGTTTATATTGTTGGGTCGTACTAATTGTATTTAAATTGTAAATTTGTATACGACCTATTTCTCATTCAGAAGATTTGAAGTTTCACTATCTAATCTATAACCTGTCCTGGTGATTATGCAGACTATATGTCAGTCTCATTAGGCTCATTCACCGGTGTAGGGGGGGTTGGGTTACGAATCCCGGATGGCTGTATTGGGGATAATCTTATAAATGATTTCTCACATCCCCTTCACACAAATTTGGGGATATTTTCGCTGAAATGATATATATTACTTGTTTTTAAGCACACGTCTTACTACCCGTTCGGGTTATACGATTACGTACTAATTACGCTGATGGTTTTAGGGATAGAGAAGGTTATATTTATAGGAAATGTATCCTTATTTTTGTGGAGAGAGAGTGGAAATACCATTTTGGAAAAAATAATCCTGACCAAGATTCGAACCCCAATCTCCCCGACATCAGCAATCTAATCTAACGCGAGAGAGGTGCCTTACACCATGCGGCCACCGGAGTGAGTAAGAATAACCATCCCCGCCTCAGTGGCGTAGTTGGCTAACGTGCTAGTTTCGTGTTGAGCTAGACTGCTGAGGAAGGGGAGATCGAGGTTAGAATCTCGGTCAGGTGAACTGGAGTAGTTTTCTAAATGATTTCCCACTCTCCCTCCACGCAAATGCGGGCTCGCTTCCTCTAAATTCAACCTTCCCTATTCCTAGTCCACTTGTGTAATTAGTACTTAAGCGTATAACCTAAACGGGTAGTAAGACGCGGTGTTAAATAAATAAAGATTTTGTTCTCCTCAACCATACACCATTAAAGTAATTAAAACTCTTACTACCCAGACGTTTTAAAAGACTTGTTGAAACAAAAACCTTACATATGATCCCAGAATGAGGATCTGTATATATTTAGCTGGGTACTTTTCCATCCTCTTCAACTCTGTATTCATACACTTTGCATGTGTTCCATCACTTTGTCAAGTGATGTAAACTGACTACTTGTCAAATTGTCAAAATATATTTTGCGAGAAGGATGTATACGAAATAGCATTTTAGTAACTTTAGTAGCTATCTACTAAGGCCAGAGTTTGTGTGAACAATCTTTTACCACTCACAGATAAAAGATGAAATGAGAAAACGGATTAAAAAATACACCATTATTTGAGTTAAAGTGCAAACATAAAACCATATATGTTTAGGGTATATTATTTACAGTATAATATTGTGAATTTAACTAAATACATATAAAAAATAAATGGTACGGCACACCGCACAAACTTTCTCTCTCTTTCTATAAACTCGTAAGATTTCTGAACGGAATAATGTACATTGTATCATCACCACTCCACATAAGAACACGCATAAAATAATATATAATGATATAGAATCAATGAGAAAAGAGGCGCATCTTTGTCCACCTAAGAACATTTCAAACAGTTTAATGTCTTCCACAAGGGTCAACATTTCGTATTAAAATTTCGATTTCTGGTTAAAATTTTAACATTTTAAAAGGTGTTGCAGATCTTCAAGTTATCGCATTGATATTTAATTATTCATTTATACATTTTGACCAATAAAAAATGTAAATATTGACTATTGAGTCTAAAATGGAGATAGATCATTGCTATGCAAACATTTCTCCTAAGAGATTTAAGGAAAATAATAATCATTATATTAATTTCTAGATGGAATTATCTTATACTTTATTATTTTTACTAAACTACTCAAGGCACTGGAGTATTATATTTGCGTTAATGACTTAAGTAGTAATATTTTTTACAACTAAAGCTCACAAAATTGTATTAATATATTTGCAAATATCTCAGAAACTGCTGTTTTTATAAAAATATATGTCAAATAAAAGTTTTTTATTTCTAATAGTCCTACAATTTTGCAATGATAAGTGTTTAGTTTCTCCAATAGTTGTGGAGATACGGAAATTAACGCTTCTGTAATGTACCCTTAAAATCATTTTCATAGGAAAATGAAAATAGCCAGTTTATTTATAATCTTAATCAACGCCTAGATACGAATTTTAATCAAAATCGTTTAAGCAGATTTTGAGAAAACCAAATTTTTCTCTTTTCGCCCTTCAGTAAACTACACTTAATTTTAAGTTTTTATAGACACACAGACAGACGGCATTGCAAAGACTATTTTTTAGGGTTCGGGGGGTCATGAGACGTCGACATCCATCAACATTTCAGGTTAGTTTTTTTTTTACGGTCGCAATACTTAAACTTTAATGTCCAAAAAGTTAAAAAAATTCATATAATTGCGTATATATTGAAAGTTATTGATTTTATAAAAATATGTTTCGAATAAAATATCTGTATTATAAATATATATACATATTTGTAATGCTAAGTAATTTCATATCTCAAATAGTTTCGGAGCTATTTAAAAAAATGTTAATTTACGCATCAGACCGGAGCCCTTAAAGCCATTTTGCCGAAATATTGAGGGTAGCCATTTTGTTTGGAATATTTATTAATGTTTATAAATGAAATTTAATCAAAATCGTTGGAGCCGATTTTGAGAAAATCGACTTTTTCTCTTTTTGCCATTCAGTAAACTACCCTTAATTTTAAGTTTTAATAGACACACAGACAGACGGCATTGCAAAGACTATTTTTAAGGGTTCGGGGGTCATGAGACGTCGACATCCATCAACATTTCAGGTTAGTTTTTCTTACGGTCGCAATACTTAAGCTTTAATGCCCAAAAAGTTAAAAATATATATATAATTGCGTATATATTGAAAGTTATTGATTTTATAAAAATATGTTTCGGATAAAATATTTGTATTTTATATATATACATATTTGTAATGCTAAGTAATTTCATATCTCAAATAGTTTCGGAGCTATTATAAAAAATGTTAATTTACGCATCAGACCGGAGCCCTTAAAACGATTTTGCCGAAATATTGAGAGTAGCCATTTTGTTTGGAATATTTATTAATGTTCATAAATGAAATTTAATCAAAATCGTTAGAGCCGATTTTGAGAAAATCGACTTTTTCTCTTTTTGCCCTTCAGTAAACTATCCTTAATTTTAAGTTTTAATAGACACACAGACAGACGGCATTGCAAAGACTATTTTTAAGGGTTCGGGGGGTCATGAGACGTCGACATCCATCAACATTTCAGGTTAGTTTTTCTTACGGTCGCAATACTTAAGCTTTAATGCCCAAAAAGTTAAAAATATATATATAATTGCGTATATATTGAAAGTTATTGATTTTATAAAAATATGTTTCGAATAAAATATTTGTATTATAAATATATATACATATTTGTAATGCTAAGTAATTTCATATCTCAAATAGTTTCGGAGCTATTATAAAAAATGTTAATTTACGCATCAGACCGGAGCCCTTAAAACGACTTTTCCGAAATATTGAGAGTAGCCATTTTGTTTGGAATATTTATTTATGTTCATAAATGAAATTTAATCAAAATCGTTAGAGCCGATTTTGAGAAAATCGACTTTTTCTCTTTTTGCCCTTCAGTAAACTACCCTTAATTTTAAGTTTTAATAGACACACAGACAGACGGCATTGCAAAGACTATTTTTAAGGGTTCGGGGGGTCATGAGACGTCGACATCCATCAACATTTCAGGTTAGTTTTTCTTACGGTCGCAATACTTAAGCTTTAATGCCCAAAAAGTTAAAAATATATATATAATTGCGTATATATTGAAAGTTATTGATTTTATAAAAATATGTTTCGAATAAAATATTTGTATTATAAATATATATACATATTTGTAATGCTAAGTAATTTCATATCTCAAATAGTTTCGGAGCTATTATAAAAAATGTTAATTTACGCATCAGAACGGAGCCCTTAAAACGATTTTGCCGAAATATTGAGAGTAGCCATTTTGTTTGGAATATTTATTTATGTTCATAAATGAAATTTAATCAAAATCGTTAGAGCCGATTTTGAGAAAATCGACTTTTTCTCTTTTTGCCCTTCAGTAAACTACCCTTAATTTTAGGGGTAGATATCCAATTCCAAAAACCCCTCGGGGCAACCCTATGAAAACCCTAGATATCAAGTTTCAGCTCAATCGGTAAAATAGTTTAGGCTCTAGTTGGAGGTAGAGACAGACAGACAGACAGACAGACAGACAGACGGAAATTCAAAAACCACTTTTTCGGATTCAGGAAGTCATGAAACGTCAAAATTCATCAAAATCTCGAGTTCGATTTTTTTGACGATCACAATACTTTCTCTACCTGTAAGATAGAGAGAAAGTAATAAGAGAGACCAAAATGTATAAAAGATTAAATTCAACAAGAACATTATAGGAGGAACGTTTAATAAAATTTAAAAAAACATAATTTTGTTCAGTCGATATTAAACTAAATATTCTATGCTATTCTATAGATATTAAACTAAATATTCTATGGTATTCCATATATATTAAATTAAATATTCTATGTTGTTCTACAAATATTGAAAACATTTATCCGATGATACATCTTCAAATAACATGAATTGACGTATGCCTTTCTAAAAGTATTGTTATTATTTGTTTTATCTGTTAGAAACGGTTGAGTCCAACTAAGTTCATCTTTACACAAACATAATATTTTTTAAAAATGTCATGCAAAATAAAATATTCATTTTTAACAGAAGAGTTAGGTGTTATAATTTTATTGAATATGAAGTCTCAATTCTCGACTAGTCTTTTTAAAATATACTTTTAAAACTTTCTCGAGGCGAACGTTTATGAGATCCCCTTAAATCTTTACCCAGTGAATGTATTATATTAATTATTTTAATTTACTAATTACATCAACACATGCACTAAGAGTAGCAATAAAAATCTAAACTCACAATTTATACTTTAAGTTAAAAAAAAGGATGTATTTTTACTTGGAGCATAATACTGTAATAAAAATATCTGTTAAATTTTCATATTTAGAATTAGTTTTAAAAATATAGACATTTTTAAAATTACGTTACAGACAGAGGTTATAAACATTGTTATTTTAAGTAGTAAGTAAGGTAGTTTAAAAGGAAATGTACCAACATTTTAACGAAAAGGGAATGGGAAAACCATAGTGATAGATCACGTGTTGAGACTGCACGAACTCTCTTCTCCATCCTACCACCCATCCCAATTAAATGCAACCAACGTAGATTATAACTCTACTCCACGTCATATATAAAACAGTAAATATTGAGTCTAGTGCCTTACACCATATTACCACTAGTACACCTTTTAAAAATTAAAATATATATATTTCTAAATAAATAGCATGTTATCCTTGTTAATATTTTATTACGTGGTTCTAGCAGTCGGCCCTCGCTTCTCTTAAGATATAGATCACTTAATACGATTTAGATGCTCTGTCATATTTGATCGCTAATATAAACCTGAATGCTCTTAAGTACATTCTATTCTGTCTTTGCACCTTCTAAGAACTCCAAAAAGATGGCTTCTCCCTCACGCGCTCCTCGTCTTAAACTAACCCATTTTACAAGAATTGATTGTGAATCTCATATCAAGTTATAACACATCTACAAAATATTAGTATTAATAAAACTATATACCTGCGTTAGTATCCCCATGGTGTAACACTCCACACTAGTGTAAGTATAGACTGCTAAAGATTTGGAGATTGGTGTTCGATCCAGGTCGGGTGCATAGAGGGTGGTTTTTCCTAAATAGTTTTCCACTTACCCACCGTGAAAATGTTGGGGCACTTCCTCTCAATTCAACCTTTATAATCCTTTAGTGTTTTTAGAAAATAGGCGCAAAAACGCCAAAAGGTAGTAAGACGCGGCGCAAAAAAAAACACATTAAGATTAGAGTCTTGAAAAATTTAGTTTTAAAGAAATGTAAATAAATAATGAAAATGTGAAAGAAGGAAAAAATATTCTAATTTTAAAAGAAAGAAGATGTGTTGTGTTTCTTCTTGCTTTTTTTTTTTAAATAAAAGAAACAGAATAGAAATAAAAAGTTTGTACATTATCATGAACACGGTATGGTGGTGGAATCCAGCTGATGCAACGTCTTCATTAATAAGCCTGGATAGAAGACATCCTTTCTCTTAAAAAAAAAAGAATACAGGAAGATTAATTATTGGATACGACTTTCTATCTAATGCATTACATTAAAGAAAACGAAGGAAAAAATTTTTTGAGAAATAATTTTTATTCTGTAATTAATGTAGTGAGTGAGATAATAACTCTTCTCAGGAGCAGTTACTGGTAATTAATTAATAAGAAAATTGTTTAGTGTATTAGTGTATTTCATATGACTTATAGTATTATATAAGTTAAAACAACAATAGCAATAAAAATGTCTTGAAAAATAAATTGTAATGTTTCAAAAAAATTAATTGTATTAATACCTTGAAAATTAAATAATAAAAGTCATACTAACTATATAATTTCCACATAATTATTTTTATCCCTTATATAAAACATAATAATTCATTTTATATAAGTTATCTAGTTTTAAATTAATCTTAATTCAATAAACCCTACCATGAATAGAACATAGAATATAATAGGTTCAAATATGATTGTGAAGTCTACGAAAATAATATATAGTTTTGGTATAATATTGTCATGATCACACAATCTGTAAATTGTATAGTTTAAAAAAAGATATAATGTTCATTTGATTGTTGATATAATACAGAATTATCTTTTTAGAGTGCAACGAATATTGTATAAAAATTACTAACTAAAGGAGCCACCTACCTGAAGAAAGATATCACAATGCGATATTTCTTAGGAAAATGGAAGTTTTGAAGTGTCAAACTCACTAAAATAATAAACATTAATCTAAAAACATTATTCTGAAAATTTAAAATGACACCTGGACACGGGAATCAAACCCCGGACTTTTGGCTTAATACGCCAATGCTCTAACCACTGAACTATCCAGAAATCGTCCCATGCTCAGGGTCATCCTTCACTCATATTTTAAGGCTGAGTCTATGATGGACGTGCGGAAATCGTCGGCTACAAATGTGTGATTTTATTAATATCACGAGCTATCAGATAACGCAGCCATCTGCTACTCGGTAGTTGGCTTAATGCTGCCACTTGTAAAATATGATATCTAGATGGAAAACTCCTCACTAAAATTATAAATAATAGCTTTGGCTATTTGATTCTTAAAAACATTATTTTACGACCCTCTTGAAAAGATTTACCGGTTTAATTGGACCAGATCTGTTTCTCACAATTTATTGCAAACTGCAACAGTTCACGTAAATTATAGTTGAAACGATCTAATTTGACCATGTTACATTATTTTTTTAATCTGTACAATAATTATTTAAAGTGTAAGGTTTTCAATTTAATTGATATATCTCGCTTCCATTTTGGAATTATATATATTTTAAATAATGAGCCATTTCCAAAGTAATGTGAAATTTCTGAACGTCTGTGACACGTCTCAATACTTTAGCATGTAGTCCACTATATTATATATAATCTGGACTATTCAATTTTCGCCCATATCTATTTTACTACAAATACATTAATTCTGCTCCACGATAAACATAGCTAAATGAGCAGTAATCTGATAAAGATATATATATCCAGAGAAATGCACATGAAACCTAATTTCAGGTATTAAATCTTGGATTAGTTATGAAAAAAATTTCTAATCAAACATTAAAGAGAACTAACGAAATTTTAATGGTGATGTGAAAAACATTTCTCTCTTCTATAAAATCTCTATGTCACCTTCACATTTAAAAATTAAAATATTTTGACGTTTATAACATTAATTATATATTAATATGAGTGAAGATATTAAAAATATTTTTACTTTAATTAAAATATGTAAAATCGCCCTCCAGGGTCAAAAAACACTACAATTCCCTGACCCACGTTTGCACCTCTAGGGACTAAGGCATAAATTCAAGGAAATTATTATAAAGGTTTAATTATTCCAAAGATGTATAAACACTGCTAACTTTTCATGACATTTGCGATTTGGAAATGTATGTTTTTACATATATAATTTGACCGCTTACCCTAAGAAAAGTAAGAACTCAGCTTAGCCTACAGATTTGCTTTGTAACATAAATTGATTAACTTTAACTACACAGACTATCTGCTTATTTACACTAATAGGATAGGAATAAGCAATATTTTAGAGAAAATGTAGCGTAATTTGGTAGAAGGAGAAGGAAATACAGTTAGGAAAAAATACCCTCAATACACTCAAAGGGGATTCTAAGCCCCGATCTCCCATATCCTGGCAATATAGTATAGTGTGATAGTGAAGCCTTAGACTATGAAACCATCGATGTGGGTGCTATTAAATAAGTGGGTTATTTTTGAAAATGTATCGTCAGTATTCTCAAAGAAAAAATAATAATACTTTTTTATATAGTTTGATTCGCAGCATGAACATGAAACAATATTTATAATCTTCAACAAAGAATCAAAAATGGAAATACTTGCGGTGGTTGTGTTTCGGGTTGCATAATTAAGTTTTGTTCATCTTCCCCAAAAATAGCTCTTAGTGAAATTGGGGGAGGGTTAGGACGGCCCCTTTCCCCGCTTGTTCGTTGTGGTCTAACGAACACAGACTGGGCACTGCTGTATTTCTGTTGTACGTGCGGGAATCTAAACATGGAAAATACGCTCACTTCAGCTGTATTCAAACCTATATAGTTTCTCAGAGGCGAGCGGGTTAGCCCAGTAAGGCGGAAAAGGGTTCCGGTTTACTTGATTGAAAGAGAATTGGTAGATAGGGCTGTATTTGAGGATGGGGCAATATTTGAAGCGCTAAAATAGTTACAGGGAAATAAAAACAGTCACTACAAATTACAAATTCACGCATTTCCTTTTCAGAATAAAATTTCTTAAAAACAAAATAGCTAAAAATATACAACAAATAATATCGTTTTATGCTTGGTTTTCAAAATAAGTGACACCCTCAACTGTTGTTAGTTTCACAACATTACATCCATGAAGGTATTAAAGGCATAATCTGCACAGTGAAATTATGTATTATTTTGCTTTTTATAACAGCGAGACGTCCATGCTTATAGTGGATGTTAAAAGTGGCCACTGTTTATTTATAGGTGACGATGCATCTGTACACGCACAACAATCCGCACCAATGGTTGCACAAGCAGTCGGTAAAAAGAGATATAACCTATATTATCACAAATTAAACACTACACGAATTCTTTTGTTATATTTTCGTTTTGTTTATAAGAAATCGGCCCTTGAGATAAACTGCAGAACTTTTATGTACTGTATATTTTGTATAAAACAATAACATAGAAAATAATTTTATTAAAATATAGGATGATACGGTAAGTTTTAGGCTATCGATTAAGATTCCTGTCACCCGCTTTGGTGGCCGCATGGTCTCAGGCACTACTCTCACAATAGACTGGACCGCCTATGCCAAAGGGTCGAAGGTTTGAATCTAGGTCAGGTGTACTGAGGGTAGTTTTTACAATTTGGTTTTCCACTTTCCCTCCAAGCAAATGCGGGTACACTTCATTTTAATATAAATTTCCTAATCCCTAAGACTATTATGTAATTCCTACATAAGCGTATAACCCGAACGGATAGTAAATGTTGTGCTGAAAAAAAACACCATTCTTTTCACTGTCAAAAAAGCTTGGGGCTGAAACTGACCAAGTTTTCTTACAGTTGCATTTAATACTTTCTTAAAGTTCCTTTCCAAATGTAATGTGCCATTTTTAAATATCTATTGACCTAGACTATCATTTATATTAAAATCATAACAAAAATTATAATCGTTTATACTAATATTACTCTAAATAAAATATTCTAATAAGTTAACAAAACACTTCCTTCTAGTAAAATAATACCGAAAATCGCATTTTATTATAAAACACTTAATATCGGTAGTACTCGTATTATAATTAATCAAAAACATAAATTATCGTTTCCAACATCACCTTATGAACAGTACTATACGCACAGATTAATGTTCTCAGTTTTTAAAATCAGCCTCATTAAATTACTTTTCAATTAAATTAAATGTGAAAACTATTTATGCTAGTACCCACTTCTGTGTCTGCATTGTCTAAGGCGTTAATCTCACAGTAAACTAGACTGTCGATGATGGGGAGATCAGGGTTCGAATCTCAGTTCGGTACACTGGGGGTGGTCTTTCTAAAATAGTTTTTTACCCCTCCACGCAATTTCGGTTACATTTCCTCTAAATATAACCTTCTTAACCTTAGGTCCTTTAGCGCAATAATTTTTAACGCGTATAGCCCAAACGGGTAGTAGGATGCAGTGCTTAAAAATATTATATATATGTATATACGTTGGTGATTTGTCTTAAAATTTAATTTTTCTTATCAATTTGGTTAAGAAAGATAAATTACTACTTATAGCAGGTAGTCTCACTAAAGAGCAAATAAAATAATTAATATTAGATTTGGTTTACTTATAAAAATAAAAAATAAATAATACAAATAAGATTGGAATATAAAAACGCAAAATGATGTAAACCTGTTATTCAAACACAAAACCAGATGATTGCAATATTAAAACCACTCTACTAGATTTGTTGCATACATAATTTTAATTTGAAATAGTAATTAATGTCAAAAGATAAAATCAATATCATTCAGGATTGTAATTATTCGGTTGAACATCAGATGAGAAATTGGAAACGGGAGTCCATAATGCTGTTTTTTCACTTGAAAAGGACGGAAAAATAGGAGAATATTGTGTAGAAAATTCTGATCATATTATTGTATCAGACAAACAAGCCTTGTCTCCGAGCCGGGGTTCCAATTTAGTTGTGGCTTATCGAGGATAATATTTTTTCTAAAAAATAAATTTTCCATTTTTCCATGTAGCTAATGCTGGTGCATCCCTAATCATTAGGCTCTTCATCCTTACTCATTCTTTAAGACTAGTTAGTAAGAAGTTCATCCTGGTAGCAAATGTAATGGAAGGTAAAATAAATAGATCAAATTACATTCCTTTCATCTATTCGTGACACTACCCTAAATTTGGCTAGACAGCCCTTATTTAAACGTAGGGGTTCATTTCATTAAAAACTCATCCTACGCAACAAACTTTATAAGATCATATTAATTAACTCACTGACAGCCTGACAAAGAAATGAGTTGCAGTAAGACTTACAATAATTGATCTTTGAAAGGAACAAAGTCTGTTTTTAACAGCTGTGAGAAAAGTGAACTAATGTTATTCAACAGCCAAATACATAAGCATCTTTCTTGTTTCCAGCCCAGACAGTTGGATTGGTTTATTTTCAACATCCAGCTACATAAACAACTTTATCGTTTTTAGCCCATAGACATTTGGATTTTTTATTTTCAATATCAAGCTACATAAACAACTTGCCCGTTTTCAGCCCATCGATCATTTGAATTAGTTATTTTTCAACATCCAGCTACAACAACAACTTTCTTGTTTCTAGCCCATAAAAAAATCTGGATTTGTTTTTTTCAAAATCCAACTACATAAACAACGTTCTCGTTTCATATGTGATATTCATAAGTAATTATCACTGGATTACAAAATATCTCATTTTAGATTTAAACTGAAACACTGTGGGAGTTAAAAATGTTCTAGTGAATTTAACCCTCAAATATTTAGCTAAAATGTTTGCATTAAAACGGCATGTTAAAAGGCATATTTAAAATAAGCAATAGAATATGGGACAAAGGATTCTGTAGACAATTAAAATTAAATTTAATTATTAATCTAATGTAAATACTATTTAGAATTAAAGATTAATTAATAGAAGGGTGTTTATTAATTGATATATAGATGTGTATCATCTGTTAAACATAAACTACCTCCAGAATAAATCCTGATTCTAGAATCATTTTCAATTTGGTGAAACACCCTTTGGTGGCCCTTCGGTCTAAGGCGTCATTCTCGCAACAGACTAGACTAGAGATGACGTACATATTGGAGTTTAATTTGTTTTGTTTTTATAAATGGTTTTCCACTGTCCCTCTAGGTAAATGCGGACACAATTCCTCTAAAACCAACCTTAAAACTAATAGCATCTTTTATGCCTACAATCCAGTGTTAAAAGAAAAGAAAAAATCACCTCTTGGACACATGAATTGAACCAAAGACTTCTGTCTTTGTAGATATGAATAAGAGACGAATCATTATGGTTCAGTGCTAAAGTATCGGTACGAAAAATCAAGGTTACCGAATTTGATTTCGATGTCTGGTCTTTGACTTTTCACTTATTTTAAAATTACGCTTGGAAACTTTTTAATGTGATCTTGTCTTTGAGGGTAGCTATATACATTTTTGACATAGGTTTAAAGGCACATATACTTAAAAGTGTTATTTAAGAAGATGGCCAACGTGGACATTATGTGTTTTATTTTCTGTACTAATGTTATGGAAGGGCAATATAAAATGTTGGCGGTAGCATAGGGGGACTACATAGCCCCGATTGTAGGAGATGAAGCAGAGTTTGAGAGCTTCGGCTGTGGCTCCATAACTCAATTTAAGTCGAGGACTTTCCAACCCTCTTTCTGCTTTACATCGCCTCACCCCTATCTCTGTTACGCTTTGATTTACCTTCATACCACCCACGGTTTTTACCATCGACGATAGGCTAGTGGATGGGTATTGATTTAAGTTTCAGACTCCATGTCAATGTAAAAAAATAAAAAATATAAATAAAATACTATTTGAGGAATAAATTGAAGAAGATGGTTTTGAATGGAATTAAATTCAGTATTTTTTAAAGTACTTTATAAACATAAAGTAAATTCAGAATTCCTCTGAGGTACTTTATTATTATTATCTAGCACCGCGTCTTACTACCAATTCGGGTTATACGCTTAAGTACTAGTTACGCTAATGGATTAGGAATTGGGAAGGTTGAATTTAGAGGAAGTGAACCCGCATTTGCGTGGAGGAAGATTGGAAAGCCATTTAGGAAAAGAACACCCCAGTTCACCCGACCGAGATTCGAACCTCGATCTCTCTATCCTCGGCAGTCGATCTCAACACGACTAGCGCGTTAGCCAACTACGCCACCGAGGCGGGTTCTCTGAGATACTGACTACATACTATTTTAATGAGTTGTGAATATAAAAATAATGACGTAGGTGATAAGAGTAGGGTCATAAGAGACTGACTGCAGCCTGTTATGACAAAGATACCTCGGGAATATATTAACATTTTTTCACATATTTTTCCAGCCAAATTCTTGCCGATTGCCTTATAGCTCATTCAAATTATTCTAATATTCTCATATTGCTAAGTGGGCATTATAGTGTGTGACTAAAACAAATTATTATAAGGTGTTATAGGGAGCTCAACAAAAAGTCAGAGAACAGGGTGTTTTGACAGTGTTAGTTCATTGACGAAAGAAATGGACCTGTCGTAAGCCAGAACAACTAATAATTATTATCATACTAGAATAGGTAATATTAGGTATTAAGAATTTAATTAGTAAGCTCATCAATGCTGATAATGACTTGATCTTTAGGATAGTAATAAGGAGGGTAATCTTATAGGAAATGCACTGGCAATCGAGTCTAGTAAGAGCCTGACGTCTGAGATCACGTGGTCAAAGATGTCGGTAAAAATGTAACTTTTACAGGATCTATAAATGTGATGAGCCTGGACTATTGGCAGCTTAAATTCTAGATAACAAACTCAGATTGAAACTAAGCAAACAAGTTTTTATTTATTTTATTTTAATAAGTTATTCTAGACCTATGTTAATTAACAACTAGAGATAAATAGTAATTAGGGTAGTTTGTGTGAAATGCACTCTCATTATTATGTAATGATCAGGGGAAAATCTAAAGATAGGTAAGCAAGACACAATTTTTGTGCAAGAAATTGTACAAAATTTTGATATATATTGTTGCACACAAGTGTTACCCAAATACTGTTCACAGTACGTATTATTGCAGACAACATTTGAATCAAATTATGGATTCTTTGACACTTTTTTAGTTAAATAAACATTGAGTAACATTTTATCTATATGTATTAATAAGATTTAACTGATCTTTCTTAAAGGATATGGATGTGATTAAAGAATTATTTTAATGCAATTTAATTATATAAAAAGCTTAAGACATCTACATTTTTGGTTAAATCTCCTATAATTTTAATTTATATTTGTTTTGATCAATAGTTGGCTGTTAATAAATGTACAGTCATTAATAAAAAAAGGGAAGCGTCTCTCAGACTAGGCTATTGATATTTACAACAACCCAAAAGTTTTACAATAATAATAATTAATCACCGCTATAGGACGTGCTCTATTTCCTACAAAGTAGCATATCTGGCGTTATACACCATATTTTACAGTAAATTTTTACTTTAACACGACGTCTTACTACCCATTCAGATTTTAATGTTATTTACTAGTTATAATACGATGTTAAGGATGATGAAGGTTGAATTTAGAGGAGACATTTCCGCACTTGCGTGAAGGAAGTGTGGAAAACCATTTAAGAAAGAAAAACCACCCTCAGTACAGCCGATTTGGATTCGAACCACGATCTACCCGTCATTGGTATTATAGTATATTGCGAGAGTAGCTATCTTCTTTAACTATTCGCCCAATGAAGTGGGTTACAGTAAATTATATAATTTGTACTTGTCTTAAGTGATAGGTCCCATGTAGAAAGACTAGCACAAGGCTAGTAACACTAGTTTTTAAAAATATTCACTTCAAACGATTATTATTTCTGTTATTTCTTCCCAGTTTTAACCCAAGATTATATAAAATATACCTCCTACCATCAAGTCCGCTTGACGAAAGACACGAAATGGTCATCACCAACGCTGTGGACGTAAACCTTTGAAGATAATCGTTTCAGTGCAATCGTGCAGAATCGAGCTTCAAACCTCCCTTCTAAAGTCCACTGAGCTAAACACTTCACAAAATTCCCGTCGGTTTTATTCCTAAACCTTTTATTTACCACTCTTTCTCCCTATGTTTCTATCTCCTTTTCCCCTACGTCTGCTGGTAGAAGCTCCTATCTGCTTAATCTCGACTGACAAAAGGTTGGCGCTTGCTTCTCTGGCAAATTGCATGAGAGATGGATGATATTCTTCACTTCTCCCTCCCACCCTAAACCTTCCACCTCTCTTGCTCCAATATGTGAGCTCTCCTCCTCTCCCTTTCTCTCCGGAATACAATATTTAAAGCCCGTAGAATGATATCAGAAATACGTGATGAGATGGTAGGGTCTGTTTCAGGCAGCAAGGGAGACCTTCCTTGTTTTCTGCCCTAATAAACTTCACAGAGCATATTGTGTCCGAATCGAACAAGAGACTATGCTAACAGAATATCTTCTTACAGGCGCTCGGCCAGTCGAGAACAATCACACTCTCGTGGATAAACCTTTACAGCTCTGGAAGTCTTTCTCTGAAACTTGGAACGCTTCTATGCTTTCCAGTTTAATAGGACTTAGTATTAAGGGCGTTTTAATCGTGAGTTGTGCGCTAAGAGCAGTTAAGAGGTGGAATTATCTTATACACATTTATATGGTATTGAATGGAAGGGGACCTACGAACTTTTTTTGGTGCAGATGTAGTTTCTCATAAGTTCACATTAAAAATACCTCCATTGGGTTGGAAGAATATATAAAAATAAGTTAGGTTAGTCTCAAAAACATGATTGAAGCCTACACTAATGGTTGGGTGGACATGTCCTGAGTCTCATTTTGTCTGGATTGACAATAGTGAGGAGGTTCGAGATCGAATCCCAGCGGAGAGTATTAGGGTATTTTTTTCCTTAATGGTAAATCTCTATGGATCCTCATGAAATACTGTACATTTCCTCTACAACTTACCTTTTTCAGGCTTCTCATGAAATACTGTACATTTCCTCTACATCTTAACTTTCACAGGTAGTTATGAGGAGGATAAAATGTTAGAGTAAATGAAACTGCATTTACATGAAGAAAAAATGGGAAACCATTGAGGAAAAATAAATCTCAGTATGTCTGGACAGGACTTTTTGGTTATAATGGGTTTTTGATTTTAGTAGGACTTCTATCTTTAATAAGTTATATAAATACATTTTATTACTATTATGTTTGAAATTTTATTAATTTTAATTTTTTTATTAAATAACCTATGTTATAACTAAACACACGACTCTTTGCAAACTATTAAAGTTCTGAATACGTATTAATTTCTAATTCATTAACAAAATGGAGATTATTTAAAATAATAAAATATAATAATATATATAATAATATATAATAAAATAATAAATATGCCAGCTAGACTTTAATTACATGAAATTTATGATTCTTTATAAGCAATAATACTATAAACCTAGAATTTTATTTTTATTGAAACATATTTTTTTCTTTTATGAGTTTTTATATCACCTTTAATCTAATTATGGTAAAAGGATTTATTAATGCATTAAGATAAGAATAATTTGTATATAGATTAACATTAAAATTTTAATTAGATTCAATGTGACCAATCTCATAAATGAAAAAATATACCAAATTGATCGCTCATATAAGTATTGATAGCTATTTAAAGCTTTTACACTAAAATGAAATATTCTAACGTCATTAAATCAATACTTTATTCTAGGCACCCTTATAACGGAAAACATCTCAAATTTATTTTATATTTAGAAGGTTCCCAAACATTTATTTTATAATGAACGGAGATTTGGATCACTTTTAAAAAATACAAACATATTTTTATAATCAATATTGATAAAATTTTCCCATTTTTACTGTTTTTATTTATCTTATTTTATAGGTTTTGTATTATCTATCAAAAATATCCACTGCACAATCCATGATTTGACGTATGAATACGTTCAAGTAGGTCTAGTTACTTTTATACCTTTCAGGTATGTCTATTCAAAATATAAGTGATATACTCTGTACATAGAGGTTATAGGTTACAGTGCTAATCAATTTAAAGTCACTTCTAAAACTCATGTAATGTAATTCTCGGAAATGAGTTTTTTGTTCAGATTTTTTATGATAATGAAGACTAATTTGGATTTGTTGTTTCTTTATTTTATCTTAAAAAACTAAATTTTAATTTAATTAATTTCGTAGTTATGATAATAGTAAAACTAATTTTAACAGTGGTGCTAACCATGTAATTTAATTTGCTATGTTTTATTTGAACGTTTTAACAGAAGGGCGATTTTAAGGTTTAAATTAAGGGCTAGAGACTAATAGAGTAATTTTTAAGTAAATTTAACTCACAATATCTTGATAAAAGATGGGAAAGTCACAGAATAAATCAACTAATAGCCCCCCTTCCCCCTTTCTTTTCAGAGCCTCCAGACCAGGTCAAATATTACCAAACGCAATAAAGTTTTAACGCCTTAGACCGTTTCGGGTGATATTGGTTATAAACAACTGTTTCATTAAGACAAACTTTGAGCCCGATTAGTCCTGTGTTTTTTGAGTTAAGACGAGACAATAATTAAATAATGTCTTGCAATACTCCATTTGACACATACAATACTACCTCTAATTGAACTCAGGTCTGAAATCACAAAACTGAATGAAAAAAGGTGTTTCTCTGTGATTTTCTGAAAAGTTTTCGCAACTCAGGAGGTTTGTTCACTTTCTATTTTCCAAGAAAGAAAATTTTAATATAAGAACAAAAATGGAATATTGTTTGTACGTTTATTGTTTCTTTTGTGTGATATGACTGTATAAGTTGTTTGAATTAAAATAACAAAGTAAGAAAAGATAATTTAATAAATTACACTTGTATTCTACTAGAGCTAGATGGAAGACCCATACACCGATTCTGTGCAGTTATTCAGCAATGAACCCTGACCTCTCAGCTCAAATATAATAACACTATCCTTGGGATAAGCTGTCACTTCAACTAATATATTTTATCTCATTGTTGTCACTAAAGTAGTCCTGACAAGAAGTCTATCTAGAGGACAAATTTTTTTTTAAATGGAAAATTTGAATAGTTTAAATTTGCATTAATCTTAAAGAAAATGTTAAATGGAAACCTGCCATCAAACTAAACTGTTTAAATGTCATCCTTCATCGTATGAGATTTTCATACCTGTAGTAATTCTGACTGTTTAAGGTGACATGGCAAGGAACATAATTTAGGGACCATATTTATTCAGCTTTTATGACAAAAAAGTTTACAGTTAAATTATTCAAAATTGCCTCAGTATATACGTTAGGATTAATTTTCTACATCAAGTAATTTCAACAGTGTTTAAATATTTTTAGTAGGCATTGTGTAATTTTACTAGGTATTTTCTCTTAATTTAAAAATATTCTAGCTAACTGCCGCAATGCCAAACGGATGTTCAAGAACTGTTGAGAATACAAAGTACCTACAATTAAAATATTCATATCTATTGAGGCAATGTGTGATTTATTATGAACAAAAAAGGTTTTTGGTTATGAAAACAGCAAAAATATGAACATTAACTCTTGTTCGCTTCTATAGCACCTTAAAATCTAATGTAAAACAGTTCTATATTCAATCTTCTAGTGAATGGGTTTTGCCACATTGACAAGTAAAATTAATTTACATCACTTTTGTTCTCCGCACGTCACACTACTAGTTTGAGTTTTACACAGCTACAGGCTGTTTGGGAACTCAACGCCCAAACTGCACATACAGTTTGTTTAAACCAAAAGTAATACAAAATCCCGATACACTTAAATCCGATCAACTATGCTAGTACCATTAAATTGTGTTTGAAGTTTCGGTGTAGAGAGTCGGGAGAGCAAAGCTGTGCAAGCATGCTTGTACAGCAGGTTACATAGGAACTAGACTTATGGCACTGTAAATGTGATAATAACAAGTACTTTCTGTTATGTAGGACCGTTAATGATGACTCTCAGAACGTAATCCCATTTACAGATACACTGGTTTGCTGTTTACTACTAATTGTGATATATTATGCTGCAGTGCTCCAAGATATCAGGGTGTGTAGTACCATGCACCTAGCTACTATGCAACCTGTTGTACACGCATGCTTGCACAACTTTGCTCTCCTGGCACTGTACGCCGAAATTTTTAACACAATTTAATGGCATTACCATAGTTTTCCGGATGTAAGTGTATAGTAATGTTGTGTTTCTTTTCGTTCAAACAAACTATATATGCAGTTTGGGCGTTGAGTTCCAGAACTTTATGTATATTTATTACGCTAAAGGAGTAGGGTTAAGGAAGGTATAATTTAAATGAAAGTAAACGCAATTGGATTAAGGAAATAGCGAGAACCCATCAAGAAATATTATGCTCAGGACACCCGGCTAGGATTCAAACTCCAAACACATCCGTCAACGGCAATCTAGATTAATTAATGAACTTGACATTCAGACCACGCGCTCACCTACATTACCATTCAAATTGACAACATATTTTTGAGACGGAGGATACATTTTTTACCACCGTGTAATATACTCTCACGCTTTACTCCTATTAGCTACGCCAAAGGAAAGAGGGAAGAGAAAAGTATAGATTACAAGAAATGTACCCGCATTTCCTTAGAAATAAAGAAAGATAGATAATGGGAAACTATTTAAAAACTAAAACCTCATTATACTTGAATACGAAACTTTTTTAAAAGAATTTTTCAACTGTCAGAAAAGGCCAAAGCTACTGTGAGAAGACTGTACATCAATTCCTGGACATTCAAGTTGTGATATTAAAGACCATTTTAATGTCAATTGACTAGAAAATTAGACATAATATTTCTCTCAAACCATAAGATGTAACCAATTGCAGTTTTTGGAATTCTTCATTGGACAACAGCCAGCTTAGTAGTTTTTTTTCATTTTAAAATACACTTTTTGTTTAATTCTTATATGCTTTTTATTTTAAATAAGTTAAAAACGGATTTACCGATTGTAACTACATTGTTGTAATAGAGACTACAGTGTGACGTTTAGTTTGAACTGTTTTATCTGCCTAAGTTAGGTGTTATCTTAAGTGAACCCTCAATTAGGATTCACACTCAGCGGACTGTGCTCCAGCTGTGTAGTGCTACAGACAATCTCGAACTGGTCATTCTCATATGAGTTACCTTGTAAGACCATTGTTTGATTCACACTGAGAGGACTGTGTCGTGCTACAGACAATCTCGAACTGGTCATTCTCATATGAGTTACCTTGTAAGACTGTTGTTTGACTCACACAGAGAGGACTGTGTCGTGCTACAGACAATCTCGAACTGGTCATTCTCATATGAGTTACCTTGTAAGACCGTTGTTTGACTCACACAGAGAGGACTGTGTCGTGCTACAGACAATCTCGAACTGGTCATTCTCATATGAGTTACCTTGTAAGACCGTTGTTTGACTCACACAGAGAGGACTGTGTCGTGCTACAGACAATCTCGAACTGGTCATTCTCATATGAGTTACCTTGTAAGACCGTTGTTTGACTCACACAGAGAGGACTGTGTCGTGCTACAGACAATCTCGAACTGGTCATTCTCATATGAGTTACCTTGTAAGACCGTTGTTTGACTCACACAGAGAGGACTGTGTCGTGCTACAGACAATCTCGAACTGGTCATTCTCATATGAGTTACCTTGTAAGACCGTTGTTTGACTCACACAGAGAGGACTGTGTCGTGCTACAGACAATCTCGAACTGGTCATTCTCATATGAGTTACCTTGTAAGACCGTTGTTTGACTCACACAGAGAGGACTGTGTCGTGCTACAGACAATCTCAAACTGGTCATTCTCATATGAGTTACCTTGTAAGACCGTTGTTTGACTCACACAGAGAGGACTGTGTCGTGCTACAGACAATCTCGAACTGGTCATTCTCATATGAGTTACCTTGTAAGACCGTTGTTTGACTCACACAGAGAGGACTGTGTCGTGCTACAGACAATCTCGAACTGGTCATTCTCATATGAGTTAACTTGTAAGACCGTTGTTTGGTTCACAATGAGAGGACTGTGTCGTGCTACAGACAATCTCGAACTGGTCATTCTCATATGAGTTAACTTGTAAGACCGTTGTTTGGTTCACAATGAGAGGACTGTGTCGTGCTACAGACAATCTCGAACTGGTCATTCTCATATGAGTTACCTTGTAAGACCGTTGTTTGACTCACACAGAGAGGACTGTGTCGTGCTACAGACAATCTCGAACTGGTCATTCTCATATGAGTTACCTTGTAAGACTGTTGTTTGATTCACACTCACAGGACTGTGTCGTGCTGCAGACAATCTCGAACTGGTCATTCTCATTTGAGTTACCTTGTAAGACCGTTGTTTGACTCACACAGAGAGGACTGTGTCGTGCTACAGACAATCTCGAACTGGTCATTCTCATATGAGTTACCTTGTAAGACTGTTGTTTGACTCACACAGAGAGGACTGTGTCGTGCTACAGACAATCTCGAACTGGTCATTTTCATATGAGTTACCTTGTAAGACCGTTGTTTGACTCACACAGAGAGGACTGTGTCGTGCTACAGACAATCTCGAACTGGTCATTCTCATATGAGTTACCTTGTAAGACTGTTGTTTGACTCACACAGAGAGGACTGTGTCGTGCTACAGACAATCTCGAACTGGTCATTCTCATTTGAGTTACCTTGTAAGACCGTTGTTTGACTCACACAGAGAGGACTGTGTCGTGCTACAGACAATCTCGAACTGGTCATTCTCATATGAGTTACCTTGTAAGACCATTGTTTGATTCACACTCACAGGACTGTGTCGTGCTGCAGACAATCTCGAACTGGTCATTCTCATATGAGTTACCTTGTAAGACTGTTGTTTGATTCACACTGAGAGGACTGTGTCGTGCTACAGACAATCTCGAACTGGTCATTCTCATATGAGTTACCTTGTAAGACCGTTGTTTGACTCACACTGAGAGGACTGTGTCGTGCTACAGACAATCTCGAACTGGTCATTCTCATATGAGTTACCTTGTAAGACCATTGTTTGATTCACACAGAGAGGACTGTGTCGTGCTACAGACAATCTCGAACTGGTCATTCTCATATGAGTTACCTTGTAAGACCGTTGTTTGACTCACACTGAGAGGACTGTGTCGTGCTACAGACAATCTCGAACTGGTCATTTTCATATGAGTTACCTTGTAAGACCGTTGTTTGACTCACACAGAGAGGACTGTGTCGTGCTACAGACAATCTCGAACTGGTCATTCTCATATGAGTTACCTTGTAAGACCATTGTTTGATTCACACTCACAGGACTGTGTCGTGCTGCAGACAATCTCGAACTGGTCATTCTCATATGAGTTACCTTGTAAGACTGTTGTTTGATTCACACTCACAGGACTGTGTCGTGCTACAGACAATCTCGAACTGGTCATTCTCATATGAGTTACCTTGTAAATCCGTTGTTTGATTCACACTCACAGGACTGTGTCGTGCTACAAACAATCTCGAACTGGTCATTCTCATTTGAGTTACCTTGTAAGACCGTTGTTTGATTCACACTTAAAGGACTGTGCGCAGACCGTGCTATTAGCATGCTCCGAATGCTAACGACATGGCATTGCCGGCGCACAATCCTGTAAGTGTAAGACCAACTAAAGTATTTGGTGAGGCGTCAAAGATATAGTACATACCAGACTTCAATCTTTTTTCCCATCACTTCCCATACCAAAGCTCATTCCCTGATTCTCCCTAACCATCCCATGACCTTTCCTACCAATTATTGCTTTCCATTTGCTAGACTTTAATTCATTGTCTTTAAATACTTACTTACGTTTATGATTGGATAAAGTCTGATTTTGTTTCGGATCACATCAAAACTCCATTAATGAGAGGATATCCTCCATCAATTAATGTTTAACTCATGGAAACAATTAAATAAATAAATGGTAAAAATGATAGATGTGATAGTATGTGAGTATGTAATACAAAACTATAATCTACATAAAGTTGTACTACCCACATGAATGACTAAAATATTCTTTATTGGCATTTTTTAGTTTTTGGACACGTGTAAGATCAGCCTATTGTATTTAATTTTTAATTTATTATAAAAATAAATTATTTTTATATTGAATATTTTTCGCCGCAAAATAGTGAAGTATCTTGACGTTTTCTGTGCGTGCTCCCAAAATTTAAAAAGAAATTGGGTCTTACCAATTTTTCTGTCCTCGTTTTTCAATCTGTTTGTCTATCTGTAGTCTGAGCGAAAGCCAAAACGGTTACATAAATTTTATTCTAACTTGTTATTCAAATGTTAAAATGTCATATATAGATGGAAAATTTTGATTTTTCCCGAAAAATTGAGAGTATTTTACTAAAAATTGATTTTTGAAAAATTTGAGCTTTTTTTAGAAAGTCTATACCTATTTGGTTTTAAGTAGATTGCTTGTAAGTACTCTACATATTAATTAAGATTTGTTATTACTTTGGAAAAAAATAGATTACTGATTTTGGAATATTTAATATATTTTTAAATGGCTAAAACCAATGTGTTTCTATTTATTTCTGAAGAGTGATTATTAATTATGATAATAAAAATAATGTGGTTTTTTGGTGGAAAATTATTTAAAGTAGTTAAATAATAAAAATATTAAATTTGTTTTCCAAAATCCTATTGAACATTTGAGAATGTGTATATGAGCGTATCGTACAATTTATTTTAATATATTCTAGTAATAAACCTTTCGCACATAATTTATATGCTAATCAAATCTTTACAGTACTAATATTGGATGTTGGTTTATTTGTGTAATTATTTGGTTCCCTATGGCAACAAAATCATGATCGGGATTACCATAAGTACATATAAATTTAAATTAACTTGTGGGGAAGTACTTTTAACAAGTTGCATAGCGATATATCCCTTAGTTTAAACGTTATGACCAACATACGCGCATTCTGCCCAAGCAACAGTCCACGATTGAGAACCTTTTGGCAATGGAAGACCACGTCCTTCACAAATCCCCCATAAGGCCACACATTTTATGTAGAGTTTATTTTACCAACATTTTTTTTTAAACAAAACATGGTAGTGCACTAAACATATATATATTAACAAGAGCAGTTAATTTTTAATATTATATTATATTTTATAAATAATTACTAGTGTTAATTAATTAAAATACATTAATTTTGAGAATGTATAATTTAAATTCATGCTAAATTTATAAAATATGCTAGAAGGTCACACTGAACTCCTCAAAAGGTCACGGGTTCCTCATCGGTAGGATGCACTATAGTCCTACCATAGGTCTATAAACCATATTGGAACATAGCAAGGTAAGATCTCTTTCTCTCTCTCTTTAAGAGTACTACATAGAAGAAGACTGAGAGGGGTGTAGACGTTTAGAAATACCACTTAAGTGGTGTTTTACTATAGTTTTTATCAAAATGTAGGTGAAAATTCTGACTAGTTAAAAAGTTTAGATTTAAAGTTTTTTTTTATTTTTTATTTAGCACCGCGTCTTACTACCCGTTCGGGTTATACGCCTAAGTACTAATTACGCTAATGGATTAGGAATGGGTAAGGTTGAATTTAAAGGAAGTGAACCCGCATTTGCGTGGAGGGAGAGTGGAAAACCATTTAGGAAAAACCACCCCCAGTTCACCCGACCGAGATTCGAACCTCGATCTCCCCGTCCTCAGCGGTAGAGCTCAACACGACTGGCGCGTTAGCCAACTACGCCACAGAGGCGGGTGATTTAAAGTTAAAGGTGCTTTAAAATTATGTGATATCTTACATAAAACTCTATGAAACAATCCCACACTATCTTACAATTTTACGTTGTGTCCCTATCAAAACTTTATTATATTTGATAGAGAAAGGCTAGATTTCAGCTTATAGGTTTTTGATCTCGAATACTATAACACTTTATTAAATCGAATAGTTTTATTAAATATTCAATACAATTTCTTTACTAGTCTTCAATAACGTGAGATGTGCATCTCTACCTTTTTTTTTACAGTTTTTTTTACTGTTGCCAAATTTGGCAAGGATGTGTCTCCATTTGTGGAGCTCGGCAATCTTTTATCCTTACTTTTTAACGTGTCCTTTGTGGATTCTCTGAGAACGTAATCCTCTTTTCTCATGGCCACTTAACAATTCTGTCTCATTTTTAAAAAAATGTAATTTTTGTATTTAGCAACCTTGGTAGATTTCACAGTCGTCTTATATCATTTTGCTAATTTTTTAAACCAAAGTAGTGTGTGTGTGTGTGTGTGTGTGTGTGTGTGTGTGTGTGTGTGTGTGTGTGTGTATGTGTCGTTTGAGTAGTCGCCTGTAGCCTAAAGGTAAATAAAAACATTTTACGCTTAGAGTGGAAGAGAAAATAATTGTTCTCTCTCATGTTGTAAGCTGATTATTTCTCCTAAGTTGGAAGATGCGGGCGAATAGGTTACATGTGGATTGCTGGCAGTGGCCACTTTAGGGGCGGGGCTTAGAGCTTAGGTAACCTCACAAGTGCACACGGACTCCTTTCTGATTTTAATTCTTTGTCCTATTTACTTAATAGTAAAACTAATTCCTTGTTCGCTCATTTATGAACCCTAAGTCTACCTTTAACTGTTCCACATTTGGGAGCAGTAAGAGGGGTTGCAGACATTTAGAAATTTCATATTATTTAAAAAGTTTTTTGATATTTTCAAATATTGTTTCCAATGAAATGTAGGTGAAAATTATGAGCAGATTTCTGAGCAATTAAAAAGTTTTTTGAGTTAAAAAAATATAACGACGCTTGACATGGAAATTTGTACTTCTGAGATGTTTCAAGACTCAAAAACAATAGAGAGTAAAATTATGAAAATCTTTTCTTAGTTTAAAGGTTTTAAGAATTTTTCTTTTTCTTTGAGCATCTCGTCTGGTCTATACGCATATTTAAGCATTTGATAAAAGGAATTATACAGACTTCTTGTAAAGTTGGAAGGGCAACAAAATCATAAAAAAGGATAAAATTATAATTCTTGTATTAATATAGATAATTTTACTACAAATGAGTTCTCTTTTTTGTTTCTGACGTAATAGACATGACAAAATAACATTCAACCTGTGCACTAAGCCTTAGAAATATTTTAATAAATTACATTTTAAATATTTTTCTTTATCTAAAATTTAACATTTTTAAAGATTTGAGGATCCGAACTGTACTCGATATTCGAAATAAAATGTAATATTCGGTTTTAAAATCATATTTGAGAAATATAAGATTAGACCCTAATCTAAAAAATCTAACAATTTTTTTAGCTTAAAGATATCTGACTATATCATTTTGTGATGGATTGGTTCCAAAATTTTATCAGTTCCAGTTCTACTACTTTGGTTATCGGATACAAATTTCACTTGGACACAGAAACTAGTCTCAAAATATTATATCTCCACCAAGACAAGTGAAAGTTGCATCATAACTAGTAACATGCATTTGTTTCAGAAAACCAATTACCTACTGCAATTTAAAACTAATTAGATTTGTGAATGTGTATAAAGATTTATTGACTGAGTGAAGAAAGGTATTGTTTTAACTTGACATTTTGCATTTTGTCTGTCTGTACGTTTATCCGGTGGTTTGTTCCGTAATAACTGCCAAATGCGTAGACCAATAGCGAAATATTACAACTACATTCTTTGAGGCTAGGCCAAAAAACGTGTGTATAGTATATTACATGGTTTAAATTTGGCAATCCTTTTCAATATGGTGACCTCTCAAAAGTTCTTACGTTTTATAGCTCATCTAAAATGATTTTAATTTAAATTCTAGGCATTCGATCAAGTACGTACATGAGGCATATTTTTGAACGTTTTTACATATTGTGGACTGACGTCTCAAACTGCGTGATCATCACTTATTTTCTGTGAATATAATGTACTATTGTACAAGCATTACATTTTTCCGGTATAGCTTGATCACCAAGGATAATAATCAACTTAAAATCAAAAGATATATCTTGAGTAAATGTAAGAAAATGGAGGATGTTAGTTCTTTGTCAACAGAATTACTAGTAATCAATAAATTATATGTTTAAAATATTCAATTAAAATAATGATTATAAATTTAATAAATTTGTTTAAGACGTGTATTTACCTTAATTAAAATTAATGACCAATACAATTTTAACTTTTAATATAATGTAATATAAAATAAGATCTATAGTTTTTAGTTTTCAATCCTAAAATATTTTTAAATGAATGTTTTTAAATCGTTAACATTTTAGGATGTTTGGTAGATCAATGAAAATGACCATTTAAATCTTCCTCCAGGTTTAATACTAAGAAAGTCCGTGGAAGCACATGTTTATCTACTATAGGAAACAAGAAAAATATAATTTTGAAATGTAAGTCAATGCTGAACAGGTAGAAAAAATAGAGTGACTGTGTATACTTGTCAGTGGAAGAGGGGAAATATTATCAGAAAGTAATCATAGAGGCCAAACAGGATTAACGACTTATTTTATTCCTTGTACTTTTAATTTCGGACATTGGCGTAGGTATTGCTCAAGAGTGCTTTGGGGCGTTAACTAAGATGCAACCCGCTTCAAAGAAAAGCTTCAAATTCACAAAGTAGGTAACGTTGTAAACGAGAATTGTGTAATCACTGTTGGAAAACTCCATTCGTTGTCATAAACTAAACGTGTTGTTTATCAAACTGTGGTAAATGTGCCAGTGCAGGTACACGATTCACCACCGAATTTTATTGTTTTTTTGTTTTTTATAATATTAGTCTTGATGAGGGGGTATCAAAAACTTTAATAATCCCTTTATTCTATCACTGATTTTTTTTTAAATTCACCAGTGAATTCTTGTCGAATTTTGAAACGACATTTTACAATTTACATGATGATTCAAGGATGGTTATCTATATCAATGATAAAATAGTTATACACAACACCAATTTTAAAGAGGCTAATATTTAAAAATATTATCGACTATCACTTCATTTGACATAGCAGTGTATCTTTTACTAAAAGGAATATTGCTGACGCTGACCAGATATTTATATTTGAAACGAAATTTTAAAATTGTACTAAAAAGTAACTATAAGTTAGAGTATTATTCCCTTGATTTGAGTATACAATCATGATGAAAATATAATTAAAAACACTTGGAAAGTTACTAAATAAACTAACTTTAAAAATACAAGTGAAATTTATTCAAAGATGTTTTGAGTGCCAAATAATGGTGACTTATATAGTTCAAAGTTATAATTATTGTTTCAAATTAGAAATAATTATTTAATATTTTAATTTGTTTTCCTACATTAACCAAAATTTTTGTTAATTTTCAAAGAGATTTGAATTTTGATATGCTAATAGGTTCATCCAGGATGACAAAACTAGCAATGTATTTGTAATCAGTGTTTGTATTTTGCGAAATTAAGTTCTTGGTATATTTTATTAACAAGTTTAATAAGTCAATTTTCTTCTAACTCAGCAAATAGTTTTGTGATCCTGTTAGTTATTTTTGCCTAAAATAAGTTTTGTTTCTTATAGAGCCCCTAAAATATGTGATTTAGTAATAGGCAGAGCCCTGCTTTTATGGTGAATAAAAAGCCCAATTTCGTTTTTAAGTTTCCCAAAAGCGGTGAATAAGCGGTGAATTATAAAAATCCTATTTTTTGACGAAATTATCGAATTGAGACAAAAGCGTTAAAAAAGTGGTTTTTACCAAACTTTCGTGATTAAGGTGATTTGTTGGGTTAAAATTAACTTCCAGGACAATGTTTGAAACAGGTAAACTAAACATATTGAAGTGAAAACCAAAAATTACATTTTGTTTGGACAAAACTGTAAAAAACACTAGTCCGCAAAAAAATGTGCTGTCAACTTATTAAAAAAGTAAGATTTAGCGGAAGCTGGTCCGGGAAAAGTATGTACAAGTCACAAAGACAAAATATTACACAAAAATCATCTTGTTACTTCACAAAAATTGTGACTATATTTTTAAATCTCAATTTAGGCTAGAAAAATACAAAATAACTAGTCAACATCACCAAACTGCAACATGCACTGGTAACAATGTTATCCACTTTCATTGTGGTTCTGTGGTCTATTACTACTAAACTATACCTAGAAAAATATCATTCTGAATCTGCATTTGAAATCGGCAGCCACAACGCTTGCAAACACTTTGTTGCGAATTCACTTAACATACTGTCTGTCTTAGCCCTAGCAGTACATTCTCAATTTTTAAACTTTCGATGCAATTTTCAAACTTAAAATATTTATTTTTCAATATCCCAAAATATTAGCGCGAATGCCAAAAATCGCGCGGACATCGTTTAAAATCGCGAATATCGCGCTAAAACGCCGATTTGCAAATTATCGTGACAATTCTGAGCATATATTTGCAATCAGGGTAACCTGAAATGTGAACATCTGAAAGAAAAAGTGCCATATCTAACATTCGTGAACTATCGCGATCTCCACAAACGCAGGGCTCTGGTAATAGGCCTACATTCACCAGACCCAGTGGATCCTGGTGCAAAGGCGCAAGTATAGTCTTGTCTGGTTTGCCAGTGATGGGGATCTCAGGGTTCTTGTTTCACTGAATGTACCGATATATTGGCTTACCCATAAATAATTTTCCAACTTCTCTTTAGCAATAATCTGGTGCATATATTCTAAACTCTCTTTTCTAATATTTGCCCTATCATTGTAAAAAACCTGGACGTGTGAAAAGAAAGAGAGAGCATGGCCAAAAAATTAATATAATTATTTTTAATTAAACTAAAGTAATGACCACCTCTGTGGTGGTAAGAGCTTCTGGATACAGATTCAGAGGTCATGGTTCGATCCTCGGTGCTGACAGACTTTCTGTGAAGCAGTGGGTATGGAACGGGGGTCCACTCAGCTTCTTTAGGTCAAAAGAGGAGCTACTTGAATGAAAAAAGGGGTCTGCACTTTTCTAGAAAACTGAGATAAAAGGCCGAAGGGTGCATTGTTATCACCCCATTATACCATAAAGCCACATAATATGGCACTATCTTCAATAACAGATGGCTACTGTTCGGTTGGTGTGGCCCGATTCTGGTCTGAAGCCATGGAGTTTTATTTTAATAAAAGTAACCGCAATACGTGTAAACCTCAGGTTTAGGACATGTTTTATTCTCTCATGATAGTATTCAGTGTTTTAGATAAGGACTACTATACACTTTGGTGGCCACATGGTCTAAGGCTTCACTTCGCACTAAGCTGCTACTGAAGATAGGGAATTATGTTTCAAAAACCGTTAGAGTTTAGTGAGGGTGATTTATCCTAAATTGTTTTTCCCTCTCTCTCAAGCAAATGTTGGTACACTCCCTCTAAATCCAACCTTTCTCATCCATATCATATTAGTGTAATTAGTACAGAGGCGGATAGCTCGAGCAGGTAGTAAGACGTGGTGCTAAATAAAGTTAAGGGGAAACTCAGGGTGATAAAACTTATAAAACTCACTGAATCTTTCAGATTACAAAAAACATTTTAAAAATTTTACTGACTATTTGGATTCAGTTTTTCTTGGTGAACGATTAATTTTCCGTGTCTTACACTGATATGAATAATTTAGAACATGCCAACAACTACTTAATTATTTTTTAATTTATTAAAAGGAATTTAACAAGCACTTTCTGACCACTGATTGTATTAAAACCGACTTATAAACTAACTAAATCTAGAATAGACACAACATCCAGCCCCCAGCCATTAATTCATCATTGTGAAAACACATGTGTTAAATCTTTCGGACATGCCAGGAATTGAAACCAGGCACTCTTAGTCCAGTATACAGACACGCTACCCACTGAGCTAAGGTTTGGGATACATTAAATGTAATATTAGTGTAGTGGTAAGTGCACCTGGATACTATCCTGGGCTCCCGGGTTCGATTACCGGCTGATACCTTGGGTATTTTTCCCGAAAAGAGAATCACCCCAAAGGTCACCAAGGTTTGGTTGATTAAGCTAAAGTTGGGTTTAAGTGTTTCTACTGGTTCCACACTCTCATACTATTACCCTCACCATCATCTCACCTCATCGGGACATGGAAAGATTCTGCACGTAAAGAATGTACGATTAGTACATTCAGGCATCCCCTGGGAAAAGGTACATTAGTACTGACTAATCTTTCTGCAAACTGGGATACGAGTAATGTAATATATGATGTAATGTGTACAGTATTATATAACAATTATAGATACAGCAACTAGTAAATATCAACATTTTATAAGTAATTTTCCCAAAATAAATATTTTGATATAATTTGAGGAGTTGTGTAAAATAGTATAAAAACCACAACTTGGCGACCATCTCATGATTAAACGTATTTCTAGGCAGTGAGTTTTGTTAACATTTGTGAAAAAATCTCTCGCTTATGTTAGTGTTTATGGCGAGATGATTTAAAAAAGGAGGAGGGGGGCTTCATATGACCAGTATTTAATTTCCCTCATTTTTCTTCATTAAAAAAAATTCATTACATTTCCTTTTTTTATCTGACCGAAAAAAATACCAACATTTTCAGTCTATCCTTATTTTCCCTGTTTGTATCAAGCATTTTCCTATACATTTTTTATATTATTTGTTACATCATGCTCCACAATTTCCTCTGCCGCCTCTACATGACCATCGCTGCTTTGTAGCGAGCGACTAATCGATGTGGCAGTCGAGCGAAGACCCTGGATTATCGCCAGAAACGCTAAACCTTTGGGTATTGTTCTTCAACCCGATATAACGCGTCGCCAACACACAACGCTTCGCTCGCCATGCGCGTCCCTTCATCTCCGTGACGTTCCTGAATTATTGTGGTTTCTGAACGCATCTATTTGGTTGGTCCACCACCGTACAGTAGTGCTGTCACAAATACAGTTAGTCTAGAAAGTACTTGAGTCTTTTTACTTTCTCGTATCAAGAGAAAGTATTGTGATAGCGAAAAACAGTCAATCTTAGATTATGACACATTTTTACGTTTTAAGCGAGCACGAACCTAAAAGAGTGGATTTTACAACTATTCTGTCCGTCTGTCTATAGTCACGGATCCAAAACGATATGATGGAAGTTGTTATAACATGATATTTTGATATTATGGACCTTCAATTAAGGTAGTTTACCGATGAGTAATTATTTTGAAATACAAATTTTTTTGAAAGTGGCTCTAACAATTTTATTTAAAATACCTATCTAGGATTTGTTTTGACATGGCAAATATAATTATATAACTAGTTTTAGGGTTAAAATTGGTTGATTGGTAGTTTATTGAATGATTGATTTTTCAAAAAATTTACATAGGCTACAAATGGCTCTAATGAATTGGTTCTAAACGGGTATCTAGGGATTATTCGACATAACAAATACCACTATTTACTTGTTTTGGGATAAAAACTCATTTATAGGTGGTTTACTGATGACATATTTTTTTTAAGGTGCAAATATTTAAAACATTTCCCTAACAATTTAGTCCAAATTGGTATTTTGAAAATATTTGACATTACAATTAACACTGTGTAAGTATTTGTTTTTGGAAAATCTCATTTAGGGTTAGTATACTAATGATTGATCAAAACAAAATTGAAATAAATTTAAAATGCCCCTAACGATTTGGTCCAAATGGTTATCTCAAGAGTGTTTGACATGATAAGTAACCCTGTTTACGTTGTTTTTTGTAAAAACTCGATAAGGGTTCTTATAATGAGGAGTGAGTTTTGAAATTTGAATTATTTTGAAAATGGTTATAGCGATTTTGTTTACAATGTATATCTGGGGAGTATTTGACATGAAAATGACAAATTAATCTCTATTCTTGATTCAGGGGGAAATTTGGCCATGGGTAATTTCTTAATGACTGATTTTTTAAATTGATTATTTTAAATAATGGATTCGAAATTGTTATAGGAAGACTGTTTTACATATAAATATTAATGTATCTTTATTCTTCTAAAATAACTTAATTTAAGGTTAGTTTGATTACAACAAATTATAAAAAATTTGAATGTTTTGGAATATGACCTTGGGGATTGAATTCAAATGGGAATCTGTGAGTAGTTTTTCGTGATAGATACAAAAAAGATTTTAATTTAATAAGTAGCAAATAATTATTTTAAGGTATTTAACGAATGATTTATTTTTGAAAATTTGAATTTTGATAAAATATATTAGACAATTTAGTTTAAATTTCATATATAAAGTGCTTATTTCGATTAACAAAATGATATGTTTGGTTTTCTGAGAGAAATTAACTAAGGAAAGTTTTACTAAAAGCCTATTTTTGAAAACTTTCTTCAAAGCTATAATACACAATATAAGAAAGTTTTTGTGATTGTGTCGTACAAATTATTTTTCTTTAAGAAGTAGCCTACTTTCAAAACCACAACAAAAGGCATGAGGACAAATGAATAAGTCTCGCTTTACTAGGATCGGTGGCTACATGGTCTAGTGTGTCACTCTAATTTTGGACTGGATAGCCTGTGTGTTGCCTGTGACGGAGAGTCCTGAGTTCATATAGTGGTCAGGTGTACTGAGTTTATTTTTCTTAAATAGTCTCCCACTCTCCCTTTACTCAAATACGGATAACTTTCCTTTACCCTGTCTCATTACTACTTCATCAGCATAATTAATAAATGCGTAAAGATCGAAATAAATTTGTTTTTGCACCAATATGTGTACAGGCTGGATGGGTTGTAAAAGGCAAAGCATAAATAAAAAATTCAATACCTAGGTCATTAATGATTTAATAAATTGGTCAGGATTAAGAGGGTAGTCTAAGGATGAATGGGATGTAGGACATTTGGTGCAACCAAGATTAATCGCTAGCTGAAATACACGAGTCACTTGGACCAGGTTGGTCATAGAATGTTTGGTGATATTGTGGGGACGCCTGTAAGTCCTAACTTGTGGGTTTGTTTACTTCTGACTAATATTTCAACATTCAGTATCTGTTCAATGTTCAATGTTTAATCTGTTCAATCAGTTATTGCCGATGAATGTGAACGTTTATGAGTTTTTAAACAAAGAAATGTGTGTATGGTCACAGATGGTTTAAAAATTTGTATGTGCGTCAGTCTATGGGCCAATTTCATAGTCATTTTCAGTACGCCTCAAGTGTGGTGTTTGTTATACTATTATAAATACAAGACAATGCCTACCTAGACTAGAATGGAATGGGCCAGTTTCATAGTCAGATTTAGTACGCCTCAAGTGAGGTTCTATACTAAATACAGAACGACACCTACCTAAAACAAAATGGAATAGGCCAATTTCATAATATGTGAAAATTCCCTTTTCCATTTTAGTCTAGGTAGGTGGTCTAGGTAGGTGTTGTCTTGTATTTAATATAGCGCCGAACTTGAGGTGTACTAAGTCTGACTATGAAACTGGACCTAAGTAACAGTGACGATAAATGCCATTGTACTGACAGTGAGTATTTTATTTACGTTTATTGTGAGCTTTACTCACAAAATCTATTAACGTCAAATGTCAAGTTGGGCTATTGAGGAAATTTGGTTTCAAATTAGTCCAAACGTTATATCTCAGCTGGTACAAAAGAGCTCCCATTAACTTACTTAGGCTGTACTCACCGACGCAGCCGAGGGGGGACTTTTAGGGTGGGTTGAACCCCCGCCCCCAGGCCTCGCTACCCACCACCTTGGGCGCACCTCGCAGAACAATGTTTTTAGTTTGTTTAAGTTTATATTTCCTCTCAGCAAAAATCTACAATCTGTAAACATAAACCTCAGCTTAGCAGTTCAGTCTGCAATGAATGTGAAAATATCACATATGAGAGAGGAAGCTGAAGTTAATTTATCTTCTTTTTACCAAACTGTTGAAGGTATAAGCAATGAATTGAGTATTTCTGGTGAAGAACCTCGAATTGTTGGTCGCTCGAATAACGGAACAAATGTTCCCACTTAGAGCCCAAAAGATTACTTTAGAATAGTGATTTTCATACCATTCTTGGATGCATTTATAACTTCTCTCAGTGATAAGTTTGTCACTCACAAACACACATTGCAACCATTTCAATCACGTGTTTATCAGAGTGAACCAAATGATGTGGTGATGTACGAGATAGTAAAATCTGTTCAGAAATTGGTTCAATCTTACGATCTTCCCGAGCCTGACAATATCCAAAGTGAACTGGCACTGTGGCATTATTTCATGAATTCATCCGATAAAAAGCCCTGAAATTCAATTTATGTGTATGTGAATCTATTTCCTGTCATATTGAGGATAAAGTTCTCAATGAACTTTCTATGAAGCCAAGGAAAATTAACATAATACTAGAGTGAATTATTTCAAAAGTGATTTTGTGAGTTAAGAGTGAGTGCAAGTTTGCTTATTTGAATTTTTAAATAGTTCATAACTTAATTTTATAGATCAAATTTCCAAAATATAATTTATTGAAACTTGCTTGTTTGTATATTCTAATAGCATGCACCAATTAAAATTTGTTAACAAAGAACTTGTCCATAAAAATTTAATAGTCATAATAATTACAAAAAGGTGACCATTTTTATAAATTTTAAATTATTTTGTATATTATTGTATTTCTTTTGATACATTTGCATTTTGCTGTACTTGAATTTTCAAATTTCGCGTGGAATAACCCAATAGATCCCGCTTAGTTTGCCAGTGAAACTAAACCCCCCACACAAATGAATACTGGCTGCACCAAGCGTCTTATGTAGAGTGGTCCGAATAGTTCACTTTTGGGGGGTTCCCATCGAACCTCCTGCGGCAGAAGAAATGTCTCCAATTTTCGTGGTTAGAGGATGGGAAAATAAAAGAGGTAAAAAACCGTCCAAGGGCATCAGATTAAACAGGCAGATCTTGTTCAAGTTCCATATATACATTTTGGTGCAAATTGACCAAATTAGAATTTTTAAAATGTGTATACATAAACCATTATAATTTAAAAATTATATCCGTAGATATCTAATATTTAATTTGTATGTGTATTTAAATAAATTAACCTGGATTTTTAAGTTAAATTTCACCACTAATTTTCACATAACAAAATTAATGGATTTTATTTGAAATAAATTTTGGAAAATTTGGTACGCATTATTTTTGTTCATTCCCTATCTTTATCAATTTAATTATTAAACGTATTCATCATATTTCTTAGCTCACGCACCTACAAGAGCATTAAAGTAGAACATTATCTACAGCTTCACTCTAATAATTTAATCATTTAATCCTTGAATTTTTTTTATGTCTAATGATGTAGAATATAATAAATCCTATTACAATTTTATTTTGAATCTATTCTATTGTAAAATAAGAACCTTAAGAAAACTCATTCCTTACTACTTAATAATTATCTATTCCTAACGCAGTTTTCTTTCACAGTTCCCTGGACACTAACTTGCTCATAAATAAAACAGAATAATTTGATGATTTTGATAGAATGTGCTTTTGCCTAATTATATTAAGGTGGGATGGAAGGGTATGCCAGGAAAAGCCAAGTTTTTTACCGTTTTTATGGCAAATCTTTTTTGGCCAAAATAAATAAAAATTGCTACAGTACAAAAATATAATTTAATTTTCTTCACATTTTGACCTCAAAATTTCTTGAATATACGTCAAAGGTGTTCTGGAATTTAAAGACAACTTTTTCTCTTCATTTAAAATGTTTGTTAGATAATGCCACTAATGCTCATCATGGGTATTCAGAAAATGTTGATATCACCGCGTGTAGAAAATTGAACTCTATGTCTGTACTGGAACAATATTTTATTAATTTTTTCAAAAAAGGTTTTTCCATAAAAATTGCAAAAACACTGGCCTTCTCTCGCGTTTCCTTCCATTTCACCTTAAGTTCTCAATTTTACCTCAAACAACACCAAGATTGTTAAGAAATATATATAGTTTCCTGAGAAACCTATTCTACAATTATACCTGCAATCAATATTTTAAAGAAAGGCCCTTTTAGAAAAGACAAATAAATATGTTTGTGGGCAAACTGATCTGGCTGTCCTGCTGATGAAGGGAGGACCTGGATTTGAGTTCTGGTTAGATATAATAAGAGTGATTTTTCTAAAGAGTTTTCCACTTTTCCTATAAGCAAATTCTGGTATATTTTCTCTAAATTCAACCTTCCTTTTATTCTTAACATATTAGCATTATCAAAACATAGGCGTATAGATTAAACAGGTAGTAAGACGTGATGCTAAGGAAAACTACATGAAGGCGTGAAAGTAGATCTAGTAACTTTACTAGTTGTGAGATAAGTCCTTCTTACAAAAATTGAACTGTAGTCATAGATGATCCTCTTTGTTGTGCCCAAAAATTTTTTTTTGGGATACATGAAAGGATCTTGTATAATTTCAAAGATAAATTAATATACTGGAAAAATAATATTTGAAATAAACTAGTTTTCATATCCCTCCTTTGATTATTCTCTAATTTCCACATTGAATTGATTCTCTTGAAGCTCAAAAGAAAAAGGAGAAAGTGGTTTTTTGGAGACTCGAATATCTAGTACTGTTTTATTTCCCAGAACACTTTAGCTATATTTCTTCTTTGTGTTTTACTTTGTGATTATGACGTAATTTCAGACAAAAGGGACTAAGCTAGTTGACTATAGAGAGGTGGATGTATAGCTAGATAGAAATATAGATAGATAGTCGACATTATAATATACAATGTAACTATATTCATGAAGTAGAAACATTTTAATTCGAGGTCTAAGGAATATCTAAAAAAATTCGAAATATCCCAAATTCGAATTAACCAATGGGTATCTAAACTTTTTGTACACATGTAGCTTTCTTCTCTGACACAATTAACAAAATCTTTAATTTCACTGATCGCATTAAAAACGTTGTCTTTTACATCTAGTTGGGATACAGGGAATCAAACTCTCCATAATGTTATTCTTTTTTTTTATGGTAAGTCACTAATATGTTCGGCTGTATTCCATATTCCTTTGCGATTCTACACATCTTTTTCGCTACCTTTTCCACTTCTCAAATCACTTCAACCTTCTTGGCTACAATTTACACTTGTCAGATGACAATGAGTGACTCACTGAGAGACAAAGGTGCCAGATTAGGACAAGCAACATAAACCTTACCCCTTCCATGCTGGGTGTCACGTGATGGCATTATCACTCAAAAGCGATTAAAGCAGAGGCAAAACATTCCCTATTATAGGAAAACAGCTTTCAGTTGGTGCAAAAATCCCCACTTTCTCTTTTACTATGAGTCAATAACTCATAACTGTATTTGACATTCCTGGGATTCTTGGGTTTAGTTGAGATTGCTAAGTTAGGTTTGAAGTGAGTAGAAACTCGAAAAAATGAACAATTTACTGTATAAACTTCGAACTATCCAAATATTTCCTTCAAAAATTCGAATTAAATGTTATTTTTTACCATTGATTTAAATAAGAATTTCGTGGGGAATAATGATGGGTTAAAATTATCAAATTATTCTAATTAACCAACTTCGAACTAGCATATCCTACTGTATAAGCTACTGTGCCGGGATAACGATCCACTTAATGTTAACTTAACGTTCAGGTAACGTAACATAGCGTGACGTAAAGACCATCCATGTGTTTTCAAGTGGAAGCCTTGAAACTACACTTATCTTAACGTAGACGTGATGTTCTCTTAAAGCAAGATTTTTCCATTATTATTTGATCACAATCACTTAACGTTCACTTAACTTTCACGTGAAGTAACGTTACGGTTCTCCTCGTGTTTTTTAAATAGAAGCCATCACGATACAATTTTTTAACGTTAGTGTAGGTGTACCACGTATTCTAGACAACCAATAGAATTGTGAGCAACTTCACCACAGCTGTTAAAGTACTTGATTTGTTCGTTTAGTGGTGTTAACAGGGCTATTTAGTAATTAATTTGTTTGTTTACGGTGGGCAAACCAAGTATTTTGGGGGGTTTATCCCGTGATTAGCAAAATCTTAAACATCGTAGCCTATTGTTAAACTTTATTTTGTAACTCCAGTGTTTTGTTCGAGCTGTTACTCTACTGATTACAAACGAGTTTCTTTACACTAAGGGAACATTAAGCAAGCCCTAAGTAAACGTTACGTTAAGTGAATGTTAAGTTTATCGTAATCCCAGCATTATATTACTGTTACGTTACGTTACGTTACTTGCAGTGTACTACTTGTTCCTCCCAACCAATAATACTGCTAGCAACGTCAATACATCAAATTAGTACTTCATTTGTTTTTTTATAGTGCGCGGATGTATTGGTATGATTAGTTCATTTGTCCAAATCTCACGACCACTAAAGCTGTGGCCTCTTCTTACACATTATTTAGAATATAATTAAGCATTTTTTTATAGTTCTTGAAGCCCAATCAGCCCTAACTGCTTGAGTTCCATTTTAGTGAACAGTTTGGTTCAAAACAATCAAAATTAATTTTCTGATGTTTTGACCCAGTTGTTACGTTACGTGAATCCTGATTACAAACAATTTTTATTTACGTTGAGAATATTTAGGTTAATGTAAACGTAAATTTTTAGCTGATTGGAACCCCACCATTTAATATTCTAGAGTAGAAAGTTTATTGCAATGGCTCGATCAATATTAAAAAGTTTTTCTACTTTTTCAATTGCTTGGTAAGAAATAATTGACTAAATAATGGTTAACAATGGTCAAATAGTAAGAACGCAAAATGTTTATGAAATAACAAATAGAAAGGATAAAAAACACACAAACTTGAAACAAACAATAATAAATTTTATTGTGGTTTTACTTTGGTGAATTTTTTTTTCAATTATTAACAATTGATTTTATGACTTTTTAAATTTTGAGGGTTTTTCATTCCTACTTTAGGTATAATTTCAAGCACTTTATTTTTTTTAATTTCATTCATTTTCTTAATTTATTTTTAGCAATGTAAAAATACAGAAACCAGATGAAATTAAAATAGTCATTTGCTTTGTTTCAATACATTCTAAATTATCTTTGGTGGTAAATTTATTAATTATTATGTCCTTATGACAATAGAAGATTATCTAAATATTTTAATGAATAATATTTGATAGGGTTTTATTATTTTTACTAATACTAATGTATTTTTGCATAGTTTACTACATATATTTTTAACTGTACACATATTTGGTTTTTATAACATATTAATAGAATATATTAGGTAAATACCCGCTTGGGTGGCCACATTCACAATATAATAGATTGTCGATGACAGTGACATAGTGGCTTGATTCCTGCCAGGTGAATTGAGCTTTTTTCATAAATGGTTTCCCACTCTCACTCTTCACGCAAATTTGGGTATAGTTCATCTTAATTAAATCTTCCTCATCCCTAACCCACTAGAATAATTACTATATAAGCGTATAATCTGAATGGGCTCGTATTGAAAAATATGGCTGCATTTATTTTCAACAAGTCAAGCGATAATAATGTCTTACAGGATTGGCTGTGGAGAACTAGCATTTTATAATATTACATAAAAAAATTAAGAACAAGAATAATGTTAAAAATTGACTAATATTTTAAAATTAGAACACCTCTATTTATGTATTTTTTTAAATAATTAGCTATTTAAAATACAGTTTTGATGCCACCATTTAATATTGAACGTAAATACACTTTTTTTCTATATCCTTTAGTTTTCAAAATTATATTTAAAAATTGATCTAAAATCGCTCTGAAAATAATATAATATTATAACTAAAGGTTAAAAGATAAATTAATTGAATATACAATATGTTTATTTACTTTTATCAAGGACTACAATAAATATGTATATGAGAAATCCAATTATTTTAATCATATGGTATTATTATTTTTAAAAGAATTAGTAATAATTATTAAAAAACTATTAATGTAAATATTTTTTGCTCAACAAGCAGGACAAGTGTTTGCAGCCCGGTTTAATGTACCGCAGGTGGCTTTTCCAAAATGGTTTTCCAGTCCTCTTCCACGCGAACACGGCCACACTACATATAAATGCAACTATCCTCATCTATAGCACATTATCGAATAGATTTAGAAGTGAAACCTGGACACGGGAATTAAACTCGGAACACCACCACAGATTTCACCTTAAAATATGAGTGAATAATAAAATTGAACACGGGACGATCACTGGATAGTTCACTGGTTAAAGTATTAGTGCGCAAAGCCCCAGATTCGATTCCCGTGTCCGGGTGTTATTTTTAAATATATTCGATTATAATTGAGATACGGCTTATTTACGTAATTATAATCTTTCATCCTCCAAGCTTTGCCTTTCATGTATACTAAATTGTATGGCATTGCTTTTATCTGTCTAACTCATTAGCTTAATAAAACATACATGCGTATAACCCAAAAAGTGTTGTGAGAAGCGATGAAAAAAAATAGCAGCAAGCTCTCAAAATAAAAGTTTTTCTTCTTAAAAAAAATTTCTTTCGCTTAAGCTGGCATGGCAAATGTAGGTAAATCCTCCATACATCAAATCGACCATGTGTACGTTTTTCCCATCTATATATTTCTTTTCCTCCCCGATACATCGATTTTCCGCCTGTCAATGCAAAATGGAAATCCTTCTTTCAAAGGAAGGATTACGAACTGAGCCTTTCTCTTCATCCACGTTGCAATACAAGGACTGTCAGACTGAGATCAAATCCACAGGAATGCACAGTAATTTATGAAATTCTAAGAAATTTCAGATTTAAATAGTCAGTTTTAAATCTTATTCATTATACAATACATAAAACAAATTGGGCACTATGTCATTGTGAATTAATATATTCATTTCTAAATAGATTGTTATTAATTTATATGGCCAATTTGTCAAAGAAATGCTGTCTTAAACTCTAAAGCAAAAAGGTTATTTTGATTTTATTTACACTCGAAATGTTATTCAACATAAAGAGTTGGGCTTACACAAGTTGGCCGAACTCCACATTATCTCCAGAAAATATAAAACTAGTGTTTAAATTTTTTAATTATGTTTTAATGTAGAATCAAATTTTCTCTTCAACGTTAGAACAATATTTTTTAAATACAAATATATTAACTATTATCTTGAATAAACTTCAACCATTTAGAAATAATGTTTAATATACAGTTTTATACTTTCATTTACTAAGAACTTGCTTGTGAAGAATATTTTTATTTTCATATTTAATTAATTACAAATTAAATTGAAATGATTTCTTAAAATTTACAACGTACGTCAGTGAAATATTATTATCTTTAATTATTCCTGAGATAAAAAATGTTCCTATGAAAGGTGTATTTTATTTAAATGTAGGCTTGTTTGGTTAATACAGTAGGCTAATAGGATTCGAAACACTTTTGAAAAGTAAATTAAAGACTTTATTTATATAAATATTACTACCATATTTCCAGTAGACCTACCCTTTACTTTATCTTAAAATTTGATAGATTGTAACGTGTTATTACTTACGTATATTTTTTTATATAAATCATTATATTTATAATTTTTTTAATTTGGCCCTCTTTAAAACCACAGTTGATTTTCTTTATATAAATAATAATATATTTTTAAAATTGGCGTCTTTTGAACTATTTAAAATGGTATTAAATTTATTTATAATGAATATCAATTATTTTATCTAACTTACAAGAGTTACACATAATAATTTGGATTACACATTATAACCAATGTAACGACTTACCCCTTCCCTATAACAATGTACAATTTCACGGGGTACATTGTCATAGAACGAGTTGATATTAATTTTGTTTGGTTATTCAACATCCCACAAATCGATTGTTATTTTAACACCTGATATGTAGATGAAATATCCATCAATAGTAGGGTGTTTTTTTTTAAAAAAAAGGGGGGGAATGCTATTCAGATATTTAAAAAATATAAAATTTCCAAATTGTAGCAACTAGTCCCAGTCTTACCTAACCTTTACTTAATCTTTAAATATGATACATTGTAACGTTAATTACTTACGTATTATCTATAAATATGTATATCTTTTATTTCTTATATTCGGCTAAAAAGATTGCACTATCTTTAAAACCAGGGTCAATTTTCTTCAGATAAATAATCTTTTATTTTTAAAATGGCTATCTTTGGAAATAGTGGAATATGGTATTTAATTTATTTATGATAAATATCGATTCTTTTACCGGACCGGCACCATCTATATCATGAAAATTGGTTGCCAAACTAAGTAATGGAAGGTGTTTGTTTTGGGAACCGCAGATTACAAGCGGTGAAAAAATGGATTGTAAAGTGTATGATTTTAGTATTCTAACTCTATAAACATAGGTTTTTTTATTGTAAAATATTATCACTCTATATATTTTAAATTTATTATTTTCATTGTTTCAATTTTGTGTTTTATCTATTTTTGTTAATGATGTTGATTATCTGACAGGTTACCAAGCAATCTGTTGTTTGATAAGAGGCTCCCAAAAGTATTTAACATGTCTATGCTTCTAAATACAACCTTTTTACTTTCTCTCTATCTTACAGGTAGAGAAAGTATTGTGATCGTCAAAAAAATCGAACTCGAGATTTTGATGAATTTTGACGTTTCATGACTTCCTGAATCCGAAAAAGTGGTTTTTGAATTTCTGTCTGTCTGTCTGTCTGTCTGTCTGTCTGTCTGTCTGTCTGTCTGTACCTCCAACTAGAGCCTAAACTATTTTACCGATTGAGCTGAAACTTGATATCTAGGGTTTTCATAGGGTTGCCCCGAGGGGTTTTTGGAATTGGATATCTACCCCTAAAATTAAGGGTAGTTTACTGAAGGGCAAAAAGAGAAAAAGTCGATTTTCTCAAAATCGGCTCTAACGATTTTGATTAAATTTCATTTATGAACATAAATAAATATTCCAAACAAAATGGCTACTCTCAATATTTCGGCAAAATCGTTTTAAGGGCTCCGGTCTGATGCGTAAATTAACATTTTTTATAATAGCTCCGAAACTATTTGAGATATGAAATAACTTAGCATTACAAATATGTATATATATTTATAATACAAATATTTTATTCGAAACATATTTTTATAAAATCAATAACTTTCAATATATACGCAATTATATATATTTTTAACTTTTTGGGCATTAAAGCTTAAGTATTGCGATCGTAAGAAAAACTAACCTGAAATGTTGATGGATGTCGACGTCTCATGACCCCCCGAACACTTAAAAATAGTCTTTGCAATGCCGTCTGTCTGTGTGTCTATTAAAACTTAAAATTAAGGGTAGTTTACTGAATGGCAAAAAGAGAAAAAGTCGATTTTCTCAAAATCGGCTCAAACGATTTTGATTAAATTTCATTTATAAACATTAATAAATATTCCAAACAAAATGGCTACCCTCAATATTTCGGCAAAATGGCTTTAAGGGCTCCGGTCTGATGCGTAAATTAAAATTTTTTTAAATAGCTCCGAAACTATTTGAGATATGAAATTACTTAGCATTACAAATATGTATATATATTTATAATACAGATATTTTATTCGAAACATATTTTTATAAAATCAATAACTTTCAATATATACGCAATTATATGATTTTTTTTTAACTTTTTGGACATTAAAGTTTAAGTATTGCGACCGTAAAAAAAAACTAACCTGAAATGTTGATGGATGTCGACGTCTCATGACCCCCCGAACCCTAAAAAATAGTCTTTGCAATGCCGTCTCTCTGTGTGTCTATAAAAACTTAAAATTAAGGGTAGTTTACTGAAGGACGAAAAGAGAAAAATTTGGTTTTCTCAAAATCTGCTTAAACGATTTTGATTAAAATTCGTATCTAGGCGTTGATTAAGATTATAAATAAACTGGCTATTTTCATTTTCCTATGAAAATGATTTTTAGGGTACATTACAGAAGCGTTAATTTCCGTATCTCCACAACTATTGGAGAAACTAAACAACTTATCATTGCAAAATTGTAGGACTATTAGAAATAAGAAACTTTTATTTGACATATATTTTTATAAAAGCAGCAGTTTCTGAGATATTTGCAAATATATTAATACAATTTTGTGAGCTTTAGTTGTAAACATATACTACTTAAGTCTTAACGCAATAATACTCCAATGCCATAGATTAATTAAATATAAGTAAGTATCTAAAAAAAGTATGTTATTTTTCCTTAAATCTCTTAGGAGAAATGTTTGCATAGCAATGATCTATCTCCATTTTAGACTCAATAGTCAATATTTACATTTTTTATTAGTCAAAATGTATAAATGAATAATTAAATATCAATGCGATGACTTGAAGATCTGCAACACCTTTTAAAATGTTAAAATTTTAACCAGAAATCGAAATTTTAATACGAAGTGTTGACCCTTGTGGAAGACATTAAACTGTTTGAAATGTTCTTAGGTGGACAAAGATGCGCCTCTTTTCTCATTGATTCTATATCATTGTATATTATTTTATGCGTGTTCTTATGTGGAGTGGTGATGATACAATGTACAGTCCGTCGAGATTGAAAGGTAGCAACTTGCTTGGCTAAACGCCCGCGCGGTATCCTACACCTCCACACATGACTGCAGAATAGTTTGCCTAGCTGCACCCGAGGCCGGATTTAAAGAAAGCCTTAAGTCCTTAAACTATATCTTGACTGTTTGAAAGGAGTGATGGGGGAGGAGAAATTTCTTTTTGAGATGTTCAAATGGTTTGATCTACTAAATTAATTTTACCTTTTTGTTCCCTTCCTAATAGAATCAATTATTCGTTACATACCTAGTTAATTAATTATGTTTGGTCTCATTAATATATGGCCTGGCTTTTTTTTTGCTGTTTAAGATTTATCCAAACCACACAATATTTTGGCAGCAGTGCTACCCACATTTATTGGTTTTACATGGTAACATAAAGCAGGTCTCCCCCTTTTCAGAATCTTAATTACTGTGAATAGCTAATTATGAATTTATTAATGATTAATTATTATACTCTACACATGTAGCTCAAATAATAAATTGAATCTTAAAGATTTTTACTTTATTTTTAGGACACTGAGTTTAAAAAAATTATGTAATTTAAGGGTCCCAATCCTGATTTAAAATATTTTATACAATTTCCGGATAGACAAAAAAAAAGATTTGATAAAATCTTATCCATTGGACATATTTTATTTGTTTCTTTAACGTTATTATGACTGTCAATAGCTTTGTGGGACAATAGTTAGATTCCATAATTTATGTAATGTTACTATAATGGCCACAATATAAATATTGGTAAAAAGTTTTGATAAATATTTATTTTAGAAAAATTGTAGTTTAATAAGATTTACGTTGATGGGCATTTTCTAATAAATTTCATGTTTAATTTTTTTTTGTCAAATCTGTTTTTTACTAAATCAATTCTGGAAATTCAAATAATAAAACTAGCCATTTCATAGGCAAGTATTAATATAATATAAGAGAAATGAGGTTTAAATAAATGAAAGGCAAGAAGAAGTATTGTAATTGGTTTACGAGCTTAAAAACAATTTACATGATATCTCTATTTTTTTTTTTTAAGGTTTGGAATGTAAATATCTTTTAGTAAGAAAATATTGTAGTTCTGTACTGTTTTTAAGAATTTATGGTTGTTGGCAAAGATACCTGGAACTGGGTAATTAATTGTGGTGAATTTATTTATATCCCCTCGGATGTCTGCTAAGTGAGGATCTATCATACATACAGTCAGCGTTTGAGTTTCCGTGAAAGAAACGGCCGGATTTATTTATATCTGTAACTTAGGACCTCTGGAACCACTTAACCAATTGCGGTGCGGTTTTTACTTTTATACTGGCCAAATATCCAGACATATTTTAGGATTATTTGTGTATAATTAGGTGTTTCGGTGGGAGTCCCCGTGGATGGCAAGCCGATTTTTTGTATACATTTATGGAACCACATAATTACTGTGGTGTAATTTTTATTATTCTCTAGAGTATTTATCTAGTCATTTTTTAAGTATAGTAATTGGGTGTTTTGGTGTGAGTCCCGGTGAATTGTCAGCCAGATTATAGGATATATATATATATAGAACCACTTAACCGATTGCAAATTTTTTTCGTAGGATATTTCTCCAGGCATGTTTGAACATTATATAATCAGGTTTTGTGTTGTGAGTCTTGGTGAAGGACCAGCCGGATATTTGTGTATATCTCTGGATCAGATAACCGATTTCACTGTAGCTTATTATAGTCCATAGAATATTACCCAGGCAAATTTTAGCATGATATACTTCAGTTTTGTGGTTCGAGTCCCTGTTTAAGTTTCGGATGGATGTTGTATATATGTTATCTAGGATATTTATATATATATAAACAATTGCAGTGCAGTTTTTTTAAACTATGTAGTATTTATGTTTTAACATTAATTTAATCAAGTGTTTTTCTATGAGTCCCTGGAAATGCTGAGTGGTCTAGTGATAATGGATTTTGTGTGTCAGCTGGAAGGTGAAATTTCATTCTTCCGTGAAGGGGATAATAGTCCAGAGTTAACTATAGGAGAATATTTATATGTAACATAATATTACCTATTTCAACCACCTCAATTACTTATCCGGGCTACACGCCTAAAATAATTTTTGTGGGAAGTAATGTAAGCGATACAAATTAAAGAGGATGTAATTACATTTTCTTGGAAGGAAGTTGGGGAAACAATTTAGGAAAGGTCCCTGATAATTCCAGGCTAGGATAAGAACCATGTTTCATCAATGAAAATGGATATTCTGAGAAATTATGTGTCCGCGTTTATACCGATTCAGTAGAATATAAATTATTTACGGTATTTCCTAGAATATCTATTTTAATTTGTTGTTCTGTTTACTATAAAATATTAAATATTTAATTTTGTGTATGTTTAGAGTAGATATTACACGTGTCTATAGGCTATTATTTTGGGAATGCTTTTTTAGTTTCAATCAATAATATTTCTATTACAATGAGATTACAAACAACTCTCTGACCCACTTCAGTGGTGAAGTTAGCTAACGCGCTAGTTTCGTGTTGAGCTAGACTGACGAGGACGGGGAAATTGAGGTTCGAATCTCACTCGTGTGAACTGAGGGTGATTTCCCTAAATTGTTTTCCACTCTCCCCCCACGCAAATGCTGGTTAACTTCCTCTAAATTCACCCTTACCAATTCCTTATTCATTATATTAATTAGTAAATAGGCCTATTACCAGAACGGGTAGTAAGACACGTTGCTAAAAAACACATTAACTCTCAACAAGAATGTGTATGCAATTCCTTTAAATAATCTTTCCTTGTCCTATTGATTTAAGAATGACTATATGAAGGAGGTTATCAGAGAGACAATGAAGTTTTCCTGACATTCAAACATATTAATAAATAGTTCGTTCTTCTGTGTGTGCTAGCTGGCCGTGAAGGTCCGACTATAGCGTAGAGTAGTTAAATGGATCTTGTCTAAAAGGAGGGTTGGATCACATAATTCACTTTAGCAAGTAATACACTCGCAAAATACTGACCGTTTCAAATGCAGTTAACATTCACACCTCTTCTAAACATTTACGTCTTGCAGTAAGCCAACAGCTATTACTCCTTCCAAATTAATTTCAAGAACAAATAAATGATGTATTTTGTTATATGTTAAAATCTCATACGCCTCAAATAATTATTGATTACCTATATAATAATGATAATAATAATAATAATAATAATAATAATAATAATAATAATAATAATAATAAATGCTTTCAAAACCTGTAATTCTACAAAAAAGATTTATAGATTTATTGAAGGGTAAGATTGTGGGACAGTTTACCTTAAACGATCGCATGTTTGATTATCTAATGGACTAATGTTCCCAGGTTCGATTCCTGACATAACAGAACTTTTATTTTAGTGATATGAGTGTTTCCCCTTTCAAAATGATGAGTTTGATGGACGGGAGGGGGGGGGGGGGAATGTTGTGTATTTTCAAGTTTTAAGATAGTATCAAAGTAGTGTGGTGATTTTATCAGTCAGTTCAGAAAATGCACGTTAAAAAACCTCAAATACATTTTTAACATGAAACCTTGGATGCTACGCTGTTCTCTAAGTTAGATAGTTTATTAATTATTGAATAAAATAAGAAAAATAAGGTGTACTCATTTATATTAATTATAACTAACTTTATCTGGGAACCAAGATAGTTAGTAAAAAAAGTTTCAGCAATATTTCTATGACTTAATAATATGCGTTGTTTGGCTAGCTTTTATTCTTTACGCATCTTAAATATATGTATTATTAAGGATCAAGTGTGCACTTGGTGCAGGTTATTTGGATTTCATACCTAGGCTCACCATCCTCTTCTCGTTTATGCGGTCCTGCTCCATCGAAAGTTGTCGGCACGCGGCATTCATGAGAAAATGTACTGAGAGCAATATAGAAATATTTTGAAAAGTATTGTTGTTGTCATATAAATAAAATAATTTTTATTGTAAACAAATATGTTTTACATATCCCTAGTTTTTTAAGATCTTCCCCAACATTTATAAAATCCCGTTTATGAGAATTTTTGCTAAAATTATATATATATATATATATATTAATGTTTGCTAAAATTTCATATATATATATATAAAATTATATCCAGACATAATATATATATTTATATATATATATATATATATATGAAGCTCTCACGGTAAAATCTTTTCAAAAATACCACACACATTTTGGTGAAAAAAAACCCGTAAACTTACTTTTAATGTCTCACAAATTCCGTTATTCGTCTTTTTGCTAAATTGTTACCAACTCATTTCATGTGGGCACGCAAGCATTTAACTCCAACCCAAGCTTCGATTTTATGTGTCCAGCCACTCAAATATTGAGATCTGTGTGAGACCTAAACATACATATAACGTGAGTTTTTCATATGGATTCTATTCTTGGTATGGAACCCAAAAAGTTAGTGGTGACTTTGAGTGTAACAAACTTGTGTTTATTATTTTTTATTCTATCATAATTTCTATTGTTATATCATTATTGTTTAAAACAATTCCATACCAAAAACGTTTAGTTCTCTTGTAGATTGTATTTTTGTCCTTTATGATTATTTTAATTTGAGTTATAATAATGACTGAACTAAAACAATTAGATTACACGTAGCTATGAAAAATTAGTAGTAACTTAAAAGATTAATTTTCGTTCATTCTTAAAATAGTTATTTTGGTGGAAATAATGTAAAAATATTGAAGGACATTTTTTTTTCTTCCAATGGTTTTTATTATTTAAAGTCTAGACATACAATGTGAATTAAAATACAAATTTTCTACGTAATTAAATCTAAAATCTTAGTTTTATATATTTCTATGTGAGGATCTATTTAGTTGTTAATATATATCTTCTTCCATATTTTTATTTAATCAAATACATATTCGATACACTTTAATATATGTAGGCCTAAAATCAGTTACAATAACACTATTACAAATATAATAATTATTGTGTCTCAAAAATTTACAAAAATGTTTCGATACACTTTCTTCATACAGATTGATATTTTGGGTCCTATTTGACAGGAAGTTCGCCTCCCCAGCTTAACACCTTGTGAGACTGGTGTCATCTGTCACGTAGGGCAGTGATGACCAACCCGGAACACTAACGGTACGCAAAGACATTTTAAGTTCCACCCTTAAGGTAAAAAAATTAAAGCTATAACATTGGAAAACAAATAAACGAGTTATTTTGGCCAACTTCACTTGTCACTAAAATTTGAATAATTTAGTTTATCCCCTATTCACTCTCTAAAGAGCCCTGTTGTTTTATTGTCCACTATGTAGAAAGGGGGGGAAGTAGTCAGGTAATGTTTGAGGTTTTAGGCGATAGTTACATACACAATGCCAAAAGCGTTGAATATAGATAGTGGTATGACAGAAAATTATGTTGGCCACCCCTGGAGTAAAGTAACATAAAACTAAAGGACGCTTCTCTCCCTTCGCGTGTGAGCTAGAGAATAATTTTGTTGAAAGAAACGCACCATTTTGAAGTATGTAAACAAAAGAACAAAAAAACTTTCAATGCACCAGAAATCCAAGAAATGTGTTTATTTGTATGAAAACAAAAAAAAAATAGATTAAATCTATGCAATAGAGTCGGTAGCGTGAATGTGTAGTAATCCAATGAGCATACATTGGTCTCCATAGCTTGTAATCCCTGTATAGTTATTTTTTTAAATATGACTAAATAAAATATTGAATTAAGTTGTTAATTGGGGTTTTTATTTAACATATTTTTCTAAAAACAGGTAGGATACCAAATAATTCGCATTTAAAAACAAACCAAATTAAAATCTATACATTAACTTTGAGATGTTGTATGCAGGCGGTTATTTAAAAATAATGTATTTATGGTTTCTATATCATAAAACACCTTTACCTTAAAGGACTTTACTAAATATTTATTATTTGGATGCTAAACATATAATAACTAATAGGTCTACCCGGCATGTTAAGGTTTAACCAAAAAAAATCCAAACGATATTTCGGCTGAGTAACAATACTAAATTCATATAGACAAATGTTATTTTATGTAAACCAATAAAATAAAAAGTTGAATTTGAACTAACTCATGTCCTGTATGAGCAATTTATATACATATACTAGGTAACTAATGTGTGCTTAAGAATTAATAGCCGGAGATATTATTTATGCTTATTAGTAGGGAATTACTCCACTAGATATCATATTCTGAAAATTGAAAAATGACACCTGGACACGGGTTCGATTCCCGTGTCCAGGTGTCATTTTTCAATTTTCAGAATATAATGTGTGCTTGTTTGAAACAAGTTCATATTTAAATAATGTCCACAATTTATGATACTAGCAATTTGGTTTAAATAAAATACAATATATTTAAATGATATAGCTAAACAAATCGTTCAACATGGTGCACTCAATAAAAGAATCGTGTATTTTTATTTACATATACTGTAAAGTGGCACGCATCAATTCCGTTAGTTTCGTTATATAAGAGGTCATTTGATTCCCAGTGTTGTCGAATTAAACTATCGGTCGCTAGCGAGTAACCGGCACATCTACACATACCACGATATCAATGTTTTAAAATCAGCACTGTTTTGTACCAGCCTTTCAAAACACCCTTTACTGGTTAAGTGAGCACACTATCTAAGAACATATAGCTTGTTTAGTTTGATTTTACAATTACAGAGACATTAGGGTTCAAATCCTGGTTAGATTTACTAATTATGTTTTTTATAAAAACGATATTCACAAGATTGTGAGTAATTACATTTCATCTCACAGTCCACCTTCATCACTCCTACTTTGCTACCGTAGTTAATTGCAATAGTCCAAATGGATAGTAGGACCCGGATCATTAAAAAAAACTATACATATTAAAATCGCACAAGAATAAAAAGTATTGAAGATACGTTTAAAAATATCTATAAATACGTTTGTCAGAAGACTATGCCTCAACATGTTTCACATTCGTCTGCTGAACTATTTAACTTTGAATGTTACACTAGCAAGTATAGCACTGTGATTATATGGTACTAACAGCTTTGAATATAAATGATATGTGATATATTAGTAGGAATTTAGTGTCAATTATGTAATCGTGTGTGGTCATTACTAAATTTACAAAAACTCTATTATATAAATAAAGAATTTAAATTATGTGTATAGAATATGTTAGAAAAATTGTGTAGTTTTTCATCGTGACGAGTTAAACTAAGAATAATATAATTACGATTACTAGAAACCACTATCGGCTACTACACAATAGTTTAATAAACTCTTGCAAATAATGACTGTCCCTGTAATAACATCTGTGTCTCCCTTCTCTTTCTACGCAAATACATCTTGTAATGTAGTAAGTATATCTCTGCTACGTTTTGTGATGGATCAATCAACTTTAGCACTTTTTTATTGTAGAATTACCATTCCAATTATGTTAACCTATTTCTATCAAGGGAAGGAGGAACAGAAAATACTAAACATTTCCCCTAGCTAGTTTATAGTTAAAGTAATATGAAAAGTGCACATTAAATAGCAGAAATAAATAAATAATATAAGGTCGGTTTTCGAATCCCGGTCAGATCCAGTATGGGTGATTTTTATTAAATGGTTTTCCACTCTCTTTCCAAGCAAATGGGGGTATCTTACCTCTAATATGTTTCCTTACTTAACCCAACCACAATGATAACATAAAAATAATAGTAAAACCATGGTCTAATTAGTTTGCCAGAAGCTGTCCTCACTTCCCCAACAGGATACGGTGATCCAGGTGGTTTGGCCATGATAGTGACGACAGATGGTGATCCAGGCGGTGAAGCCAAGATACTGACGAAAGGCGGTGATCCAGTTGATTTAGCCTAGATAGTGACGATAGGTGGTGATCCAGGCGGCTAAGCCAAGATAGTGACGACGTATGGTGATTCAGGCGGTGAAGCCAAGATAGAGACGAGAGATGGTGATCCAGGCGGCTAAGCCAAGATAGTGACGACGTATGGTGATCCAGGTGGTGAAGCCAAGATAGAGACGAAAAATGGTGATCCAGGTGGTTAAGCTGAGATAGTGACGACAAATGGTGTTCCAGGTGATTAAGCCCAGATAGTGACAGAAGCTACTGATCTAGGTGGTTAGGCCAAGATAGTGACGACAGATGGTGATCCAGGTGGTTAAGCTAAGATAATGACGACAAATAGTGTTCTTGGTGGTTAAGCCTATATAGTGACGGAAGCTGCTGATCCAAGTGATTAAGCCAAGATAGTGACGACAGATGGTGATCCAGGCTTTTAAGCCAAGATAGTGACGATGGATGGTGATCCAGGTAGTTAAACCAAGAAGTGAATTATGATTTATATCCAGCCAATACTCTGAGTCTAACACCCATTGAACAAGAAACTAAAGTTTAGCGAGTATTTAACATATCAATAACGTGTCCAAAATCCTTCTGCTTCCACAACACTTTCTAATCTTCTTGGCATCGAATTAATAAGTCTTGCAACATACCTAGGGCTATCAGAGAGCTCTTTCCAAGCAGCTTCAACTTCATCCTACAGTTGATTTGAATTCCTGATATCCAGATTACGTTCACGAAGTATCCTACTCATTTCTGCCCATACATTCTTGATTGGGTTCATATCACAGCCACATGGAGGCCATGGAATAACATCAATGTACCCCCCCCCCCCCCCATGATCAGCAAACCTCTGCTGCACTAATCGAGAAGTATGAACAGGTGAGCGGTCGTGTTGATAAACAATTGGTCCTACGGGATATCTTTCCCGTACAGACGTTATCCAAGATACACACGTATTGTTCCTTGTTTAAATGTCCATCTATTTTCCACATGACTCCCATACCAGTGTGTAAAATCCACCCCCAACTAGATACAGAGAAGCGACCACTATAGCGGCGTTGACGCACATAAGGTGATTGAAAACGAGCATTTTTAGGGCGATAAACCAGCACACGACCATCATTTGATGAACTCCATACCTTCTCGTCTGTAAAAATAGCTCTCCTCCAATATTCTAATGGCCGTTCTAAGTTTTCTTGTGCGAAATTCATTCGAGCCAGCTTCTGCCGTTCTGTTAATATCTGTTTTGAAGCAGCAGTAAATGACTGGAGCCCTCCTTCTCGTAAGCGCTCCAAAATTGTGTCCTTAGACAAATTTATACCAACCCGCGCAGAAATCTGTCTGCTCGTTAAATATGGGCTTGCCTGAGCTACAGAAACTAGCGCGGCATCTTGTTCCCTAGTAGTTTTACGTGAAGCGCCTCCACCATGACGACACTTGAGGGTGTTTTCATTTTTCCATCTAGATTTCCACAACGAAACTGTTTTTCGGGAACACGGTATTGCACGCGAAATTTCACTCTCCGTGTACCCTGCCTCAACTAAACCCAGAATCCTTCCTTTATCAACTTCACTTAAACGTCCATATCGTTCCATGGCTGAATTAACTGTGAACAATAAGTTTGAAACACAGTTCTAACACTCCAAGGGTATTTGTTTTGTTTTTCTCTCCTACTTAGAAACAAACAATGGTTGGTCAAATGAGCCGTCTTTTCGAGGTTTCCATCATGTGAAAGTTTTCACTCCTATGAGCCACATGTGGGAATGTTAATAACACAAATTTTACCCAGTCGTTTTATAAAGTATATTATATAATTGAAGTTATAAAATACATATAATCAACATTAAAAAAGCAAAATTATAGCCTACTAGACTTTAAATATTAACTATTGGTATAGTTGAACACTAAGTCCAAATTCCCGGCATATTCAGTTTGGTTTTTTAGTCATGGTAAGTTCGGGGCTTGAATTCCAGATAGATGGACTGAGAATGTTTTGTCCTAATTTTTTTAAAACCCTACCACCACCAAATTTTGGGTAGGCCTACATTAACTCTCAAACTATATCTTCCTCAACGCTACTCAATTCGAGTAATTAACATATATGCGTATATATAAAACGGCTGGTGAGACGCGATAATGAAAGAATAAATAAAATTTTGCCTAAGACCGAATGCCTGATACACCACATCCAACAGTAGTTCATCAAATGTTACAAGGCAAACTCATAGAAAAATTAATATTTTAGGCACAACTCAAATTTAAACATGATTTCTTAAGCCACTCCCTTGAATCGTAGCCAAGAACGATACTAATTAGTAAGAACCTTACAGTAAAGTAATAGTCGCAAAATGGTCTAGGGGTAAGGTATCGGATTTCTACGCTGGGAGTTCGGGGCTCAATCCTCGGTCGTGGCACAGATTAATCTGATTGCCAAACCCTTCCTTCACCTCTGACAAGACGTGTATTGATCTTATTTAGTGAATATGTGGAATACCAGGCATTCACCGTGGTTCGGATCCCACGTTAAACTGCAGGTCCTCCATTTCATCTCACAATCACCCTACCATGACACATTAGTGTAAGTAAATACAACCCGAACGGTTAGTAAGACGTGGTGGTAATAATGCTAATAATAATATACAGTCGCAAAGAAAACTAAATAGCAGTCGTAAGTTCATTCAACGTGGTGAAAATATTTTTATTTAGAGACGTTATCCATAATATTTACTTTAATCCTTTTTTTAATATGTCAATATTAAAACTACCCTGCCAAATTTTCTCATTTATAAAATAAAATAACAGGCTATGTTAAATTCTTATAAAAACGTGATTTGCAAGGACAGTATAAGAAATAAACAAAAACCGACAATGAGAGAATGGTGTCTGATAATAAACAGAATATAGGTAAATTAGATTGATGAACAATTATTTTCAAAATAATGAGCTATTTCATGTGCATACTTTTTAACAGAAGAAACCCAATCAGGATTCAAGCCCTGACTTTCTTGTCACAGGCAAAAAAAAAAAAATCAAACTTATTTAAACCTGACATCCAAGCTAGTTTACACCTTGTCTTCCCCACACTTCTTCATATAAGATCCTCCCCTATCGCCACTCCTTATTTCGACCCTCCTTGAAAATGATCTTATCTAATACCTCCTTGACTCTGGAAGCCTAGCCTGTAACATCCAATTGAATAACTACACTCTAAACTATCGAAAGCGCATGGCTGGAGAGGACATCGCTTTTAGTGTGTTTGGTGAAGGCAGGGCCTATTATACCACGGAACAAGATTGTTCGCTGTAGGCCTACTCATTTCACGGCAGCAAACAATAAGCACTGACTCGAAGGCCAAACAAAACAAACTCAAAAAATATCATTTAGTAACAAGATTAAGCCGCTTCGGTGGTCACATGTTCTAAGACGCTACTCTCGCAATAGATTAGACTAACAATGACGGGGATATCCAGGTTCAATCCCGGTCGGGCTCACTGAGAGGGTTTTTTCCTTAATGGTTTTCAACTCTCCATTCACGCAAATGTGGGAACACTATCTGTAAATCAGCCTTACTCAGAATAAAAAAATTAAATTAAATAGCCTACAGGCGTAAAATCCGAATGGGTATGGTGCAGCACTAAAATATATATACATATATAATTATTTATATATATATATATGTTATTTGGTTCTGGACTATCATAATGCGGAGTTGTCTAAACTTATATATTAATATATTGCTTCCTTGAAAAAAAGAATAAGCACATTTAAAGTGCTCTATGCCATAGTAATGATTTAGTAAATAAATAACCCATTAAACATTAAATTTATTTCAAAATGATAATAAACGTAAATCTTATTTAATTACAATTTATCTCAATCAAAGTATTTATCAAAACTGTTACCAATAGTGATATATAGGTAACATTAAATAAAGTATGTAGTCGAACTATAGTGCCACAAAGTTATAGTCAGTCATAATAACGTTGAAGAAACACATAAACTCACTTTAATAATTAAAATATCCAATGAATAATATTTTATCTAATCTCTTTTTATATATATATACCCAGAAATAATATTAAATATCTTAAACTAGGATTGGGACCCTTAAATTATATAAGTTTTTTTACCTCAGCGTCTTAAAAATAAAGTAAAAATCTTTTAGATTTAATTTGTTATTTGCACTACATGTGTGGAATATAATAATTAATCGTTAATAAATTCATAATTAGCTATTCACAGTAATTAAGATTCTGAAAAGGGGAGACTTGCTTTATGTTACCATGTAAAACCAATAAATGTGGGTAGCACTGCTGCCAAAATAATATGTGATGTGGTTAAATCTTTAACAGCTAAAAAAAAAGATCCAGCCCATATATTAATGAGACAAAACATAATTAATTAAGTATGTAACGAATAAGCCTAGATATGAAATCCAAATAACCTGCACCAAGTGCACACTTGATCCATAATGATGCATATATTTAAGATGCGTAAAGAATGAAAGATAGCCAAACAACGCATATTATTAAGTCATTGAAATATTGCTGAAACTTTTTTTTACTAACTATTTTGGTTTCCTGATAAAGTTAGTTATATTTAATATAAATGAGTACACCTTAGTTCTCTTATTTTATTCAAAAAGTAATAATCGATCTCACTTAGAGAGCAGCGTAGCATTCTAAGGTTTTATTTAAAAAAATTATTTGAGGTATTTAACGTGCACTTTCTGAACCTACTGATAAAATCAGCACACGAATTTGATACTATCTTAAAACTTGAAAATACACAACATCACCATCCCATTAGCTCATCACTTTAAAAGGAGAAACACACATTTCACTAAAGATAAAACTACCTCAATGTAGGAATTGAACCTGGGATCCTCAGTTTAGTAAAAAAACAAGCTATCGATTGTGCTAAGAGTCCCAACATCTTACCGTTAAATAAATCTGTAATTCGTGCTCTTGTAGGATTCTTAGTTTAGAACAAAATTCTAATAATAATAATAATGTAACCTATAATTATTTGAATATTATGAGATTTTACATTTAAGTTGTAGTGCAGACTACAAAATACATCATTTATTTTATTCTTGAAATTAGCTTGGAAGGAGTAATAGCTGTTGGCTTACTGCAAGACATAAATGTTTAGAAGATGTATGAAAGTTAACTGCATTTGAAACGGTCAGTATTTTGTTAGTGTATTACTTGCTAAAGTGAATAAGGGGATCCAACTGACTTTTTAGACAAGCGCCATTTAACTATTTTACGCTAAACTCAAACCTTCACGGCCAGCTAGCACACACAGAACGAACTATTCATGGATATGTTTGAATGCCAGGAAAACTTCACTGTTTCTCTGATAACCTCCTTCATATAGTCAATCTTAAATTAATATACCAAAGAAAGAGTATTTAATGGAATTGCATACACATTCTTGTTGAAAGATTTTTAAATTTTAGCACCACGTCTTACTACCCGTTCGGACAATACGCTTAAGTACTAATTATTCTAAAGGGATAGGAATTGGGGCGGTTGAATTTAAAGGAAGTGAACCCTCATTTGAGTGGAGGAAACGTGGAAAACCATTGAGCAAAAAATTCGCCCCAGTTCACTCGAGCGAGATTCGAACCTCGATCTCCCCGTCCTTGTCAGTCTAGCTCAACACGAAACTAGCGCGTTATTTATCTTCACCACCAAGTTAGGTCTGAGATTTGTTGATAATCTCATTGTAGTAAAAACATTATTGATTGAACTTAAAAAAGAAAGCCCCAAAATAATAGATTCTAGACCAGTGTGATATCTGCTCGAAATACATACAAAATTAAATATTTGATACTTATAGTAAACATAATTACAAAGTAAACTAAATATTCTAGGAAATGCCGTAAATGATTTATTTTCTACTGCATCGGTGGTCACGCGGACAAACAAATTTTCATATGGTCCATTTTCATTGATGGATAAAACAAGGTTCTCATACTGACCGGACATATTGAGGGACGTTTTCCTAAATTGTTAACCAACTTCTTTCCTAACAAATATGGTTACATCCTCTTTAATTGGTATCTTCTTCATCACTATACCACAATAATTATTTAAGTCGTGTAGCCCAGATGAGTATCAGAGGTGGTTGAAATAGGTAATATTATATTACATATAAATATTCTCCTATAGTTCACTCTGAATTATATTATCCTCTTCGCGGAAGAGCGGAATTTAACCTTCTAGTTGACCCACAAAATTCATTATTGCTAGGCCTGTCAGCATTTCCAGGGACTCACAACATAACATTTGATTAAACTAATGGTAAAACCTGTCTGGATATAAATACAACATAATTTAAAAAAAACTGCAATGCAATCGCTTATGTGGTTACAAATATCCCAGGTAACATATATATAACATCCATCCGAAACTTTAACAGGGACTCGAAACCCAAGAACTAAGTATATCATACTACAATTTGCCTGGTTAATATTCTACAGAATATAATGAACTACCTCAGAATCGGTTTGTTGTTCCAGAGATATACACAAATATCCGGCTCGTACTTCACCGAGACTCACAACACAAAACCTGATTATATCATGTTAAAACATGCCTGGATAAATATTCTACAAAAAAAGAAAAACTACTCCGCAATCAGTTAAGTGGTTCCATAGATATATACACATATCCAGCAGACACATCACCGGAACTTACACCAAAACACCCGATCATAATTACTATACTAAGAAATACTTGGATAAATACTCTACAGAATAATACAAATAACACCTTAGTAATTATGTGGTTCAATAAATGTATACAAACAATTGTCTGGCCCTTCACCGGGACTCACACCGAAACACCTGACTATACACAAATAATGATAAAACCTGCCTAAATATTGGTCCAGTATTAAAGTAAAAACCACACTGCAATCAGTTAAGTGGTTCCAGAGATCCTAAGTTACAGATATAAACAAAACCGGCCGTATTTTTAACGGAGATTCAAACCCTGATTGTATGTATGCTAGATCCTCCCTTAGCAGACATCCTAATGAATATAAATAAACGCACCACAATTGGTTATAAAGTTACAGGTATCTTTGGCAACAGGCAGACATTTTTAAAAACGGTACAGAACTTACAATATTATTTTACTTAAAGAAATTTACATTCCAAAACTTAAAAACGCATATATATCATTTAAAGTGTTTTTAAGCTCGTAAACAAAAAAAAAAAAAAATTCTTTGCTTTTCATTCATTTAAACCTCCTCACTCTGATATTATATTAATACTTGCAGATGACATAACCAGTATTATGGTTTAGATTTACAGAATTTATTTAGTAAAAAAACAGATTTGATAAAAACAAAAAGAGTTAACATTATACATTTAATTTATTAGAAAATGATAATAAACGTAAATCTTAATAAACTACAATTTTCTCACAATCAAAGTATTTATCAAAACTTTTTACTAATAGTTATATTGTGGCCGTTTTGGTAACATTAAATAAGGTATGGAATCGAACTATGGTATCACAAAGTTATATAGACAGTCATTATAACTTTGAAGAAACAAATAAATTTCACTTTTATAACTAAAATATGTCCAATGGATAAGATTTTATCAAATCTTTTTTTTTTTGTCTACCTGGAAATTGTATAAAATATTTTATATCAGGATTGGACCCTTAAATTATATAATTTTTTTAAACTTAATGTCCTAAAAATAAAGTAAAATTCTTTTAGATTCAATTAGTTATTTGCGCTACATGTGTAGAATGCTATAATTAATCATTAATAAATTCATAATTAGCTATTCACAGTAATTAAGATTCTAAAAAGGGGGAGACCTGCTTTATGTTACCATGTAAAACCAATAAATGTGGGTAGCACTGCTGCCAAAATATTGTGTGGTTTGGATAAATCTTAAACAGCAAAAAAAAAGCCAGGCCATATATTAATGAGACCAAACATAATTAAATAACTAGGTATGTAACGAATAATTGATTCTATTAGGAAGGGAACAAAAAGGTAAAATTAATTTAGTAGATCAAACCATTTGAACATCTCAAAAAGAAATTTCTCCTCCCCATCACTCCTTTCAAACAGTCAAGATATAGTTTGAGGACTTAAGGCTTTCTTTAAACCTGGCCTCGGGTGCAGCTAGGCAAACTATTCTGCAGTCATGTGTGGAGGTATAGCATACCGCGCGGGCGTTTAGCCAAGCAAGTTGCTACCTTTCAATCTCGACGGACGGTACATTATTCCGTTCAGAAATCTTACGAGTTTATAGAAAGAGAGAGAAAGTCTGTGCGGTGTGCCGTACCATTTATTTTTAATTCGTTCTAGAATAAATTATTTTGAAACACTGCTTAAATCAAATTTGGTCTTCTGTTTTGCTTTTGAAAATGGATAAGAAAGAATATGAGTCTTTTTTTCTCCATGATCCTGAAGAATTAACATTGGTGATATCTAAATTATTATCTTTAATCCAATAATATTTTTCATTATTCATCAGTATTTTGCGTATTTTATTAAAGAATAACCATTTTAGAACAATTCTATATATTATTCTATTAAATTCAGTGTATTATACCCCTTCTATAAAACTTTAAATATGTAACAATAAAAGAAGATATTTAGAGGTATTTTCGATAAAGAAAAAAATCTGGTTTTGTTGTGAATCTTATTTTCAAGAAAAATCAACTATATAATTCAAACATATTAATGTTTCCTTATAAATTAAATTTGTGTAAATTCTAACTTGCAACTTAAAATCCTTAAAATTTATTTTTCTCTCTATTTTCTTGGGTCTTTTTTACTGAATACAATATTAAATAGTAAATTAAGGTGACAAGCCATAAGTAGGTATTTTTCTGGATGTTTTAATTGCTACTAAATAATACAATCCTATATTATTTATTTGTGATATATTTTAGTTTTACGTTGTAAAGTACATAACCACCTTTCACAAGGTGTGAGAAGGTGTTGTATTGTGTGTGTATTGTTTACCTACAAGATCGTAACGGGATTTCCTTGACACGATTAATGAGGTGATTTATGTTCTCCTAATTGAACACTCAGTGGTCCGAGATAAGGAGCCGTCATGACACCGTAAGAGCTAGACAAGAAAAAAAGTTGTATTATTTTAGTGGAATTTCTAGGAGTAGCGCCCACATTATATGTACGAGATAAAAGTTTTCTATCTTAAATATTCTGAAACAATTTAAATCTGTTCTGTTTAGGTAAAGACATAATATAAACCTCATTGAAAGACTCCCAATAATTAACAAGACCAGAAATAAATATTAGCCCCAGTAAATAAATCACTAATTAAAACAATGGAACAAACATAATAGATTTATAGCACGAAATATTAAGATAAAATATATTATATCTGAAATCACCGCGAGGAAAATCAGCTGTTGGTCAAAATAAACACTGATCTTAATTCTCTCGTCAGTATTGAATGACCAGATAGTGATTATAGCCCAAACTAGAAATAATCAATCTTTACAATAAATCTCTGTCTCTTGGCTGCAAAAATAAAAGCTCCAAAATTTAAAGTGACACCATCATTAACAAAATAATATCCATTGTTTTTATATCTGTACTACCCACATTCACTCTATTTAGTTATGGCCACAATAGACTAAAAGGTAGGAGGATGGTACTTTAGGAAATAATTATAAAAAGGTGAAACATTCATAAATTTAAGAAATATCTGAATTATTTATTCACACTAACAATCAGTGTTAAAACAAGTTGCATGGCCTTACATGTCCAACTAAAATGTGTTGGAAAACCAATTGTTAATATTATTCAAAGAAAACTTTCTTTATGATAAACAGGCTTCTAATTCACCACAGTGAATTAATATAAAACAAAATTAAGATCAATAGTTTAAATCACTAAATAATACAAAGATCACGAAGAGCTTAAAGAGCCTCTTTTAAATAGTTTACAATGCGTCAGATTCACACCTGTGAATATAGACAAAATAGTTTTAAATTTAAGAAATAAGTTTAAAGTAAATATCGCGCCAGATATTTACGAAAAGCATAAAGGTTTGACTTCCAGACTAAACTCAAACCTTCGCAGGACCATTAATAACACTCGTCACTTTTTTAAAATTAAATAAGATTCCTACATTTAAATTTCTAATAGAAAAGCAAAGTTACGTTAGAAAACTTATAAATTTTGCCTAAATGAATCTGCGAATATTAAAGTGAAAACCATATTAATCAAAAATAAGTTACTTTAACATTAACTTAAGAAAATAAGTCTACAAAATAACCAATAAAAGAAACATTGTTAATTTAAAGAATTTAAACTATTACTGATAACTACAAAAGCAAAACATTTAATATTTTATCTAAATATTGCAAATATAAAAAGAACCAAGAAATGTGGCTACCTATTTAAACCAAGAAAATAAAAAGACACTAGCGCCCATGCGGTGACAGGAAACATTAAGTGCTCCATAACAGAATTTACTTTTAAAATTAAAGTTTTCAGCAAAAATTACCGTTGCCTACACTGACAGATATCCATAGCAAACTAATCAAAGTATTCAAGAAAATCAAACCCATTGCAGCAATATGTAGTTTTATAGATCTAAACAACTATATTATTATCAGCCATCATGGCTAGATACAGTCCTAATCCTGAAGAGGACTTCTCGTGGAAGTGGTTGATGTAAATGATCCTCGATATTTTCTTTGTGCCCTCGTTATATAGGTCTAGTTGCAAGGAGATGAGAATTCCTTTTTTATTACGTCATTCGCTAGCATCAGGTTAGAAGGCAGCTAGTTATTATCACGTACACAGGTTCTAGTTGTCTTGAATTCAACCATTGCATTCGACTCATTTTCATAACATCAACTCCAAGACGCTGGAGCGCAGAGGTAGAGCTATGCTTGTTAGGTCACTTAGGCCAGCAAGGTGTCCAACAACATGAGTGGCTTTTCTTAGTATAGCACGGGCCAATCAGAGCATTACAAGCTCTCTATGTTGGAACATCAGGGATCTGTACAATTTGTAGCGCTTTTGGACTTCTCTTCGATCTAGCATTCATGGTGATGAGACTGGACTTGCAAGCATCTCTATTCCGGCAGACATATGCGTGAGTAGAATACCTATATTTGACATAGTAAGATCGTGATGTTTAATAATGCTGGATGTCTATGAGTACAAGATTAATTTGGGAGTAGTATTTCTATTGCAGGATGTATAGGGGTGGGTAGTACCATTGGTCATGTTAGCAGTACACGCCGTTACATATCTGAAACGGCTAGGACCGTCTAATAAAGCTTGTGAAAGATTATTGTTCTTAAAACAGGTAAGTAAGTTAAAAGTTAATTATAAGCCTTCCTTTCCTAGTATCTAAACACTGTTAGTGATTACCACGGCCCGGATTATGAGGACCTAAAGTTATCAAAAAATTACCAATATAATGACCTAAAATGGAAAAAAAGGCCTAAATTTTCAAAAAATTATCTAAAATTATTAACAAAAACTCTTAATAAATGCACAAGACCTAAACCCAATACTCAAACTCACTTTACAAAAATGAATGTAAAATGCATTGAAAAGCCTTTAAAAACAAAACTCTTGCATTGTGCTAAATATATAATTGATTTACAAATATCTACTTCAGAAGTAATAGCTACCCCCTTCTAAATGCAACCCTCTCCAGCCTAGTTGCAGTATATCAACAAAATGTGTATTTTACAAAGTTACAAGCAAAGAAGGCAGATATTAGTTCATTTTTCCTACATTATCTTCTTATTTAGATAAACAAATTATGTTCGAGCATCTAGGCATTTATGAAATAGCAATAGTATTAAAAATATATTTATTCAGTAGGGATACCTTAAAATGACTCAATAAATGCCTAAAAATACTTTATAAAAGGAGAAACATGACTAAAAAATGACGCAAACCAAGAAAATATTACCTAACTCCAAGGTTACAAAAAAAAAAGACAGAAAACAAAGAGCTTTAAATATATAGTTTTAGAACAAGGGATCATGAACAGAATGTGTGTACTTTTGAGCTATGTATGTGACGAACCCCTCTCCCCCCCAAATGACATTTATCAAAATCCAGCCTATGGTGATTATTGACACGTATTAAAGCTTGATATCAGTCGAGCTGATAAAATGCCCAAATAGTATGACGGCCATCTCAACCCTCGGAATCTTTAAAACGTCGATAAAATTAATGTATTTAAAATGAGCCTTTAAAAAAATATTGCAACATTTAGATAGATTTATTAATACTTGAATACCAAAAATTCTAGTCCTATACTATATGATCAAAATTAAAACAAAGGAACTAGACGTATAAAAGAGTGTGCATAAATTGTTCAAAATTTGTTTCCTTGCAACCAATTTGTTTTTTTATATAACTAATTATATTTTAGAGGCCGTGGAAGCGAGGTAAAGGAGTTTTAGTTTACATGGTTGTTGATCATAATGTGTATAACTCTTGATGTGTAAGAGTTTATATGTTTCATTTGTGTAGTCTGATTGATAGACATTAAACTCTCCATGTCATATAATAAATTTATAAGCTAATTTCCAAATAAATAGGTTTTTTATAAAGGTATCTACAATATTGTTATTATTCAAATTATTCAAAGATTAGAGCATTATTGTGTAAGTCACTTTAGGGGCCGAGTTCTCTAAGGCGTCGCTCTCAGTAGACCGGACTGCTGACGACGTGGAGATTGGGGTTAGAATCCCGGTCGGAATACTGAAGGTATATTTTCCCTGATAGTTCCTGCTATCCCTTCAAGTAAATTTAGTAAAATTACTTTCATGGGGGGAAAATTTCGAATATATTAAAATAGTTCCTCTTTAATAAAGTACTGTATATCATTGTTATTTTCAAGAAAAATAGAAACAAATAATGTAAAAATATATTCAAAACACAATTTTGTATCTATAAATCTTTTTATTTCTTCTTTCATTGAAACATTTAATTCAATGAAAAATCTCCGGTAAGCTAAAGAAAATGTATCATTTCTTTATTTTTACTCTCTCCTATTTTTCTAAAGGTTTCTAAAGGTATTTGGGGGCGGGGGTGGTATCAGGTCATAAATGATTTTCTATGGAAGGGTTAGCACTCTGTAAAATGGTCACATTCATCTTTGTAATTTAACGGGTTCTTGTTTGGAGTCTCCATGATCAGTGTTTCCGGGTCAAAACAGAAAAGAAATAGGGCAAAGATTTAGTGGGTAAAAGAACGGTGATTAGGGGGAGAGGAGATTAAATTGGGCTGGAAACAGGCCAAGAAACGGGCCTTTAGAATCAAAATGACGAAGTTTAGGCAGATTTTTTAAAACATGAAAGCAAAAAATAGGCACTAAGATTTGTCTTATAGCTTACTAATACAATAATTATAATATGAAGAATACTTCGAAAGGAAAGACACGATACGAAGAAAGTATGCATATTCATAAACAAAACATAAACTAATGATATGAGAGTAATTAAAGATAGTATTTTTACTTGGGGCTTTTTATATTAACACAATCGTGCTACTAATAACGCCTTGGAACGTATCTGAAGAGAGCTCCGAATCATTCACGATTCACCTTGATCAACTGGAACTGTCATAGTGAAATGAAATGTAAATAACTCAAAGTGATAGTCGTCTTTAAAAAAACATTAATATATTTCTTCTGTTGGCCAAATACCTAAATTTAAATTTATTATTACTATTTTATAATTCTTTTAATTTACTTCTGTGGTCAAATGGTCTAAGGTAATGGTTCTCGAACTTTTTCAGGCAAACATTCCCCCCTTGGGTCTATAAACAAATTCTCAATGCTCTTTTTATACCAATGCTCTTATTATAGTCTATAAAAGGCAATTTTCAAAATAGCAATTTGCAGGACCAAACAAAAAACACATTAAACTTAAAAAAGGCCCATTAATTCAGAAACAAATTAAATATTTTAGTATAACCAACCAACCAACAACGATTTATTAAATTTTGCCCAGTGATAGCAGTTTTTCAAAGACTGGTAATAACATATCAAGTCTCTTAGATACCATAATCTATTGAATACGGTATTTCACTCTTCAGTAATTAATTATTAATGCGATGTATGGGCTTGATTAAGTGGTACCAGTTTCCCAATGTCTGGTTTAAAGTCACTTAGCGGGAGTCTAAGTTCACCCCCTCTGGAGAACCCCTGCCCCACCCTTTGCCATTTAGCGTCCCTTAATTTAACTCCATCACCCCTCAAAAGGCGGTACAACCCACTTTGTGAAACACTGGTCTAAAGCTTCCTGTCGGGTGTCCCGAGGTTGGTTTTTCTTAAGGCTCTTACCGCTCTTCCTCCATTCAAATGCAGGCACACATCTTCCTAAATACAACCTTTCTCATCCCTACAACATTAAAGTTATTAGTATATAATATGCGTTCAACCATAACTGGTATTAAGACGTGGAGCTAATAAATACATAAAATTTAATTTTAATTTATTTGAGGTAATTAACGTGCACTTTTTTAACCGTTTGATGATGTCAGAGCATGATTTAGAAACTAACTTAAATCTATAAAAGACACAAAAACCAGTATCAAGGCGTTGATTCATCACTGTGAAAAGGTAAACACACATTTCACCAACAATTATACATGTTTCAGACATGCCAGGAATCGTACCTGGACCCTTAACTCAGTAGAAAGACACGCTACCAACTTAGATAAGGTGTCGGGCAATCAACAAAAATAAACCGCTGTGGTGGACACTTGGAAAGGCCTTCAGAAGGTTAGTGTCGATAATTTCACTGAAAAATGGATCAGATACCATAGATCTGTGGGATTCTCGCGATTTACACGTCATTGATAATTATTTTAATTTTTTAGCACCACGTCTTACAACCCGTTCGGGTTATACGCCTATGCACTAATTACGCTAGTGGTTTTATGGATTAGAAAGGTTATATCTAGTGAAAGTGTACCCCATTTGCGTGGCTGGACCATTTTGTAAAATCCACCCTCAGTACACCTAACTGAGATTTGAACCTCAAGCTCCCCGTCAACAGCAGTCTAGTCTACTGCAAGAGTAGCGCTTTTGACCACGAGGCAACCACAGTGGGTTATATCTTATAATTGTGGCATGCGGTGAGGTACGATATGCAATCAATGTTCACCTAAAACAGTTTATGACCCTGCTGTAGACTCTAGTACGTAATGTCTGCTACCTAAAATAGTTTATGACCCTTCTGTAGACTATAGTACGTAATGTCTGCCACCTAAAATAGTTTATGACCCTTCTGTAGACTATAGTACGTAATGTCTGCCGCCTAAAACAGTTTCTGACCCTGCTGTAGACTCTAGTACGTAATGTCTGCCGCCTAAAACAGTTTCTGACCCTGCTGTAGACTATAGTACGTAATGTCTGCCACCTAAAACAGTTTCTGACCCTGCTGTAGACTATAGTACGTAATGTCTGCCACCTAAAACAGTTTCTGACCCTGTTGTAGACCCTAGTACGTAACGTCTGCCCCCTAAAACAGTTTATGACCCTGCTGTAGACCCTAGTACGTAACGTCTGCCACCTAAAACAGTTTCCGACCCTGCTGTAGACCCTATTAAGTAACGCCTGCCCCCTAAATAAGTTTCTGACCCGGCTATAGACCCTAGTACGTAACGTGTGCCACCTAAACGGTTTCTGACCCTGTTGTAGACCCTAGTACGTAATGTCTGCCACCTAAAACAGTTTCTGACCCTGCTGTAGACTATAGTACGTAATGTCTGCCACCTAAAATAGTTTATGACCCTTCTGTAGACTATAGTACGTAATGTATGCCACCTAAAATAGTTTATGACCCTTCTGTAGACTCTAGTACGTAATGTCTGCCACCTAAAATAGTTTATGACCCTTCTGTAGACTATAGTACGTAATGTCTGCCGCATAAAACAGTTTCTGACCCTGCTGAAGACTCTAGTACGTAATGTCTGCCACCTAAAATAGTTTATGACCCTTCTGTAGACTATAGTATGTAATGTCTGCCACCTAAAACAGTTTCTGACCCTGCTGTAGACTCTAGTACGTAATGTCTGCCACCTAAAATAGTTTATGACCCTTCTGTAGACTATAGTACGTAATGTCTGCCACCTAAAATAGTTTATGACCCTTCTGTAGACTCTAGTACGTAATGTCTGCCGCCTAAAACAGTTTCTGACCCTGCTGTAGACTATAGTACGTAATGTCTGCCACCTAAAACAGTTTCTGACCCTGCTGTAGACTATAGTACGTAATGTCTGCCACCTAAAACTGTTTCTGACCCTGCTGTAAACCCTAGTACGTAACGTGTGCCACCTAAAACAGTTTCCGACCCTGCTGTAGACTATAGTACGTAATGTCTGCCACCTAAAACAGTTTCTGACCCTATTGTAGACTCTAGTACGTAATGTCTGCCATCTAAAATAGTTTATGACCCTTCTGTAGACTATAGTACGTAATGTCTGCCACCTAAAATAGTTTATGACCCTTCTGTAGACTCTAGTACGTAATGTCTGTCGCCTAAAACAGTTTCTGACCCTGATGAAGACTCTAGTACGTAATGTCTGCCACCTAAAATAGTTTATGACCCTTCTGTAGACTATAGTACGTAATGTCTGCCACCTAAAACAGTTTCTGACCCTATTGTAGACTCTAGTACGTAATGTCTGCCACCTAAAATAGTTTATGACCCTTCTGTAGACTATAGTACGTAATGTCTGCCGCATAAAACAGTTTCTGACCCTGCTGAAGACTCTAGTACGTAATGTCTGCCACCTAAAATAGTTTATGACCCTTCTGTAGACTATAGTACGTAATGTCTGCCACCTAAAATAGTTTATGACCCTTCTGTAGACTCTAGTACGTAATGTCTGTCGCCTAAAACAGTTTCTGACCCTTCTGTAGACTATAGTACGTAATGTCTGCCACCTAAAATAGTTTATGACCCTTCTGTAGACTATAGTACGTAATGTCTGCCGCCTAAAACAGTTTCTGACCCTGTTGTAGACTCTAGTACGTAATGTCTGCTGCCTAAAACAGTTTCTGACCCTGCTGAAGACTCTAGTACGTAATGTCTGCCACCTAAAACTGTTTCTGACCCTTCTGTAGACTATAGTACGTAATGTCTGCCACCTAAAATAGTTTATGACCCTTCTGTAGACTCTAGTACGTAATGTCTGCTGCCTAAAACAGTTTCTGACCCTGCTGAAGACTCTAGTACGTAATGTCTGCCACCTAAAATAGTTTATGACCCTTCTGTAGACTATAGTACGTAATGTCTGCCACCTAAAATAGTTTATGACCCTTCTGTAGACTATAGTACGTAATGTCTGCCGCCTAAAACAGTTTCTGACCCTGTTGTAGACTCTAGTACGTAATGTCTGCTGCCTAAAACAGTTTCTGACCCTGCTGTAGACTATAGTACGTAACGTCTGCCACACATTATAAAACAACACTCCAAAAGAAAACAGTTTTTTTTTATGTTTTATTTTTCATTAACTGGACCTTTTTTTTTCCCACCCAGCCAGACCATCCACATTTAATTTCACTAATGTGGTAGGACTGGGTAATCTAGAATTAAGAAGAGATATACCCTCATTGGTATGGAGGGGGCGTTGTAAGTCAATTAGTAAGAAACAGTCTCAGTATACACCGCGTGGATACGAGCTTCGACCTCCCCGTCCCACCAAACAAGAATAGACACGTCTGGCGTTCAGTCCGTGTGCTTGTTGATACGGTTTCCATTTTTCACATTAACAAAAATTTAGCAAACATCTCTTCCCTATAGATGTAATACTAGTTTCTTAACAAAGGAAAAATGGCGCCAACCTGTTGTATTAAACTAAGCATTGAAAGGTGGATAGGAGGGCATGGCCTAACTAAACACCAGGACACTGTAAGCTTTAAATAGGAGAAAAATTAACAAAACACAAGATAAGAAAGAAAAATTAGCAGAAAAGGAGAATAGAAATAAAATGGTGGAAGATAATGTCCAATCTGTGTTTTACTATCTTCTGCTGCTGATGTACCCTGAAAATTACATAATTATTACATCATGTTTTGTTGTGTTTTAGCTGTGAACTTTGAGGGCTACAATTTTCTGGTAAGTGTGTAGGACTTGCTCTTATATCCTCCTTTAAATGTTTAATTTAATACTAGTTTGTGACTTATCTGTATCTGTAGAGATATTAGTGGCCTTTGTTATCCTTTCTTTTAGTCCACAATCCTATTTTGGTCACGGTTCAGTCGTAATGAACAAAATACTCATTAATTGAGGCTTTTGTCGGACCTTTAAAACGCAATGGTCAAGAAGAAATCTCTGTCAATACGACTGGGTAATTTTGCTGATACGAACAACTGTGAAACACACAGAATCCCAAAGAGAAAACAGAAACTATAAAAAATATTGCTGAAACCCGAAATGGTTCGTCAACAAAATGTCCCTAGCATATACTTCCCCAAAAATTTTGTTTCAAAGCTTTTCTCCGTACCCCTCATCTTTCCTCTCGTTTTTTCCTACCCCCTCTCCCGACCTCTGCACTCTCTTTTGTTTAAACAAGCTAACTAAACAAAAGAGGAACGCAAACCGTGGAATAAAAGTAGAAATCTTGCAGGTCGCGTCCATAGCACGACCGTGTGTATAAACCTCCTTTTATCATGGATTTTGTGGACTGTAAATAAAGAACTTGGAGAAAAACTGTTTTCAGAAACATTAATACGTCGTGAGACAGTTGAAGAAAATAATATTTTTATACATTTATTTACTATAAAATGTGTTATAGATATGAGTTTCTATGTAAACCGAAAACAGACCATCCAGATAAATGCTCAGGTTGATGAGATATTATATTTAATTAGAGAATAGTAAATTATATCAAAAAATGTTCTAGCCAACAGATATGCATATTTTTATGTCGCAATAAAAATAGTATTTTAGAGGTCATACAAAATAAATGTATTCATTAACATTGAGAAAGTATAATTAGATGTATTTTAAATTAGTAAGAATAGACATCGTTTGTCAAATGTAAAATATACATTAAAATAAATCAACTCTCATGAATAATATAAATATTGAATAGGTTCCTTCTTATGGTGATTCTAGTGTGGCAATTAACCCTCAGACCAGCTTCGGTGGGCGCATGGTCTAAGGCGCTACTCTTGTAGTAGACTAATCTGCCGATGACGGGGAGATTGAGGATCGAATTTAGGTCGGGTGTACTTGGGATGGTTTTCCAAAATTATTCTCCACTCTCCCTACAAGCCAATGCGGGTACATTTCATATAAACAAGACCCTTTAATCCCTAAAATCACTAGCGTAATTAGTACATTAGCATATAACCCAAACGGTTAGTAAAACGGTTACCTGGTGGTCTAGGGGTAAGGTGTCAAACTTCTGTGCTGGGGGTCCGGGGATCAATCCCTGGCCCCGGCACAGATTTACCTGATTGCCAAACCCTTCCTTCACCTCTGACAAGACGTGTATTAATCACAACTTATGAATGTGTGGAATGCCAGGCCTCCACCGTGGTTCGGATCTCAAGTTAAACTGTAAGTCCTCCATTTCATCTCACATCCCTACCATTACACATTAGCGTAAGTGTGAACAGGTAGTAAGACGCGGTGCTTATAACAATAACAATAACAATAACAATAACAATAATAATTGTTTATGATTTATTTTTATTATTGTTTATTTTTTATTATTATTATTATTATTATTATTATTATTATTATTATTATTATTATTATTATTATTATTATTATTATTATTATTATTATTATTATTATTATTAAAACGTGGTGCCGAAAAATACTAACCCTCTAGGGCTACACTTAATAAATTTACTTTTAGATGCCATTGGATATTCTTTTAACCAAGGGGTAAAGTGTCTGAGACCAAGTGTGAAGTGTGTCCTGACCTTGATTAATCGACCCTTGTAGAGCAGAGTTCCTTTGTTCAAGAACTAGTTTTAAAATATGTCACTGTCCTGGTGGTCATTTGGCCTCATCTGGTTCTGAACTAGTCTTACCGAAGATTGACAATTTGTCCAGTATTAATAATGACATTGAATTTAGCTTGCTACTTGTATAAATGTTCACACGGGCAAAGGCATTTCTATCGCGATAGACTGTGTTGCCTGTGACAGGTAGGCTAGTGTTCGAATTCCATATTTAGTGGACTAACTATGTTCTAACTAAAAGGTTTTTACAGGTAGATGTGGGTAGATTTCCTGTAATTTTACCTTTTTTACCCCTACCCCGTTAGAATAGTGATACGATAGCCAGGATGGCTAGTAAGATATAATGGACACAAGCTAATTAACGTGATCTTTTTAAAGCTAGACCTTTATCACATATGACTTACAAACTAACTTAACCTAAGACAAAACAATACTAGTATACATCACTATTGTAACGCCAGTAACTGTTTTGTCTGTTAATGAGGAAGTACAAATTCACAAAAAAAATTTTTAACCTGAAGAATGAACTGTAGTAGAAATTATTTGACCGAAACCTTAGCACAGTCGGTAGCGTGTCTGTCTACTGAGCTAAGGGTTCCGGTTTAGATCCATACCATAGCTGAAAAAATTATCATTGATGAGTTGTGGGCTTTCCCTTTCACAGAGACGAACCAAAGACTGGGTGTTTGGTCTTTTATAGATTTAAGTTAATTTATAAATCATGTTTTAATATAATCAACCATTTCCGAAAGTGCGATCTCTTAATAGATCTCTGGTCCACATATGGTACCACCTATTTTACATTTATTTAATTGTATATATACAATAAACTAATTACTAGGTAAATTTAATTTTTGGGGTTATGTTTCTATTAAAGATAGATTAACACTACCAACTTAATATTTGGAATTGTTTTGAATCATCTTTGATTTTATTGTTGTTTAAATCAGAGGTAGCACGTATTTTGTACCACCTCCCATTTGTGTTGTTAGAAGTTTTTTTGCTTAAGAGTTTATACAAATCTATTTTGGAAGCATAAATGGTAGTTTTACATTCATAAACGCCTTAGCTTAGTTATTTCACCGTAACAATTTTTTTAAATATTTTAAAAGTTGAATTTAGTGAAATTATGTCATTGCTAACACCTAGGCCTAACCTAAAATATAACCTTATTTCCAAATTTGAAATAATGAACTTTATTTTTACTACTAAATGTAAAAAAGAAGGCTAACTTGTGTATGTGGATATATTATGATTAAAAAATAAATTAATATACGAGTAATTATATTTAACTTAATGTTACTGTATTATATGTCAAAAATACAAGCAGCATTAAAACCAGATTTGCAGTTGTTCAATATAAAACATATAAATTTATCAAGAACAAATCTAATGTTATCGTTTTTTATTCTCTTCTAACATAAACCACAAAATACTAATTTTAGGCATAATGTTTTTTGTTAGGTCTTCATAACCTTACAAAATAATTACAACAATGATCACTATATGTCTATGTTAGTCAATCAGATGATAGATGGTTTAGCTTCAAGTAAAAATCTGGATTCTCATCTGGGAGACTTTACAAAATGAAACAAAACAGATGCCCTTGCAATTGTAGAAAACGCAAATGTTTGTCCAATGTAGGTATCTATTTGCCAATTTTTGGCACAAGGCGTAGAGGCGCATTTTGCAGTACCAAATAAGTAATGAAAAGGATCATGCTGAAGTGTGAAGCATGTTATATAGCATTGTTCAAAACATGCTTCCTCACCTATAGCATAAGAATATTTCATAATTTTAAATGTGACTATAAGCTCTGTGTTCCTTGTACAACGTACAACAATTGTTTTAAAAATTAAAATATATGTACATTGAGTATTTTCCTTATTTTGTTAAACAGTAAACTCAAACAATCATAATTATATTCTGAAAATTGAAAAAGACACCTGGACACGGGAATTGAACCCAGGACCTTTGGCTTAGTACGTTTAGTCGGGTTCGATTCTCGTGTCCAGGTATCATTTTTCGATTTTGAGAATATGATATCTAGATGGTGTAATTTCCACTAATAGCATAAATAATAGCTTTGGCTAATTAATCCTTAATCATAATTATGTTTTGAATATAAATATATGTTGGTTAAGAAACACATTGAGAGTAAAAAAACAATCACATGTTGTCATTTCCCTTGATCAGCATTATTTTTCTTATTATTATTCAATATTAATTGCAGTGGTCCAGCATGTGGACCAGTGAACACAGGCTGTTGGTCACGTCCTATATGGCCACTGGTCCACATATGGAGCACTTCTTAGAAATCAAAGTAATAGTGCGATTTGTGTTTTGAGGTTCTTGAGTGGTTCCTTAAATACCCTAGATGTGTAAGATCAAGAAAAGAAAATTGTTGCCAATAAAGTAGTCTTTTGCCCTATAAATGGTTTAAATATTCTAAATATCTAAAAAAAAAGGAATCAGATAAAGAAAAGTGAATAAAAGGTAACTTAGCCTTGACCGCTGATCTATGTAGCTGCATTGTGATATCCTTCTTCCACTCTCAGTTCTAGAAGTAATTGCAATGAGTAATAATTTTAAACTGCTGAACACGACTCATATCAGGCTTCAAGGACATAACAACTTAAGTAAAACGAATATCCGAAGAAGATAGTATCAGGAGTAAACCAGTCTCCCACTATAATAATAACAGGCATTTGAGACCAAGATTTATCTGAAAAACTACGATGCCCAAATTCATGCTCTAATACTTCCATAAGGTAACTACGAAAACAAAATAAATAATGAGCTTACAAAGTAGGTACACCCCAGGGCTCTAACCATACCTTAGTGACAGGTTGTCATATTTCGCTAAGTACAACTGAAACAAAAATATATTAGTATAAGTAAATATAAAACAATGTAAACATGCAAGGTATTCTATCGATATGTGCAATCACATTAATCTAAAAGATACTGGATGATATCCTCTCAAGGACTACTATTTATACGAATTTGAGCAGTGGTTTGATACGTATGTGGGATCCCCTGGTGTATTTCACAAGCTCCTGGTTAAAAGCATCATTGGCTGCGCTGGACCTGCAAGACAGAAGCGTCTTGCCAGCTGAGAGTGTTAGGCTGATATTGTGTTTGAGAGAATAGTTATAATAGCAGCCCTTATCCTCTTAATATGGTTTTTAACTTAATAAATGAAACAGGTGAAATGGTGCTTTTATGAAATACAAACTATATATTATATTTCTGGGATTGGTGAAATCTAATGAGAACTAAGTGATCATGTTAAGGCTCTCGTGTGGATGGATTTTATTTCTCTCCTGAGAAGTTGGAAGGTGGTAGTTACCAGGAATTATGGTGAACTGCGCTAATCTACGTGAGTTGACCTTGTTAAACAGAATAGCCATCGATAGAACATTGTGTTCATATGGACCTTTAGTGTTTTTTGAGGTCTACGACCTCCACCCCAGTTACTTCCTACATAAATTGATACATTCTGTACAAGACCAAGGTATAAACTAGATGGCGGGGTAATGTTATGTAAACAAGAGTCCTGCCAGGTGTAGAATACACGTGCCAGTAACACCTGGAATTGCAATGAAATCACACTCATTATTTACAAGATGGCACACTGGATGTAAGGAGAAAGGGAATAGAAACAATCCACAGACCGACAACAGGAGACAATAAAACATAAAAATATTTCTCATTTTAATTTATTTGCCGTGAGAAGAGAAGCCCCAGTTTAAGCAAATAAGAAAATGTCTGATAAGAGTGGAATCAATCTTGGGACGCTTATCACAGTAGGCAGACCAGCTATATACTTCACTCAAGTCGTAAATTAAAGAGAATGGAATAAATAAATTATTTGTTTATCACGTCGAATTACCCATGGGGCCATACTTATTTAAACTTCTCAAATAAAATAATGATTCTAGATGGAAATAACTTAAGAAATGCTATTTTTTGTACAGTACACTCACCCAGGATTGGAACCCAAAGGTTCTGGCAAACTAGACTGGATACATTTTATATGGGTCAATTTCATATTCAGACTAAGTACACCTTAAGTGTGGTGATATAGTAAATACAAGACGAAACCTACCTAGACCAGAATGGAATGGGTATGTTTCAAACAATAACCTGGCCCATTCCATTCTGGTCTAGGTAGGTGTTGTCCTGTATTTAGTATAGCACCACACTTGAGACGTACTAAGTCTGACTATGAAACTGGCCCATTCCATTCTGGTCTAGGTAGGTGTTATCCTGTATTTAGTATAGCACCACACTTGAGACGTACTAAGTCTGACTATGAAACTGGCCCATTCCATTCTGGTCTAGGTAGGTGTTGTCCTGTATTCAGTATAGCACCACACTTGAGACGTACTAAGTCTGACTATGAAACTAGCCCATCCCATTCTGGTCTAGGTAGGTGTTGTCCTGTATTTAGTATAGCACCACACTTGAGACGTACTAAGTCTGACTATGAAACTAGCCCATCCCATTCTGGACTAGGTAGCTGTAGTTCTGTATTTATTATAGCACTGAACTTGAGGAGTGCTAAGTCTGACTATGAAACTGGCCCATTCCATTCTGGTCTAGGTAGGTGTTGTCTTGTGTTTAATATAGCACCTCACTTGAGACGTACTAAGTCTGACTATGAAACTGGCCCATTCCATTCTGGTCTAGGTAGGTGTTGTCTTGTATTTAGTATAGCACCACACTTGAGACGTACTAAGTCTGACTATGAATCTGGCCCATTCCATTCTGGTCTAGGTAGGTGTTGTCCTATATTTAGTATAGCACCACACTTGAGACATACTAAGTTTGGCTATGAAACTGGCCCATCCCATTCTGGTCTAGGTAGGTGTAGTTCTGTATTTATTATAGCACTGAACTTGAGGAGTGCTAAGTATGATTATGTTCACATTACACTATTCACATTGGCAAACAGTTGCGTTTCACCCTCTTACACCACTCCTTTCCTTGTACTAATTAGCCCCCTTGAGAGTGAAGTGTCGATATTCAACCAAACAGTAGCGTCAATTCTTTTATTTATTATTCTATCATCATTTTACTGTGACTACATTCAAATAGATTTTATATAGCCTCTTCTAAAGTTCCTTCGTGCTTTTAACGAATCAAATATAAAGTTTATTTAATTAAAATATACAAAGTTATTTGGTAGTCACAGTTTGCAGTCTGGAAACTTTCCTTCTTTAATCTTGGTTAAGAACTTCTACTAAACTTTAAAGTAATCCGAAAATGTGTGTTTGCACAATTAAACCCGAGGTATATTTACGTTAAAATCGTATTGTGGCAAGAGGAATGATTAATATAACATTGAAAGTTTGTTTAGATTGTTTTAAAAAAAAGCTTTTATGAATACATAATTATCTAATACATTCAAAAACTTGTATTGACACCGCAAAAATATATTTTATATAGTGTTTCACACTGAGTCCTGGTACCCGTTCGGCCTATTCACATAAATTAAATGCGCTGGTAGAATAAGGATGAAGAAAATATACATGTATAGATAATGTACCCGCATTTGGGTAGAGTGGTGTCTTTCAGACTGTGGTACGCATCCTTTTAGCGGTAATGGAATGATTTCAGGACGTATAAAATACACCACCGAGTTTTATTAATCATTAAATAATTAATAATAAAAGCGAGTTTTCTAAACAAGTCAGTGCATATTTTGATGGGATGTTATTTAATTTTATAGGCCTTTCTTTCCCTCTGATGCGGCTGTGTTTAACGTATCACAAAAAGGTTATTTAAACTTTGAAAAAAAATTACTACCTAAATTTATTTTATCTACAAAGTTTATATATAGGCCTACACATTTCCAAATACTTTAGAAAACACCTATTAATTCTTAATAAACATTGGCCTGGCCAAGCTCATAGGAGTTTACTGATCTTTTAATTATTGTGGGAAGGGGGTTGGAGAAGGAGGTGGGGCGGATCGGGAGGTTACATGTCAGTTGCGGACTGAGGTTGTAGCGGACACAATAAATAACTGGTGGTCACTGTGGACGAGAGTGGTCAGGTGTTTGCGTGTTGGTAGCGAACAGCATTTGCGGTTTGGGGGGGGGGGGAGAAGGTGGCGAAAGCTATCATGAAGTATGTATGTATTTTATATCATAGGATGGTTGCATGGGATCAAACAGAATATATATATTTTTTGTGCTGTCTATTGAATGGTTTGACGCATAGCTAGGCATGTTTGAAAGTTCATGCAGAACATTTCATTCTTTGCTTTGGTTCTGTTTATTTTTTATTTATTCTTATTTATTGATATTTTATGCTATAACCCAGGTGTGTTAAAGTTAATGCAGCACAGTATGTTCTTTGTATTTTTATTTGTTGGTTTTCCATTGCCATGTGTTTTTAGCAAATCAAATAAATTTTGTGTTGCAGCTGAGTGCTTGGAGACACTTCTTAAGGTCCTTGCAATTTCTGAAAATTTTCAAAATATTGTTAATCTTCTGGTCTCTTGTAGTTTCTGTTTTTCTTCTCTTTGAGCCTGGCTCAATACTTTCATATTGCCTTTTTTGAAAGCAGCTTCATAGACATCTTCTTTCAATGTCTGCACAATCTTGAAATTATTCGGCTGTTTCTTACCTATGCTTGAGTTGAGCTTGTGGTTCCATCCTTCCAAGGCATTGTTCGTTCGATGCCTCAGACCTGAGATGTTCCACGTTTTAATAGGGATGTTGTGATTCTGTAGCCACTGGTCAGTGAAATAGTCCAAGAAAGTTGTTAAACTTTCGTTTTGAGGAGCATCAGTCATGATAATAATCCATCCTTCATCGATGTAGTCTTGAGGTATCAGATATGACGTTGCACACATCTTAAGCATTTTGCGAACAGATTCATTGTTTTTGAAGTCAAATGTCAATCCATAAGCTTGAATTTTTCACCATAGGCACTGAATAAAATTAAAATTACAGGTAGATATTTAAAAGTTTGTTAACTCCTCGTTCAAATATTGCATAGGTGCAATCTCAAAGTCAATCTAAATCAATTCTGAATTCCACTGTGGATAACAGTTATAGACTGATCGAATGAGTCTACTAAGTAAGTACTAAGTAAGTACTAAGTAAGTCTACTAAATTAGTGATCCTTTCCCTATCCGGAAGCAATGCATATACTACGGGAAGCACTCTAGTTTCTTCTGCTGTGCTGCCGAGATCAACATGAAAGGTGTAACGCTGTTTAAGATTGCTGTGGACCGCTGCTAAATGTCCCGTCAAAGAAAAAGGTTTTCGTCACTTGTAGAATTTTTTTTTTCTTCACCTGCAAAAATGAGCAGTCTCTTCCCCTCCACTGTTTGATCATATTTTAAGAAATTTGAAGTGTCTGGTAGTGCCAGTATATCTTCTGGGAAGTGGATTTCCTCACTTCATGTGGGATTCTGCTCGGTTACCAGTGCTTACCTTCGTAGTTCGCATGGTTTAATTTTCAAGTTGTTGTATTTTGGCATCGTAGTAATAAAGTCGTAGCCCTGAGTGTAGAGATCCTTCATTTCATATTTGAAAATTTCGTTTACGGGAACAAACCAACACGTAACGGATCCGACAACTGGGCACCACTATCTGGGCATGTCCAACTGGTGCTTGCAAATTGAGCACTGGGAAGACTGGGCACCAAGACAACTGGGCACCATCATCTGGGCACGTCCAACTGAGTGCTTGCAAACTGAGCACTGGGAAGACTGGGCGCCAATACAACTGGGCACGGCCAACTGGGTGCTTGCAAACTGAGCACTGGGAAGACTGGTTGCCAATACAACTGGGCACCACCACCTGGGCGCGGCCAACTGGGTGCTTGCAAACTGAGCACTGGGAAGACTGGGTGCAAATACAACTGGGCACCACCATCTGGGCGCGTCCAACTGAGTGCTTGCAAACTGAGCACTGGGAAGACTGGGTGCCAATACAACTGGGCACCACCATCTGGGCGTGTCCAACTGAGTGCTTGCAAACTGAGCACTGGGAAGACTGGGTGCCAATACAACTGGGCACCACCATCTGGGCGCGTCCAACTGAGTGCTTGCAAACTGAGCACTGGGAAGACTGGGTGCCAATACAACTGGGCACCACCATCTGGGCGTGTCCAACTGAGTGCTTGCAAACTGAGCACTGGGAAGACTGGGCGCCAATACAACTGGGCACCACCACCTGGCGCGGCCAACTGGGTGCTTGCAAACTGAGCACTGGGAAGACTGGGTGCCAATACAACTGGCACCACCATCTGGGCGCGTCCAACTGAGTGCTTGCAAACTGAGCACTGGGAAGACTGGGCGCCAATACAACTGGGCACCACCACGTGGGCGCAGTCAACTGGATAACTGGGCACTGGGAAGACTGGGCACCAAGACAACTGTACCCCAGGCTCATTTAACAAAAATAATGTTATAATGTTAGGTTAGGTTTGGTTAGGTTAGATACATCTTTACGTGTATTATTTTGCACAAAATTGTTATTTTTAATGGTTTTGGGATATAAAATAATTTTCAAAATTTTATTATATCATGTAGTCTAACTTTATAAATATACACAAAATAAATTTTCTTATAAAGAACTTTTTCAAACAATTCTAAGACTGAATACTTAAGTAAAAACAATTATTACGCTTTTACACTGGCACCCAGTTGCCTTGGTGACCAGTTTTATCAGTGCCCAGTTCGCAAGCACCCAGTTAGTCACACCTGGTTGGAGGTGCCCAGATGGTGGTACCCATTTTTCCTAAATCGGAGGTGTTAGCATTAAAAAAAATCATGTTACCAACCAAACAGAACTAATTTCTTATAACAATTAATTCCATGAATCATAAAAATAAGTTGCTTAGTCAATGAAGGGCTCAAAACGTAAATGCTCATTTCTCCATAAAAACCTTTTTAATTTCCTTTATGTTAAATGAATGTCTCATTTGAGCATATTATTCGAGTGCAAACACGTGAACCCTCCTCTACCACCCAGCCTCGTCTTACACCGTTAGCAAAGATCTTTGTCAACTGCTTACAAGGCTGACTCTACTCAGAAGACCGAAGTTCAAGCCCCTACAAGAAGAACTGAAGACCATTTTTAGTTATATAGTTTAGCACCACGTCTTACTACCTATTCGGATTCTACTCATAAGTACTGATTACGCTAATGGATTAGGAATGGGTAAGATTGAATTTAGAGGAAGTGAGCCTGCATTTGCATGGATGGAGAGTATACAACCACTTAGGATAATCACTCCAGTTCACCCGACCAAGATTCTAACCTTGATATTCCCATCCTCAGCAGTCTAGCTCAACACCAACCTAGCGCGTTAACCAATTACACCACCAAGGTGGGTAGTTTTTAGTTAACAATTCATTGGTCTTTCCTTTGGCCAATTGAATACTTTCGAGTTTCTATTACTTTCATCTACTCATCTTTGTCAAATTATATACCTAAGTTTTCCTACGAATGGACATTTGGAGTATAAACACATTTTTTGGTCTGCAATGATAATATTTTACAATATTATTGATGTTATTTATAGTTCTTGATAATAACTATCAAAAGTGTTAGTTGAATATCACATTACTTGAAGAATAAATGCGTGGAAGTAGATCTAAAGGGACTTTTCCTCGTTGTCAAATATGGCAATTTTTAAGAACATTTGTGGTGTAGCTTAGAAGAATAATTTAAAACACACATGTCCTAAGATATCCTATTTCTTTCTCCCCCTCTCTCTCGTTTAAATTATTTATTATTTTCATTACGTCTAATTGCCCGACCAGGCTATGCACATTTAACCACGATTATGGAGCGGAGATAGTTAAGGTAGAATATTAGAGTGGAGAAAAATTGGGGAAACCTTTATTAAAAAACCAAACACTCTCAATACACTCGGCCAGTATTAAACCCAGACCTCCTCGTCTATAACAAACCTGACTGACTATATGAGCCTGAGCCTGGACTTTAGTCTGCGTGCCCACCGATGCGGGATTATAGTTTAGATAAAGGTAAATGTTGTGTGTTGTGAACGACTTCACGTCTCTTAGAACAAAAACAAAATAGTGACCAGCCTCTTGGTCTAGCGGTCAGCACCTCTTGCTACCGATCTAGATGTACCGGGTTCGATTCTCGGTGGTACAATGGTTATTTTTCCCGAAATGGAACCTGCTGCTATGGTCACTATAGTCTTGTTAATTGAGCATAAAATAGGTTTAATATTTCCACTGTCTCACACCTTCATATTCAACATCATCTCATTGCGGGTACGGCGTGTAGACTAACTCCAAGGTGTACCCTGGGCAACGTTCTGTTTCACCAGAGCGGTTAAAAGTCCACATACAATGGGGACGGGCTTAGACCGAACTACTAAACACTCGGATTACACGAAATATCCGGAAAATTACTACATAATATCGTGTTTTTAAGTGTAAAAGTTATTTAAAATATATATTTAAATTACATAAAACCAAGATTATATAATAAATATAGACATATGAAGCACGTATGACGTCTGGTGTAATCTGGGGTTAATCTAGATGAAATACAGTGGTCTTTCGGTCCAGGTTAGTCATATGACGTTTGGCTTGGTTGTGAAAACATCCGTTAATATTACCTTTTTCTACTTTTGACTCACATTTCTACAGGTGTTCTGGGTCAAATGGATACTCTTTGGGAAGTGGTGGTGGATCAAAAACTAACCCAAAATAATGTTTGGAGATTTGCTCGTTTCAGCTAGCTTTTTGCGCAAACAGCAAAAAAAAAATGAAAACACGTTCTTCTGCAGAGGTCCTCTGTAATGGCTTACTACTACTACTATACTACTAACTACTACTACTACTACTACTACTACTACCATACTACTAACTATACTACTACTATATACTACTACTACTACAAACTACTAATAACTACTACTACTACTACTACTATACTATACTACTAATACTACTACTACTACACTACTACTAACTACTATACTACTAATAATAATAATAATAATAATAATAATAATAATAATAATAATAATAATATAATGATGATGAATGATGATGATGATGATGATGATATTAATAATAATATAATATTAATAATAATAATATAATAGTAATAATAATAATAATATTTACTCTAAGTTGGATCGGTTGTGCTGGAACTGTGTTTTGGCCTCTGCGTTCACCTATTTAACGCCATTACTTTTTTTGTATGGGTTCTCTCAAGCAAAAAGTGTATGAAATGCCTGTTAGTGACCTTTTTAATCATAGCGACAAAGGATAACGCAAGCGTGCGAAGAAACAACAGTCGCGCAATGTCGGTCTGTCACTGTTTTTTCATTGACGGTGCTTGTCTCCGAATTGGAGGCCGTCAATTTGAACAAAATAAATATTTTATTTAATGCCTACTTTTTTTTCTTTTTTTTTTGCTATTCACGCGAAAAGAAAACGAGAACTAGCAAATCTCCAAAATACATTTTGAGCTAGTTTTTTGATCCATTAACACTTCCCAAAGTTTAGCCATTGATCCGTAAACACCCTGTATATAAAATTTCTGTTCAATCGCCTGATAGTTACGTTATCCTTATCCTTATTATTATTATTTGTTCTGTCTTACGACGGTTCCATAACTTTTGTCAATGAACTTAGACCACCAATGCACCTTGTTCTTTGACTCCTCCTTGATCACCCAGAATTTTCTTATTTCCATCAAGATATCCAATATTTGAATCCTCCTTTTTGCTAAGCTCCTCTTCCCTTCCATGGCGTCGTGCAGAATCTAGTTCCTCCAAAAGATGTGTCCCCTCCAGATTGATTTGTACCGAAGAATCACATCTAAAATGGTTCTCTTCTCTCCCACTCATCTTAAGATATCTTCATTTCTCACCTTGTCTGTCCACGTTATCTTCTCAAGTATTCTCCAGCACTATATTGCAAAGCTCTCCGAGTATTTATTTTCCATCTTCCCATGCTAGATAAGGTTTGCGAAATTGAAAGGGAATCGCTTGACAGGCTTAGGTTAGATTTTAGGTTATGTCTGCACAGATGAAAGGAAGAGTTCTGTTTTAGTCAAGACGTCCTATCTCAGTTGGTCCAAAATACCTCCCATTTACTTAACTATTACCTTGCCAAATGTCCTATAGAGATTGTCCAAGTGGGTCTCTTTTCGGAGGGAGTGTGCCAAACATCGTACCCCAATACCAACAAATTATTAGAATTTAAGAATATAAATATCAGGTTCCATTTGTTTTTATTACTTATTACCACGTAGCCACGCCCGATTAAAAGTACGTTTACCCACTTCAGTGGCCACATGGTATAAGGCGTCACTCTCGCAATAGACAAGACCGCCAATGACGGGAGACCGTGTGTTCGATCCCAGTAGGTTAACTGAGGGTTGTTTTTCCTAAATTGTTTCCCATTTCTCTTTCAACTCAAATGCGGGTACACTTCATATCAATTTAACCTTCCTAATCCTTAAACCATTAGCGTATTAGTACATAAGCGTCCAGCCCAAACGGGTAGTAAGATGTGGAGGATGTGTACCGGCCCTATCGAGACTACTGTAGATATATTATCATACAAGACACTAACACTGCCCCTGAGACAGCCTCTAAGCCTTAAGGTAACCCCTATTAGACAATACATTGCGGTCTATTCTTACTATCGACTTTGGAACCTCCCTTCCTTAACCCCTTGCCCAACGCATCAACTGTTTCAATCTTCTAAAAGGGTTCGTATCAGCAATGGGACCCAGTAGGACTAATCAAACAAAATGGGTATGTGGGTACGGAGGTAGGGGTAGTATGGCGTACGAAGCAAACTCCCCACCTCCGCTATCCGCATCTCCGGCCCCCGTGACAAAGGGGATCAAACGAAACACGTGGGGAATGGTTGGAATTTCTCCAATTAGTGGTTATGGGATTACGTACGTCCCATCTTCCCTTTATGCTCTGTGCCAGATGAAATGAACGACATATTAAGTCTGCCTGCGTCTACCACTTCTCAACAATTTTGAAACAATTCCTTTTTTTGGTATGAAAAACCTAATATTTACTCTGAGATATCAGTTCATTAGTTCTAAAACAAACAACGTCGGGTATTTACCCTCAATACTTTTGTTGTTTTATAAGCAATTTATTAAAAAATATTACTAGATGTTTTAAGGCCTGAAGCGTTGTGGTTCATTTGATCCGTTGCTGTGTGCTGCGTAGGCGCACACCTATGTTTGTTTATTGTTGGTTTATTACGAACCGCGCTTTATTACTTTTCCAGCAACCCGCATTTTTACACTAATTAGTAAGTACCTAGGAGGACAGAATTCTGTAGTAGTCAACCCACGTTTTGGTGGAGAGTGGGAAACCATTGAGAAAAAAACATCTCAGTTCACCTGGCTGGGATTCGAAACCAAACCTTCCAGTGTCTGGCAGACCAAACAATATGAGACTGAAGCCTTGGTCCATGTACCTATGGTTTGTGTGTGTATCAGTTTAAATCGAAATAATAAATTTAATAATTTCCATTCAAATATGATTTGGTTGCCAAAATTATGTAAGCTTTACTCGCGTCGGTGAGAAAGCAGAATAAAATTAAATTTAAGCTAGCCTGGTTTTCAATGACAGTTGGTTAAGATTCTGATCAAATTCGGATGTACTGAAAGTGGCTTTTCCTAAATTATTTCCTCCTCTCCCTTCACGTAAATGCGGGTACACTTACTATAAAGATCCACCTTCTTCCTCTATACCCTATTAGTATAACTATTCGTATAGCCTAAGCGAGTGATAAGAAGTGACGCAAACAAAAAAGGTTAATTTTATTGTTTGCTTTAGAAAATAGCACGATTTATTAAGATACAAATGAAAAACCATCATTCAAAGGGTGCTTTGTTTGTACTGCAACAGAGACAAACCGCCCCTAAATACAAATCGTTAACCAATAAATGGAACGTTCTGTACGATACTTATTGCCTGCTGAACTCTGGAAAATCCCTTTCTAAAATACTACAACCATCAAAGTGTCTGGAAGGTAGAAATACTCGTACTTTTTAGAACAAAGAGAGTGGCAAGCTAGGGAACAAATCTTGACAGGAGAGAAATTATTAAACCAATACCCTACCATTTCTTTTTTTATACCCAAGGTATGTAATTGTTGTGTCGGAAAGTTTGTGACGGATGGCTCTCGATATATTTTATGGTGTAGAAAAAGCACAAAGATTTAATTGATATTGTTTATTTTTTACCATAAACAATATAATTAATTACTGTTGAGTCACTTGAATAGTTTTTTTCTTACTGGCTATTGTATTGTAAAAAAATTGGAAATATTGTCTTTCAAAGTCACATAAAAAATTGATAATTTTTAGCACCGCGTCTTACAAGCCATTCGTCCTATATGCTTATGTACTAATTACGCTAATGGTTTTAGTGATAAAGAATGTTATATCTATAGGAAGTGTACTCACGTTTGCGTTGAGGGAGCGTGGAAATCCATTTTGGAAAAAAAACTTCAATACATACGACTGAGATTCGAACCTCGAACTCCCCATCACCGGCAGTCTAATCTACTGAGAGAGTAGCACCTTAGACCATGCGGCCACCAAATTGGGTTAAAGTGTTGTTAAATAGTGTGAATGTTTTAGTTAAAATTATTCTGTTTTAATACTGATTATTACCAGAAGAGTTAATTTTTTTTAATCTGATTTGAACAATTTTTACTGTTGTGTAATTTTTACTTTCTCTTGACCCCTATATGGGAGAAGTATTGTGATCGCCATAGAAATCGAACTAGAAATTTTGATAAATGTCAATGTTTCATAGCCCCCTGAAACCAAAAAGTTGTTTTTTGGGTTGCCGTCTGTCTGTATCTCCAACTAGAGCCGAAACCATTTTACCGGTCGGGCTAAGACTTGTTATTTAGGGTTTTCTTAGGGTCCCCCCGAGGTGTTTTAGGAATTAAATATCCATCCCTAAAATTAAGAGTACGTTACTGAAGGGCAATACGAAAAAAAATCGATTTTCTCAAAATTCGCTAAAACTATTTGATTATATTTTGTATCTAGGCAGTTTTTAACATTAATAAAAAATGGCTATTTTAATTTCCATGAAAATAACTTTGAGATTATTTTACCTATGCAGAAGTTTCCAATTTTGATCATATCTCTATGACTATTTGAGATATGAAATAATATATCATTTTAAATATTAAGAACTATTAAATATAAAACTCCCTACACCTCTTTTAAATAAAAAATTTATGAGCTATAAGCCAATATTTATTTTTTAATCAAGTCTTTAAAATTAAATTGATGTTTATGCTATTTGTTGGACAAAGATACTCCTCTTTTTTTCAATATTTCTGTGTATATAATTAAATGTATTCTATTTGGTAGGGTGTTTATGCAACAGTGTATATTATTTTTTCACAAATTTTACTGGTTTTTGGTAAATGTCTTTATTTTACGATTAAAGAAAGATATCTGTGCGTGGCACCATACAATTTATTAATTGATGTGTCTTTGTCTATATGGACATGGCTGAAAAGTACATGCTCGTTCTTTTCCTTATTTAAATTTGCAGGCTTCTAATGATTTAGATTATCCAACTCATCACCTGACATCCAGTATCTGTTTGTAGAGTGCAGTCACCCAATACATAGATTCAGCTTTGTATGAGAGTATTACTAAGATTATGAATGGTTTTTATACGTTTATGAATAAAAAATATGTTTATAATAAATTGGCATGTGTCAATGTTTCCAACATATTTAGTATGTAATATTCTTAATTTATGGTTTCAGCTTAAGAGAAGTTAATTTCTGAACTTTTCTAGATAAATGTTAATATTATTTTTATCACTAGGAAATTGAAAAATAGTTCGAAATTATTATTATTATTATATTATTATTATTATTATTATTATTATTATTAAATGATTGGATATATATATCAAATATATATATGTCAAAAATTTTAAATTCACAGATTTTTTCACGTTTTCCAGACCAAAAAATAAACGGTTTACCGGTATTACATATGAGAATCAATAAAATAAATGGTACGGAGCACTTTTTTCGTCCTGAAGTAAACTACTATTAATTTTAGAGTTGAACAGACACACAGAGAGACGGCATTGCAAAAACCACTTTTTATGGTTTGGGGGTCATGAAACGTTGACATCCATCAACATCCCGTGCTAGATTTTTTTTTACCGTCGTAATAATTTACCTTAAGTATTCGAAAAGTTAAATACATATATATATATATTTTTTTGCGTATAACTTGAAAATTATCAGTGTTATAAAAATATATTTCGTTTAAAAGATATTTAATATAAACATAACTACATATTTTCAATGATAAATAATTTCATATCTCAAAGAGTTACGGAGATATGATAAAAAATGAGAACTTACTCATCTGACTGGATCCCTTAAAGTTACTTTTATGAAAAATTGAGAGTAGCCATTTTATTTGTAATATTTATCAATGCTCAGAAATGAAACTTAATCAAAATCATTAATATCGATTTTGAGAAAATGGATTTTTTTCTCTTTTCACCCTTCAGGAAACTACCCTTAATTTTAAGGTTGGATATCCAATTACAAAAATCTCTTGGGGAAACCCTATGAAAACCCTAGATAACAAGTGTTAACCCAATCGTTAAAATAGTTTAGGTTCTACTCCGAGGTATAGACAGACAGATGGACAGATAGACAGACAGACGTAAATGTAAAAACCACTTTTTCGGATTCGAGGGTTCATAAAACGTCGAAATTCATCAAAATCTCTATTTCAGATTTTTTGACGATCATAATACTGTAAGATAGCGAGAAAGTAAAACTACGATTATATAAGCTACTTGTTTATTACTGACCCAACGTTTTTGCACAATATTTGACAAAACTTTCAAACTGTTCCTACAGCAATTGATTAATCCCTTAAAAATTATATTTGACTTTCTTATGTAGGATTTGGGTAAGAAGAAATATTCAAGAAAATAAAAACATATTTTATTGAGGCCAACATTAATAAAATGTCACTAATTATAAATGTTGTTTAAAAGATATGTCATCCTTAATGGTATTTGGGTAATGTGATCACCCCAGGACCCGATGTTTGTGGGTTCAAATCCAGACTGTGTCAATGGATCCTGCTTGATCGTTAAAAATTAGTAGCACAAATTTATTCGGAGGAGCAGTTAACCTGTCAGTTACATGTCAATTGTAGCATCTAAAAGAACCCTAGTAGGTATGTGAAAATATCTTAGCCGGAAATATTGGTAGGCCATTTTGTACTAGATCAAATAAATTATTGGTGAAAGAAAACGAAGAGCCATAACACTTACCGAAATCCCTTAGTGCATGATATGTCTACTAGATGGTGCAGGCAGCACTAACCAGCCGAAAGGCTCAGTGCATTCCCACTAGATGGATATAAATCACATCAAAGCCACCTTGGAGTTATTCAATAAAGTAGAAGATTTTATATATAAATTATAGAAGACTATAAAACGTGACAGTCGAAGATAACATTATTTGAAGTATGAATATATGATAGTCGATCTGATAGCTTCTTATCTGGCTGTATTCCTAAAAAAAATTATTTTGTTTATTTTATTATGTGCACCGCATCCTACAACCCGTCCGGGATTATCCACATTTAACTACGCTTATCGGATATAGCTGACAGATATACCATTTAAAGGAAATATAAACTAACTTAGGTGGAGGAAGAGTCAAAAATAATTTAACCTGTACGAGGTGCTAAAATACTTCAATACATTTGGCTGACTTTTAGAACCCGGAAGTATAAGTGCTACTACTGATTTAACTCAAGAGTTGGACTAAAAAAATAATCAAATATAAAGTGATCTTGCATGTGTCAGTAATAAATGGCATGATGTCATAATCTAAACCACAAGATACATACACTTAAACACAATGAAGAAAATATAGTATAAGCATGAATTTATGTGATTCATTTATACCTTAGGGAACCGTTTTCTACCTATAAATATTTATTAATAAACTTTTGATCTAAAATAAATCATTTTGAGGACTATTTTTAATATTTTTATTCAGATAAAACCATTAGAATGTATTTATTAAGGTTCAATTATGCTTAACTAATAGATATTTAAGTCGTAGTTCAAAATTATAATATCTATACATCTATAATAATAAAAGGAAGTGTTTGTTTGTTTGTTTGTTTGTTGTTTGTGTACGATGCCCAGCCAAATCTACGGCACACAGAGATATGAAATTTTTAACATAGGTGGAAGGAAAGGGGTCTAAATGCACCTCGAAGCCGGATTTTTACATTTGTAATTAGCTTTTTAATTGGGCTATTTTTAACAAGTATTTGAAGAAAATATTTTTAATCTGGTTTAGAATTACGTTTCAGAGACAACGTTTCTAAATGGAATCGGGCACCATTGGGGAGGGTGGCTTATATAATTATTATACCACAGTGGGTCACGGGCAGCGCCATGTTGGATTGCTTGTTTTATATATAATTGTAAATATTAGATAAGTAATATCTACCAACAGTATCATTTTGGAACCAAATTGTCTTAAACAATAAAAAATAATAGCTTAAGCAACAAATTAACTAAATCAACTCAAAATTCGAGTTTAGACCATTTAGGTGGGATGGAAGGGAGTTTCAATTACAGTTTGTAGTTTTACGGTTTCAATGACTAAAACAAAATTTACCGGAATAAATTGGACATTTTTTTAGTAGATACATTAAGATTAGTTTTCTAACCATATTAATATCATCGTTTATACCCACCTAGGTGGCGTAGTTAGCTAAAGTGCTAGTTCCCTGTTGGGCTAGACTGCCGAGGATGGGGAGATCGAGGTTCAAATCTCTATCGAGTGAAACTGGAATGATTTATCCTAAATAGTTTTCCACTCTCCATCTACGCAAATGAAGGCTGTTCTCTTCATCTATATTCAACCTTCCCAATTCCTAACCCATTAGCGTATTTAGTACTTAAACGTATAATACGAACGGGTAGTAGGAAACAGTGCTAAGTATTATTATTATTTATTATATATCATCATTTATTAAAAATATGTCATGATCATAGTGATACTTGACTATCCAGACACTTTTTAAGTAAGACGAAAAATGTCAATCTCAAATTCCAAGATGCCCATCTTAAATAAGCAATAATAGTTTAATTATTTATTTATATTATCACCCTACCATTTGTACAAGCTATACTCATACTCTAATGCGGTAAGGATGAGGAAGGAATCATTTTAGAGGTTATATACTAATATTGGATTTGAAGGGGAGTAGGAAACCATTAAGGAAAAAAACTATCCCAGTAGATCTTATTGGGGTTCGAATCTTGATCTTCCCGTTATCAGAAGACTAGTTGGACACGAGAATGACTCTTTAAAACCGTTCGGCCACTGATTTGGGTATCATGAAGTGTTGATTAGGCTACTATGTGTAGTAAGTCAAATCAAATGCATCTGCTGAAGAAATATACAGGTTGTTTGAAAACTCAAACCCCAAACTGTACATACAGTTTGTTTGAACCAAAAATAATACAAAATCCCTGTACACTTATATCTGGAAACTATTCTATTACCATTAAATTGTGTTCAAAGTTTCAGCGTACAGCGCGGGAGAGCAAGCTGTGCAAGCATGTATAGTTGATTTTGGCAGGAAGAACAGTAGAAGCTTGTTACTAACGTTACTAATACAACTTTAATATATTCATACATAAAGTCATGTTATCTGCAGCTGTCACTTTTGATAGATATTATTAATACCTATAAAATAGTTCAAGTAGTATAAAGAAATGTTGTCAATGTCAGCCGCAAAGAAATATGTTTGAATTTTCTCTACTGTTTTTTCAACCAAAATCAGGGTATATGTACTACAGATTGCATAGGAGCTAGGCGCATGGCACTGCACACCTCAATATCTTGAGCACGGCAGCAGAACATACCACATTTCATAGTAAACACACACCAGTCCATCTAGAAATGTGAATACATTCTAAGTGGTCATCATTAACGGTCCTATATCACAGAAATTGTTTCCCATTATTACATGTGTAGTGCCGTACACCCAACTACTATGCAACTTGTTGTACACGCATGCTTGAACAGCTTTGCTATCCCGGCGCTGTACGCTGAAACTTTGGGCGCAATTTAATGGTATTAGCATATTTTCCCGAACGTAAGTATATAGGGATTTTGTATTAATTATGGTTCAATCAAGCTATATGTGCAGTTTAGACTATGAGTTTTCAAACGTCCTGTATTATTTATTTTGATCAAAAAAAGTTTTGTGCTATAAAACCGGCAAGATTGCCGATTAAAACTTGTGATCCCCCCCGACCAACAGCGACGATAGATGCGTGTAATCTGAGCCGCACTGGCTTGATAGAATAGTTTGTGTCAGCCCTTCGGTTCTCCCAAGAGCGTGTTTACATCAGCGACCCTAGCGCGAAACACGGTTGTTAGTTGAGTTCGAAGAACCGTATCAAACTCAGAGTTTCCAACCTGTATATTACATCGTGGACACAGATCCCCTAAAGGTATATGACAGCTGACAACTGTTATTTATTCGAGGACGGAAAAGATGGTACCTCTCCCTTGGCTATAAATATTTATTTTTCTCATTATTGAAATTATTTTGTATTATATTTTTTTTACATTTTTAATGTGTATATTTAACAATACATGCGATTGCCAATGACGGTGATATATGTGTTTGAATACCAGTCGGTGCACAAAAGTTATTTATTCCTATAAAAAAAATTCTCCCTCTCCCACCGCAAAAATGTGGGTACAATTTATTTAAATTCTACGCTTCCTCATCTCTGACCCATTAGTAAAAAAATGCTGATAGTTTTTTATATTTATTAAAAAACTATATAGAATGTGCACACCTATAGATTGCCTCTGCGACGAAGAGGACAAACTTTCATCTGGCTGGCATGAACTGAAATGACGTCACGAGGACCCGAAGGCATGCATTTTAAGAGAGTCCTCGAAATGTCTTCTGGGATTGTATTCCCCAATTGTTAGTTCAATTAGAACATAGTTATAAGTACCACTTAAACTAAAACCAAACTATTAGATCTATAAATTCAGAGATGTTCTTTAAATAATCTTAAAAATAACAGATCAAAATACAATTTATCCGTTCACTTAGATCGAGAGATATCGTCAATAAACAAATAATCAAAGTCAACAAAACTGACCTAAAAAGCCGTTCATTACATTATCCGAGTTATCATTTATTGCTGACTAATCTATGGATCATAGTCTAAAGAAAGACTATCCAGATATCGTATGAAGCTTCCCGAACACACGGTCGTATCAAATGATTGAATATTTAAGTTACACTATTACTAAACAATAAATCACAAAACATCTCAACCCTAAGTCTTCATTATAGTAAACACATGAGAAGGATCAAACAAGACCCTTTTAAAAGATAAAACAAACAATAGATAACTCCCCCAAGTCAGACGAGCCCGTAAAGGCGACATCTGTGGTGCTAAATGGAACTACAGAATGATGGCGATCCTTTAAAAGTAGCTCTCTTCTAGTTAGGTATAAAAATATTTTTATTTACCAGGTATTTCCATTGCTGGGTTTTATGAGGGGATAAACCTTAGCTGCAATTATTGTCTGGGTGACATTATTGTTCATTGTAAGAGTTTTCTTTAAAATGTAGTAATAGAGTCATTGTAGTTTCATAATTTCATTGTTGTTATAAATTTATCTTTGTTGAAGTATTAGTAGAATATGAGGATCCGGGCAGTCAGCAATGTTCGTTACACTATGAATAATTATTGCTGTGGCCGTTTGTGTTGCTTGAAAATGCCACCAGAGGTCAGGTCTCTTGACCTTTATCTTGTTGGTGGACTGGCTTCGTTCCCCCTCTCCCTCTTGTGGTAGAGTAGTGTTTACTCGGCCGCTTGTGTAGATAATTCAGCTGACCGCAAACTTCATATTGTATTGCTTCATTTTGGAGGGGGAGCTCATCCACCGTGTAGATGTGTGTCATATAACTAGGGATTTTGTTTCGTGTACGTGTCTAATCAATGATATTCGTGTTTTTTTACTGAGTTTTTTGTTGTCCTAGACATTGATACAAATATCCACCTGTATTATCTTATACTTGAATTGTCGACTCTCGGACCAGGACCCCTATTTTTGAAACGTACAAGTAACTAGTCGCTAGCGTATTTCTCTCATCTCGCACACAATCTCGCAAACCCTAATTTTGAAATGTCTGCGCTGCGAAAACTGACGTCACACGATCGAATAGCTAGAAGATTCTACTCGCCGATCTCACACCGTGCGGGACAGGCCTTGTCTGTCGAGTAGAGGATAATATAACATAATGGATGCCATCCCCCTTTTCGGTTTCAACCTTCTGAGAGTGATTTTGTTGAAATAAACCTACCATTGTACGAAATAGGTTTATAGAAGTAAAAAATATGATTGCTTTGTACACTTTATTCAATCCTTCAATAAAAATACTTTTTTGGGTGAAATAATAATATATCTTATTATTTTAGAGATTATTTATTCATTAATTTGGATGAGTCAGTAGGGTGTTATTCTCATTTTCTAAAGTTCACGTGTTAAAATCCTGTCTTCACAAACTATTTTTATTTTTATTGATCAAACTTAAACAGAAAACCTTTAATTTCAAAGTATTGTATAAGTAAGAATATAATTTTTTTAAATATTTCTTATAGAAACATACAAGTTATTTGAGCCTACGTAGATTACCATAATATTCTTCTTTAAAGATAATTTAACGAGATAGTAAATTAAAAACAATCATTAGTTTTGAAATCTTGTATGTAGTTATTTAAAAATTAAATTAATGGGGTTTATGACATAAAAATGGACACATTTAAAAATAAGGATGAGCAAGCTAATTATTATTCGTAGGCCTTAGGGCTTATATATGTTTTAAAAATAGTTGCTAAAATAAAATAATATTTTACTGTATTTTAATTATTAACAAGTGATTTAAATTCATACAAAAATTAAAAAATTATAATTGAGACCGAATCATACTGATAAGCTTCTGTATTTCAGACGACACGCTACGATGTCAGCTAAAGTGGATGGTGATAATATAAACGGTTTAAATTCTACTCATACAACCTGAGAAAATTTTGAATAAACAAACTTTGATGCAAACAACTGGAAAATGGTTTCCTAATAGAACGAAACAAATCGTTTTATATGATGCACTCAATAAAATAATAGTGTTTACTTTCAGTTACTTATCTTGTATAATGGCGTGTTGTAGCATCCCATCACATCAATCCTTTCGCACCTCATGGTTTTACAGTGTTGTCCGATTGAAAGCTCAGTCGCAAGCGAAACAACACTACACCGACTCGCACGATGCGATTTGTGAGTTTGCTCGCTGGCAAGTACTTTCGCAAGTTTCAAAATTAGAGGAAAGGAGTCATAATGTGACCACTAGTTCAATAGCAGAGGTATGTGCTTCCATCACCAGAGTTTTCTATATAATTTGCCTTTTGTTTCCTTGTTCATTCAAGGGTTGTCCTTCGTGGGGTTTATTTTTGTTGTGTATTGCTGCAAACGCGTCCCCAATTGCTATTTAACTTGTGAGATACAGTAATAAATTTATTGGAATTGTCAAATACTTTTGTCATGATAGCCAAACTTAAAAGAATAATTTCTTATAAACCAATAAACTCATATAATTGTAGGCTGCGAGAATAGATTTAAACTTAAAACCGGATAGAGATAAAATACACCATTAATAGAAATCGAGTGAGTTAATTCTATTTTATTGTCATTCTTTTCACAGTCACTTTAATATCTTTGATAATGACTACAGTGAAAAGTGGCAGTTTGCCAACTGATTTTAAGGTTTTGTTTACGAATATTCAAATTTTCTTTTCTTTTATATCATTATAGGTTAGCTTTTATAAATCTTAGGCTAGTTTCCTAGTTTATTTATTGGTGGTGAATAGAAGACTATTATTTACAAAGCCAACTGAAATATGTTAAAGCAAAATAAAGTTTTAAACGCAATTGTACATAGAAATAAATGATCCTAGTTTGAAAATCAATACGTATGTACACCTTAGTTTATAAATAAGAGCCACAAAGACTCCAAATAAGATTTGTTTGAGTAACATGCTCGAATTGGAGGGCGTGACAAATTTATTCAAATAAGACAGAGTTTATGAGAATAGTGCATGAGACTAGTTAAACTAAAGCTAGAAAGAGAAGTGTCTAAATGTCAGTTTTATGTGCAACACCTATTTTCATCTGGAACTTCAAAATTGAACAACTCAATCATTTTGAGACAACAATAGAACAAGTTGTGTCCAACTTTGACCAACAATTCCATTGAGGTGAGAGAGAGCAAAAGTTAGTATTTACCAAACTACTGTGTCTGAAGCTATTGTTAAAGTGATGGATCCAATCATGTAGAAATCCCATTTGTGGATTAAATTCTCCAAGAGTGTGGGTGAATAACACAATGATAGAGAGGAAGTGTGAGAACCTTTCCCATTTCTGGATACAGCTCTGTAATCATTGTTGATTGAACACAAATGAGTTTATTAAACACAAAAATCTTTAATTAAGGTTGATGAATACATAAATGTAGCTGATTATTCCAACATTTATGTCCAACTAAACTAGATCAAACCAGAACAGTTTACAAGTTGAATGTTTCATAGCTTGTATTCGCACACTATTCTCGTTTTTGGAAAAACAATTAAGTTGGTAAAGATTCAACTTTAAATAATCAAAATAATATTTACTAATATAATATTTAACATATACTTACGCAATTATAAAGCTCATCTTTTCCTAAATAGATTTTATTTATTAAGGTTTATTTTATAATATAATATATGATCACACATAGAACACAGATTGAGGACGATAATTAATTTAGAGATTACTGCGAACAAAATTTCGTTGAAATGATTAGTGAGTTTAAATATTTAGTTACAATTTGAACTAGAAATAACGATATTAGAGTGGAGATTAAGAAAAGAATACAATCAAGGAAAGCATGCTAAGCTAGGGGGGCACTTATGGGATAACCAATACTTGAGCTAGAGCTGCTAGTATAATACTCTTCGGTGTATGACTTGATGTGATATATATATATATATATATATCGAAAAATAAGTTTGAGCCATAGACCAAAATATATAAGAGTAAGTTGACAATGCACTCGGTGATTTATAACACACCACAACAAAACGTTCCCTAGAAAACGAAACAAACAAAACAATTCATTGGCCTGAAATATAGGTTACGATAAAATACACTGTTAACTTTTTTAAATTATGATTTTTGATGCCTTCAGCTACACTGGGTTAAGTTGCCATGACGACTAATATTAATGGTTCGGTGCATAAAATAAACATTACATCTCAAAGTTAATTTTAGTGAACGTATCAGAGATTGTTCAGATGTCAATGGCAAAATAAAATTATTTTATTTTGTAAAATTATCAGTGAAATGACAGAATTTGACAGGATGAGAAATAAGAGAGTAGGATGATTAGTAAAGGAAGAGAGAGTCCAGGACAGGATAGAGAGGGCACACCTAAGGTGGTATGGACATGTAAGAGGAATGGAGAGGGAAAGGATGCCCAGGAGGATGTTGGATATGGAGGAGGTGGGTAGGAGGCCGAGAGGAACATTAAGGGATAGATGACTGAAGGGAATAAGGAGGAGTGAGGAGGAGAGAGGAGAGGACTGGGCTGAGGTGGAGGGAGAGAGGTGGTGGGAGGAAAGGAGTTGGTGGAGAAGCTTATGCTCCAAACAGACTCAGCCAGTGGCTGGTAGCTGTACATGATGATGATGATGATGATGATGATGATGATGATGATAAACAGTGAAGTTTGTTAAATAGTATGAACAAATCAAGTTTTCCAAAGTTCAACACCTTTCACCCATCATTTTTAAGGAGACGCTTGGGTTGAAAACCAACAAGGTGACTAATTTTTTATAAATATTGATAAATATTTAGTAATTTGGGGGTGATGATCATTCACTTCTAATAATATGATAAATGTCCAGAATAGTTTCTTCTCTCAGTGAGAATGAATGTAAATAAAAATAACCAAAACTAAGGTTGAAAAGCTTATTTTTTAAATCACGGTTGATACTAGCGTAAAAAAAAATAGGTGAGTATTCTTCCTCTCAAAAAACAGAAACTTACCTGAAATTATAGATTGCATAAAAATACCTCACTTGTTGGTTTGAAAAATATGCTTAGAACCTTTCGGCTATGATGTAATTGTGGTTTTTTTTCCCCCTTTATGTAGCTTCAATATTTTCCCTACCGATACATATTTAAATTCTAGCTATGGACAGATATAAAAACCACTTCTTTGATTGGCGTCACTATTGGAGGTCATAAAACAAAACTATCAACTGCGTTGTGGGTTTTCTTCCTCAAATTGTACCTCTAATCAAATTACGTCAATTAATTCATATTAATTACATACAGAACGTAACAATTAATCTTTATTTGTAAGTAAACGAGAAATATTCTAAAGAAATAAAAAATAATAGTTAACAAAATTAACCATGGACAAAGATAGGTCAGTCTTTTTTTCTTTCTTTCATAAGTTATTTATTTTTGGTAAACATACATTGAATGAAACTTATAAGTAAACATAATACAGAAAATAAATACTCTCACCAACCCTTAGGGGTTCTCGGGAGCAAAACATAAATGTCAATAAATAAAAAGTTTTTTCTGAATTGTGTATCCCCGTATGGGGCGCATACTATCTTGTTGTGGGGGAAATTAACAGTCCTCCCACATGGCACATATGATCGGGTTGATCTTTTTTGTAATGACGAATCACTTGTACTATACACACAAAAGACTCGCCCACTTGCACCTATCGTGGCCTACTGGCCGGCATCGCCCGCTATCTGACCACTCCCCCCAGTCTCACACGACTAGAAGGGGTGGTCACGAATCCCCCGCTTTGACTCCTCGGTCACCTGCCGTAGTCGACAAAGGGATTCACTACTCCGTCCCTTATTCGGCGGTAGGGTCGGGCAGGGGCGTCGTAATCGCCTATGCCCCGGACGATCTGGTTGGAGCTGGCCTGCGCCCGACTGAAAAATCGTTCCGCCAGACCGCGGATACGGCTGTCCAGGGACGGGAGGCCTGACATAGTCAGGAGAACGCGGTTTGGGATGTGGGGCGGGGCCCCGAGGATCAAGCGAAGGAACCGGTGGTATACGGCACGGAGATGATTGTACCTGTATCTAGGTAGATAGGAAAAGACGGGAGAGGAGTAGAGAAGGATGGACATCACACAGAGCAGAAAAAGTCTGATCTTGTGGCCGTATGCCAACGGACTGACCGGGCGCAACAGAAGAGCCAGCTTCACCATGACTCCCCTAGCCCTACCCACCGTCGAACGCAGGTGTGGGTCCCAGCTGCATCTCGCGTCCAGGGTCACACCCAGCCACCGGACTGTTTGGGACCACTGGACCGTGGCACCCTCCACGTGAAGTGGCTGCAGGGGGCCCGTCGGCCGACGAGTGAACAGAATAGCTTGCGTCTTCTGGGACTGGATAGCTAGTGATCGGGCGTGAAGGTAGGCTAACAGCCCCCTCGACGCGAAGGTCAGTTTGGCCCAGACCACCCTCGCGTCCGGGGACTGCGCCAGGATAGCAGTGTCGTCCGCGAACTGGAAGAGCGTTGTGCCGTGAGGGACGGGCATGTCTCGCACGAACAACGAGTACAGGATCGGAGACTTTGTTTTTCCCTCCTCTTAGCTAAACAGAGTCGCATCGGAATAATTAACAAGGCGATCATTACTATCTTGCGCGAAGCTACGTTACCCAAGCTACGTTTCAAGCAGGATTCATTAATTATCACTAAACATTTAATCACAAAATATTACATATTTGGTCATTACTATAAATAAGCACTTGTAAAAATATTAAAAGACCCTTTAAAGGTAAACAAATCATTTTACTATAACACCCGTTAGACAATAGCACGCAGACGAAACGACATCTGCCAACGTTCATCTGAACTTCAGATGGCGGTCGGAGACGATGATGTAATTTGTAGCAGTTGCGTAAAAATGTGATATTCATGAAAACGGGTGAGAGGAGCCTATACTAGACGGGTCTCATTCTTACACATTCTCGTAGATGATGATGTGATTAAATTGTGTCAGGTGCAGCTAGGATCATATTAAAGTACATTTCTCCGTAGTAGGCCAAATTCCCAATCTAATTATTTTCCGAAGGCGTAACATCTATTATAGAATGGCTTTATTGTTGTGGGGGAAATCGGACATATGTCTTAGTTAAAAAGAAATTCTGGTGGACAAACTATGTTCATTGGTGAAAATTTTCTTAAAAAAATATATTTTAAGAAGCCCAATTTTGGATCGTGAGCTTCATTTGGGTAATGGTAGCCTATTGTAATATTCAAAGGTCACAGAAAAAGTTGTTACAATACTTATATTTTCAAGTAAATGCTTTAGCTCATGAGTATTAACCCTTAGTGATTACTAGAGCTCCGTAAAAATGGTTTTATTTTTGGTTAAATCTTATTTTTAAATCTACCTTTTCGGGGTTATTTCGTGTTTAATCAAAATTACATGTGGTTTTAGGTGTTTAATAATATTTTCATTTTGAGACAATTTACACAAAATTAAATTTTATTATTGAAATCTTATATATTTGCTTTAAATTTCTTTGTCAAGTTTGTCTGCATATTTCACAAATTTATAGACTAAAATTAACTAGCTTACAGTACAACAAAATATTAAACAACGTACAAATTCTAGTCTAGTTTGACAATACTTGCATATAAGTATTTTTGAGTCACTTAAATAAAAACCATGATCTTTGTATTCAAATTTACGTGATGGTGCCGTAACTGATGGCTTCGGCATTTTTATTTAAAAAAATAATATGTAGGTTATTACTGTCCCTGGTTGTGTCGTGAATAAACCCACATCCTACACTAAACAAACATTGTAAGACATTGTTTTTCTTGATAGAAAAGTAAATAACTTGACTACAAGAGAAAACAAAAGCTATGTTTACACGAGGCATCAAACTAAAGTAGATTTTAATTTAGCCTTTAAGCCGTATATTTGTGAAATATTTAGCAGCTCCAGAGTAAATAATTAGACCATATATATCTATATTTAATGTTTATATTAAAGTAAAAATGTTTCGGCACTAGTTTAGTGTGCAACTATCTAAATTAGAAAGTAAAATGACCCAAGCAACTAGACACGAATCATATGAACACTAATTAATAGGTATTTTGTGGGAGTGATTAAAAATTACTGAGTACATGTTTATTTTTATATCCTCAATTTTTGATCACCTGTTAAATGTATTAACCTAAGACAGTACCTTTAGTAAAGAATCATATAATAGCTAAAGCATTTCTGGTTAATATTAAAAATCCATATTTATTAAAATGCTTAGTTAAAGTTTTTATAAAAAAATCTCTAGATATATGATAGATAGGTCTACTTTTCCAAACAGATTGGGCTATGGGGATAAAACTATACTACCAAGGATTGAATGAATGAATTGCAGGTGTTTTGCATTGATACTGATAAATGGGAATCTTTAATTCAGACATCTTAATATTGTTTGGCATCTCATCTTACTACCCATTCGGCACCAATATTCAGTTTAATTTTCTTCACATGGTGATATCAATTAATTATTGAATTGATTAATTTATTGAATATCTGTCAAGGGTGTCCTGGAAATTAATAATACTTCCTCTCTTCATTTAAAATTTTATCAGCTAATTTCGCTACGTTCATGACATATATTTAGTAACTGTTGATATAACCATGTGAAGAAAATTAAAATAAACATTGCGACTAGAACAATATTTTATTTAATTTTTCCAAAAATGTTTTGCTATAAAAACTGCAAAAACACAGACATTTTCTTTCGTCCCCTAGCGCCACATTTTAACAATCCTTCAACAATCTTCATCAGTTGTCTACTAGTTCCAATAGTGTTAGTATCTTCAAGAGGCTGAAATAAATGTTTAAGTAACAATTTAAATCAGTTTGTGACAAGGATGAGTTCACAAATGAAGGGTGCCTGTTAATTTGTAAATACTATGAAGTTCCTGTTGTGTCAACCAAAAAGTTCGGAGTCACGCAGCATTTCTAAACTGGAAAACAAGCAAGTAATAAAAATCGAAAAATGGAGAATAACCAACGCTAAGTGTTAATTTCTGAGTTTACTGATTGACTAAAGCCTGGACCTAAACTTTCAGAATTCAATAAAGAGCGTTGTAAAGATTTTTTCTACAATGACATTCCGTTGGACAGATTAAAAAATGAAGTTTTATGCAACTTTTTTTTGTAAAAGTACACTAAACATAACATTGGTGATAAATCGATTTTAGGAAAAAATATGTTTCTGAGATATACACAGCAACATTAAACAAATTAAGAGGAAAAGTAAAGGATCATGCCATTCGGGTGTTGATGGATGAAAAAACCGAGGAATATAAAAGATGCATATCAAATCTTTTGTTTGGTATATCAGGGGAAAATGAAGGAAAATAAATGGTATGGCGCACCGCACAGACTTTCTCTCTCCCTTCAGTAAACTACCCTTAATTTTAGGGGTAGATATCCAATTCCAAAAATCCCTCGGGGCAACCCTATGAAAACCCTAGATATCAAGTTTCAGCTCAATCGGTAAAATAGTTTAGGCTCTAGATGGAGGTACAGACAGACAGGCAGACAGACAGACAGACAGACGGAAATTCAAAAACCACTTTTTCGGATTCAGGAAGTCATGAAACGTCAAAATTCATCAAAATCTTGAGTTCGAATTTTTTGACGATCACCATACTTTCTCTACCTGTAAGATAGAGAGAAAGTAAAAGTCATATCTGGTGACCTTAAAAGTGCTAGACAAAGCGAATCATTCAACAATTCCTTCTTTTTACTTTCTCTCTATCTTACAGGTAGAGAAAGTATGGTGATCGTCAAAAAATTCGAAATCAAGATTTTGATGAATTTTGACGTTTCATGACTTCCTGAATCCGAAAAAGTGGTTTTTGAATTTCCGTCTGTCTGTCTGTCTCTCTGTCTGTCTGTCTGTACCTCCAACTAGAGCCTAAACTATTTTACCGATTGAGCTGAAACTTGATATCTAGGGTTTTCATAGGGTTGCCCCAAGGAGTTTTTAGAATTGGATATCTACCCCTAAAATTAAGGGTAGTTTACTGAAGGGAAAAAAGAGAAAAAGTCGATTTTCTCAAAATCGGCTCTAACGATTTTGATTAAATTTCATTTATGAACATAAATAAATATTCCAAACAAAGTGGCTACTCTCAATATTTCGGCAAAATGACTTTAAGGGCTCCGGTCTGATGCGTAAATTAACATTTTTTATAATAGCTCCGAAACTATTTGAGATATGAAATTACTTAGCATTACAAATATGTATATATATTTATAATACAAATATTTTGTTCGAAACATATTTTTATAAAATCAATAATTTTCAATGTATACGCAATTATATATATATTTTTTAGCTTTTTGGATATTAAAGCTTAAGTATTGCGATCGTAAAAAAAACTAACCTGAAATGTTGATGGATTTCGACGTCTCATGACCCCCCAAACCCTAAAAAATAATCTTTTCAATGCCGTCTGTCTGTGTGTCTATAAAACTTAAAATTAAGGGTAGTTTACTGAAGGGCGAAAAGAGAAAAATTTGGTTTTCTCAAAATCTGCTCAAACGATTTTGATTAAAATTCGTATCTAGGCGTTGATTAAAATTATAGATAAACTGGCTATTTTCATTTTCCTATGAAAATGATTTTTAGGGTACATTACAGAAGCATTAATTTCCGTATCTCTACAACTATTGGAGAAACTAAACAACTTATCATTGCAAAATTGTAGGACTATTAGAAATAAAAAACTTTTAATTGACATATATTTTTATAAAATCAACAGTTTCTGAGATATTTGTAAATATATTAATACAATTTTGTGAGCTTTAGTTGTAAACATATACTACTTAAGTCTTAACGCAATAATTCTCCAATGCCATAGAGTAATTAAATATAAGTATCTAAAACAGTATGTTATTTTTCCTTAAATCTCTTAGGAGAAATGTTTGCATAGCAATGATCTATCTCCATTTTTGACTCAATAGTCAATATTTACATTTTTTATTGGTCAAAATGTATAAATGAATAATTAAATATCAATGCGATGACTTGAAGATCTGCAACACCTTATAAAATGTTAAAATTTTAACCAGAAATCGAAATTTTAATACGAAGTGTTGACCCTTGTGGAAGACATTAAACTGTTTGAAATGCTCTTAGGTGGACAAAGATGCGCCTCTTTTCTCATTGATTCTATATCATTGTATATTATTTTATGCGTGTTCTTATGTGGAGTGGTGATGATACAATGTACATTATTCCGTTCAGAAATCTTACGAGTTTATAGAAAGAGAGAGAAAGTCTGTGCGGTGCGCCGTACCATTTATTTTTTTAAGACAATCTATGCTTATTGTGGCCGTCTGGGATTTTATAAGAAATTACGATAAATATTTGTAATCATGTTGCATCATATATTATATTCAAAGGAGTGCGGGGACTGTAGATTTGGTGTCTTAAGATGATTCATGTGACCTGTTTAGCACATGGTTTACATCGAGTAGCCGACTTAGTAGACGTTAGTTAACATCATATCATTACCCGCCTCGGTGGCGTAGTTGGCTAACGCATCAGTCGTGTTGAGCCAGACCACACAGGACGGGAAGATCGAGGTTCGAATATCAGTCGGGTGAACTGGAGGTGGTTTTCCTAAATGGCTTTCTACTCTCCCTCCACGAAAATGCGGGCTTACTTCATATAAATTCAACCTTCCCAATTCCTAATCCATTAGTGTAATTAGTACTTTTGCATATAACCCGAACGGGTAGTAAGACGCGGTGCTAAATAATATTAATAAAGATAAAATATAATTTGTGAAAGAGATTTTTCTCAAAGCACCGTGTCGTGTGCAGAAGTTTTGGGGCACCCTCCACTTCCACCCACGCCAATCATTTCAAAATGGGAAACATGGATTGACATTGCTGTGTACTATCCTGAATATTTTAAAATTTGTGAAGAAAATTGTTATTGAATTCAACTACTTCGAATTTTTACCAATAGTGTCACGCAATGTCGAGAGTCTTTTCATATTGCACTATCGCTGACAACGTATACAAATTTTCATTCGAGAATGTATTACATCATTTTGTTTTAAGTGCAATTATGTTTGGTTTTTATAACTTAAGTAATTTTAATTGAGTAATTTTGTGTTTTTTGGTTAATTTTCATCGAATAATTTAAGATTTAAAAAATTTATATTCATTTACTAGAATGTATTGTTATAGAAAACTGTTTATTTTTTCTAGTTATATGACTTTTTAGCGCATACTTAAGCGCGTATTTTTGATGTTTTGATGCATATTTTGAAGTTTTTTAGTACATAATTATCCTAAACCTACATATTAGATAATTCATAAATACATATAAGGTTTAAAGGAGGAGCTTCACATCCCCATTATTAATTAATCTAGCCTTAGAATATGTTATTAGGTTAATGCAAGAGAGTAGCGAAAGGTTTACGTTAAACGATAGAATGCAGTTATTAGGATACACAAATTATTTAGCTTTGTTAGGTTACAGTAAGGAAGGTGTGGTAACAAAGGCAGAAATTTTACAAGAGGCTAGAAAGGAAATAGGCTTAAAAGTGAAAGCTGAAAATACTGAGTATCACACAAAGAACAAAGATTGTAGACGATAATATAGAGTCTACTGGGAAAAACATATAATTTGACAGGGTTAATGAGTTTAAATAATTAGGAACCATTTTAATTAGCAATAATGATACTAGAGTGGTAATTAATGAAAGAATACAGCCGGAAAACACATGATATTATTCAGTCAGCAATTTGTTGACATTTCGCCTACTGTCAGGGAATACAAAATTCAGAACTAACTGAACAATAATTATACCGGTTAATCTCTTTGGGTAGGAAATGTGGTTTCTTACTTTACATGACGAAAACAAAATATTGTATGATGTTCGAAAACAAAGTGCTTAGGAAGATTTAGTCCAAATTGGGATGAGGCTACTGAGGAGTGGAAGAGGTTACATAATGATAATTTACATACATTATACTCTTCACAAGGCATAGTTAAAATAATCAAATCTCGTGGGTTACGGTGGGCAGGATATCCAGTGTGAATGAAAGATTCTAGAACCCTGTTCAGGGTGTTGACTGTCAAACCCTATGGGAAGAGACGATTGGGAGGACCTAGACGCAAATGGGAATGTAATATTAAAATAGAGCTAGAAAGATAGGGTCTGATGAGGTGGTTTGGAGTGAAATAGCTCAGGATAGGGATAGGGTGTAACGAGGTGGACTGGATAGAACTATCTCAGGATAGGGATAGGGTGTAATGAAGTGGACTGGATGGAACTAGCTAAGGATAGGGATAGGTTGGAATGAGGTGTAATGGATATAATATATCAATATAGGGATAGGGTGTAATGAGGTGTACTGGGTAGAACTATCTCAATATAGGGATAGGGTGTAATGAGGTGTACTGGGTAGAACTATCTCAATATAGGGATATGGTGTAAAGAGGTCAGACTGGATAGAACTAGCTCAAGATAGGCATAGGTGGTGTACCATTATGAGTGCAGCAATGAACTTCCAGGATCTTAATGACAAATTAAGTAAGTAAGTAAGTTACTTTAAAATGTTGTGTTTAAAAGAATATTTCTTATAATACTTCATAAATATGTGATATAATTATATTATAATACCTATATTTAAAGTATAATCTTAATTTTTAGTACCTACTATTATATAGGCCCCAATAAATAAATTTAAAAAATATATGATTATTTTTACTAGACATAAATAATGAGGGTATTTAGAACCAACTGATTACTCCACTACACGAACGAACCAAATTATGAAGGCTTATATAATATACCTACTTAGCTGCCGAGATGCCAATTCAGAACTTTGAATGGGGATGTAGGGAACGCGTGTTAAAAGCATCGTGTTTGCAGTTTTTATGGAAAACCCAATTTTTGGCTTGAATAAAATATTTCTCCAGTAGAAACATAGGATTTAATTTTCTTTATATGGTGATATCAAAATTAGGGTTTATTTTAATTCACATGGTGATATCAAAATAGGGTGGATTTGGTGGCCACATGGTCTAAGGCGATACTCTCGCAATAAACTAGACTGCCGAAGATGGGGACATTGGGTTCGATCCTGTTCAGGTGCAAGGGAGGTGGTATATACTAAATGGTTTTTCACTCTCCCTTCACGTAAATGTGAGTGCACTTCCTCTAAATTAAAAATCCTTGTAATCCCTAACACATTAGTTTAATTAGTAAATAGGCATATAGCCTGACTGGGTAGTAAGACACAGTGCTAAATATCGGTAGGGTGGCGTAAAATTGTGTGCAATCTAATTTTTTTCTTTTCAAAATTTAATGGTTGCCAAAAACTGCCTATGAACTTATATAACAAGTGCTAACAAATTTAAGTAGCTAGTTTTAAGTTTGGAGGTTCCCCGGAAGCATTAAATTTGATATTTTTTCATCTCATTTAAAATGTTTTATCTTATTTTAAATTTGTTTAATATTTTTAATAGAATAGTAGTTACCTTGCTTATTAGGCTCCATCTTAACATAATTAGTAATATGGTTGCCCTAAAATGAAAAAATGTGGTGCCTCAAAATAAAAAGGAAATTATGTCACTCCAAATTTTTTTTAAAACCAGGTTTCCTTAACGATAAAAAAAATTGTCGGGCATTCGTTGTTATTATTTTTAAGTCAAGCGTAAAATTAGGTACAAATTAGATATATATTAAAATTCTTTCATTTTAATATAATTATATAAAAAACATATTTTCTTAGGTAGCAGATTGGTTCTCTGCCTCTAATGAAGGCATTTTTTTGCGAGATGAAAGACTCCCTCTAATGAAACCATCCCCTGCTTCCTCCCTGCGGACAACTTCAAAAGCTTCTGTAACCAGATTGGCGCAAAGATCCACTGCTTGGGTGTGGCATGGGAAGCGTGGAATGTCTTCTCCAGGTTCACACTCACTTTCAATTATTTCCTATATATCATAAGTAGACAAATTTGAAATCAGAGGTTTATAAATAATTTTAAGTTTTTGCCAATTAATCCGGTATTTGTAGTATGTAGCCTTGAAACTGAAAATAGGAATAACGAACAAACCAATTCTTGAACACTTTCTATAAGCATCGCGTTGATGAAATGGTAACCTAGTTCTCTTTTCGCTCTTCTTTCATCGGCTAAAATGCATTATAAGATAATGTCTACTCTTCTGATGTTTCTATTTCCTTTTCTATGGGTTTCCATTCTATCTATGCTTTGTCCATTACATTATTCACTTTTCTAGTCTGCCCACGAGCAGTGGGCATTACTAAGCATTTCCGACTTCACTAATAATTTTTAATTACTCTATTCTTTAGTTTCATTGCACCAGATGGACAAAAAATACCCACTGGGAAAAGTTTATCTTATTTTGCACGCCAGGGCTACGTATGGAAATATCATAGTAGACCTGGTAGTGAACTATTATTTACTCGGACCGACCCCGGCGACTCGTTCGACCAGGGTCAGCTAGACTGTATTTTCTTTTTATTTCTCCAGATATTTATTATTACTCTTGTTTTTTTCTATGGTTTCTCCCCTTCTCCCTACTAGTACTAAGTACATGTTATGGTCTTGTAGACCCCATTAAGGGCTACGGGGTGGGTTTTTTTTTTCATTTTCCATCCCTTTCCCCAAAGATGATACACCATCAGTCCATCAGGGCGTCATGTTTCAATCGTTTATAATATGTTTTCATGTCTCAATGTAATGCTAGAATTCGAGAGCCCTCTGAGGCTGGTGTTTTCAATAATACTATGTGTTTCCTGTTTGTATGCCCAAATAAGAGATGTTTACAATAATAAAATTAACCTTGCAAACAAACAAGATAATGTCATCATTACCAAAATATCCATTCTGTTGTCTTCCATGATTGATTAATCTTTTCAGATCGTCACTAAGGTAACGACCTCGTTTAATCGTTGCTAGGCCTGTGTACTAGACCAACGAAAGTAGATAATATTACTAGCGTGTCTGTGGAAGTTTACGTGGTAATGTCCAGGCACAAAATCAAGGCTGCAGTTGTAAGTTATCATGAATGTGACGTGTGACCAGGGTAATTATTTGCTAAATCCTGGGAACCTGTTCCAGTCACATTAGCTGTCATTGTATTAATCAGATATTTTTGGTCTGAACTAAGGTCATTTTTATCTTTTACTAAAGGGAATTTCTATTCCATTTTCTTAAAATCAACAACAGGAAGCTTCTCGCAGCACTGTAATTGTTTCCCTATGTAGCCTGAAAACCCTTTGGGGACCCATAGTTTCGTCATCTAAGTGCATTCATAAATTCCTCAAGGAAAGCTAATTTGTGTGAAGCTGACAGATGAACCGTTATGAGGATTTCTTCAGCTTTAGTTATAAAATACGTACTATGCCCCCATTGTCCCTGAATTGACAATAGTGCCATCACAACCAACAGCAGCAGTAGGAAAATTAATAGTTTTAACATTTATGCATTTAAAAATGTTAGTTGTTTTATATACATCTCGTTCTAAAACACAGGTTACATGTTCGAGTCTTGGTCCGTGTCCTGTTTCGGATATAGGAGTGTGTTTCCTTCTGTAATAAACTTTTTGTAATGCTCGAAGCCCCTCTTTTTCTTTAGATGGTGTTTTGAAGTTTCTGCCATCAAAGTAGATTCCAAACAACCGCTCTGATTTGCTTGCTTCTTGTAACTGGTATCGTATCTTGGATCATTCACGTCGAGTTTTGGAATAGTCCACAAAGCTACTTATATTTTCTGAGCTAGTTATTCCAACATCTTGGAGTTCAGCAAATGCGTCAATGAAAGCTGATCTATCAGAGACTCCGGTACGGTCACAGACAAAAGCCAAAGATGGAAGATTTTATCCCACTTGTTATGATACAAATTCTGGCATGTCATTAGTCTTTGGCAGTGTTACTTCTTGTACATGTGCATTCGACAGAGTTGGTAGTTCGTGTTCAGTCATCAGGTGGTAGAAACAATCTGGTTATGGTGAACTCCTTCATTATATCTCCTCTTCAGCTGGAGAAACTTTATGAAGGGTCGATGGTTTCTGAAAACTTGGATCATGTTGAAATCGCAGTATCTCTCTCACTTTTATTTAATTTTATTTATGCATTAATTATGCATTACTAACAAAAACAACAGCTTGTATCATCAAAAAACAATTTAGGCAACATCTGGCAGCCTTTAATGTTTAATTAATCCACTCTAGTATAATCTGTAAAGTAAAATATATATATATAATTATATAAACCTATATATATACATTTGATTAAACATCAATCTAAGATCTTGCCAAAACTACTTGCTCAAATACATCAGTGTATATAATGATAGTGTATGTTAAATTGTGATTTTATCACCGTTACAACCAGCCCCGTGATGAAGTGGCCAGTGTAGTACCTGGCTACAAGCCTAGGAGTCCTGGCTTCGATTCTTGGCTTGTACTTTTAGGTATTTCCCCCCAAGGGGAACTATCCCAACGGTCACCAGAGTTTGGTAAATTAGGCTTGAGTTAGGTTAAGATTCACACTGGTTCAAAAATGTCATAATAATTATCATCACATCATCTCATATCGGGTACTACATGTAGACAACATCTTATGGTGTACCCTGGGTGGTGTTCTGTGCCATCAGAGTGGCAAATAGTCCATATATAAGGCGACCGAAGATGTCAAATTCCCTCCAAGTTATATGTACCATACGATGAAAAAAAATAACTGTTATAAAAAAATATTGATTTTTGTCGTAAATGTTTTAATTATTGGAATTTTTAAGGAGTTTTAATATTATAACTGATTATGGAATCCCTCTACGCAGGTTTTGGAGGGAAGTTTTAGTAGGATACGACGAATCTTGCTTTAAAATTTAGTGACTACTTTGCTTTCTTTACATTAAACAAAAATCTTAATTTCACAAATAATTAAATCTCTAGTTTCTTTGGGTATCTTCAAACATAAACTAAAAAAGTATCCTTTTAATTTCTTATTCATACAGCTATCATCCCTACATCTTTACCCAGCTATTCCAATTTGATTATCAAAAGTTTAAATTTTCACTCCACCCTCATCAACAATTGTTGAATATCTGTTAAGGTTGTTCTGAGCCTTAATGACGATTTTTTCTATTAATTTAAAAGTTTCTCATTTAATGCTGCTAAGCTCCTGACAGATATTCAAGAACTGTTGGTATCACCATGTGGATAATATTAAACTCTATGTCTCTACTGGAACAATTTTTTACTTATGTTGTCGAAAAAATATTTTCTTAAAAACTGTAAAAACACTGCCCTAAACTAGCGTTTCCTACATACCCACCTTAACGAGTATAGCACGTCTAACTTCCCATTGAGCAAAGGAGTCAGATTGTAACTAGAAATAATAGTTTTAAAGTTAAAATAAGGTTTAATTCAGTGCTAGCAGTCCTAACTCGTGTCCTGAACTCCTCTCGGGAGGGTCTAAATCGGTTTCAAGTGGAGTGGTGTTCAACACTGAGGTTGACGCTGGGGTTTTCCAATATTATTTTATACAAATGTTAATGCATTTATTTAAAAATCATCTCCTCATTTTGTGTCTTTAAATTACTGAGATTATTATTAGTATTTATATAACTATCTTCGCCAACAGATGGTGGCCACTCGGTCGGTATGGCGTGATTTCTGGTTGATGCTGTTTTTTTAGAGTTCTGGTTCGACCAGGTCGTAAATAAAGCTGTATCCTAATGATCCAACCTCATAGTATAAATAAACGAATAACCTCAACTGGTAGTTAAAAACAGCTTAAAATAAAGCGTGTTAAATGCAAAAAAAAATTTTTATCACTGCCTCTTACTACAGGTTAAGATTGGACGCATTTATGATAATATTCTACTGGGGTATAGGGCCGAGTAAGGAAGTATTATGGAGGTTTCTACCCACATTTACATGATAAGAGAGTGAGAAACCATTTAGGAAAAAACACCCTCATTAGACCAGACCGGGACTCAAACCCCGATCACCCCGTCTTCAGCAGGTCAGTCCAACATGAGAGTGACGCCTTTGAGTTTAGACTACCCGGCCACTGAAGAGGGCTAGATCTAAACTACCACGGCAGGTGGAAGCTGTCCCTTTAGTCCAATTTTTTACCAAGGGTATTTTATAAAATACAAACATAATTTGCGGCCAAATTGATTAACATTTTAATAGTTTTACTTTATTGATGTTAATAAGCAGGTGTTCATGATATAATCTATATATATATAAGTGATCGTTGCAGATCACATGATTATGAATATGGATACTTGATATTAGATCTAGTAATGTGTTTTATCTGTGAGATAAGATCCTATCTATAAGAATAGGACTTTAAATGATGTGTGTTTTTTGTTAAGCTGCAAGATTGATAAAGATACTGTTCTTTGCAGAAGTATATATTAAGAAGAGAGCGTACAATATAATACTTCAACAATATTAATGGGAAATGTGAGCTGTTAAAATATGGTGGCTGCCGTGGCAATAACTTATTCTCCCAGGAACTTTACATAAAAACTTTTAAGAATGTTTAGTTAACCACAAACACAGGAAATAAATAATAAATTAAGCAGCCCATATATAGGCTGAACTAATTTGTCCGCGTTCTAAGTTCAAAAATGTAAAATAAGTTTTACGTTTGTCGTAACTGTTGCTGAACCGATCTTCTTTTGATAACATTCACATTTCACTAATACCTGTTCTTTGGTGTGATGTATTATTCAACACGGGAAATAGTATCATTATAATAGACTGTGGGCCGTATGCAAGAACTTGACTAAGTGGATGCTAATTGGACACTAGAGTGGGTTTGCTTGCTTCATCGTAGGTAAAAAAGTGGACCGATAGTTTTATTGGAACCACTATCGGTCCACTAACCGTTCACTAAAGTTCTTGCGTACCACCCTGTGGACCCACCCCAGTGGAAATCTGGTCTAATGTGCTACCCTTGCAGTAGACTAGATTGTCAATGACTGAGGGGGGTTTTTACAAAATGGTTTTCTACAACTTCCATGAAAATGTGGGTAAACTTTCTATAAAAATCAACCTTACTCATCCTTATCTTACTATCGTAGTTTAGTGCATGAGCTTAAAACCCGAACGGGTAGTAAGAGGTGGTGTTAAATTAAATGTGGTGATAGCTAGTGTTTTGTCGTGGAGTGTTGCCAGGATAAGCAGAGCTTTTTTCTTTTAGCACCACGTCTTACTACCCGTTTGGATTATACGCTTATGAACTAATTACACTAATTTTTAGTTTCAGGAAGGAAATATACCTGTACTTTCGTGGAGGGATAGTGTAAAACAATTTAGTAAAAACCACCCCCAGTACACCCGACTGAGATTCGAACCTTGATCTCCCCATCATCGGCAGTTTCCGTTATTGTTAGAGTAAGTTATAGTCTTAAGCCATGTGGCCACTGAATTGGGTCAGAGCATGTTTAAACGTTATTTATGATGAGTATTACCGTACTAGATTTCCATTTGACCAATCACACAGAGGATCTGTTCTACAAACCTCTTCTCCACCAATGAATGTTCTATTGAGTGATGACCCGCCTCGGTGGCGTAGTTGGCTAACGCGCCAGTCGTGTTTAGTCAGACCACCGAGGACGGGGAGATCGAGGTTCGAATCTCGGTCGGGTGAACTGGGGTGGTTTTTCCTAAATGGTTTTCCACTCTTCCTCCACGCAAATGCGGGTTCACTTCCTCTAAATTCAACCTTCCCAATTCCTAATCCATTAGTGTAATTAGTACTTAAGCGTATAACCCGAACGGGTAGTAAGACGCGGTGCTAAAATTAAATTAATTAAATTCTATTGAGTGATGAAAACAAACCACAAACACAGTTTACCCACTACTCAGTTTACCCTGGAAATACGCAACGTCGCGCCACGCCACTGGTATTAACTTATTTATTATCTCCCCTTGCTATTAACCCTGCCCTATGAATAGTTAAACAGACTCCTTGTTAGTAGTTACACTCTCCAACCACGGAGACAATCCAACCAGATCAACTTATCGTTCCCTGGGTCCCACTAAAAACAAGAAGGACATGAAAATTGAGTGTTGAGTTGAGCCAAGAGAAATCACAAATTCCCAATCCTTCATTCTAACACACGGAACGTGAGAGGGTTCCCCGATGCTCCCACTCAATCGAAAGACATTCAACTGAATTCAATCAATCCCGGAAGTGGAACATATCCCAGATGACAAGAATAAAACTTTCCAAATAAGAACTTGGTTCATGGGCTAAAATAATGACCTAGTGAAAAAATCGAGAAATATGTTTTACTTCAGATGCGTTATGAATTGATATACTTCCCCTATTATAGTTTTCAATGTCTTATGAAAACAATAAGCTCAAATTGAGGATAAATATTGAAAACAAAAGTTATAATTTAATGTTAAAATGTGTAACTTATTTTACATTTTTACGTGTGGCGCTTTCTATTACCCGTCTAGGCTAAACAATTATTTGCATTAATGAAGTAAGAATGAGTAGACTTTTAGATAATGTGTACCCACATTTGAGTGGAAGAGTATTGGGAAACAATATAGAAAGTCTACCTGGAGGTGGAGGTGTAGGTAACTATAGAAAAAGTGAGTGAATTTGTAGTGTTTATTTCAAAATATTTATTTGGTAAAATAAATCAAATATTGCTTCAATACAAATATAGAGTCTAATTTATTCCCCATTGTGAATTCAACAATTGTTGAATATCTATCAAGGGTGTCCTGAAATTTAATGACAGATTTCTATTTTCATTTAAAAAGTTTGTCATTTTATACCGATAGGTTCATGCCAGATATTCAAGAACTGTTAATATCACCATGTGAGATAAAACTAAGCTCTATGTTTGTTTTGAACCTTATTTGATTTAATTTGTCCTTAAAATTGTTGCTCCAAAAACTGTAAAGACACTGGCCTTTTTTCTCGTTCTCTAAATACCCACCTTAATTCACTTGATCTGGGTTTGAACCTCAACTTCTCAGTCATCTTTTAATCATACAAATCTATACTAACGCCTTCACCGCCTTGCTTACGGTTTGAGTATGTACTGTATTAAGTTACTGTAAATTTAACGTATTTTCAGATCTAGTGATAATAATAATGTTAGAGGTAAGTATTTACTGATTTGAGAGGCTAAAAATTTATTTCCACCTGGATGAATAGAGATTTTTTTTACCAAAGTATGGCTTAGATAATAACAACAACCTTGTATAATTTCCTAGAAATTCACTCTCCTCACTCTGTCCAATAATATAGTGCCTACCACTAATAGCCAGTAACTTATTTGTATTACACTATAGGCTTTAAGGAAATGCGATTAAGGTTAGTTCTTTTTTAAATTGTTTTGACAAATATTAACTTTTGTAAAAATAAATAAAATAACGATTCGGTAAATACGTTTAATTCAAGTTTATACACATAATAGTCAGGACAATTTTTGAACATTTGTTATGGTTATTGCAGAACTTAAACAGATTTTTTTTAATTAAGTTAAAACATCCTAGTAAAATTAAGCAAGCCCATAGCAGATATAACAAAAATTGTTAATATTAAAATGTTCAGAAAAATAAACCAAACAAATCCCCCGACCTCAATATATAACTCCCGTTTCCCACGTTCCACAATATGAATTATCATTTAAGACGTTTACTTTCAAACTTTTATAATATGTTGTTACCTGCTTCGGTGGCCACATGGTCTAAGGTATCACTCTCGCAATAGGCTGATGGCGGGGAGATAGAGTTTCTAATCAAGTCTGGTTGTCCTGAGGGTTTTTTAATAGATGGTTTTACACTTTCCATACGTGCATATGCTGTTACACTTCATCTACATTTCACTCTATTCGCCTCTAACTCATTAGAATAAATATTACTTATGCTTATAAATAGAACAGGTAGGAAAACCCAATGCTGGAAAAATTTAAAAAAAGCATAGTTTTAAATGTGATATAGATCAAACCCAAACCCAAAAAGGGTGCTAAGTGGTGCTGAAACGCGATTAACACGTTTAGAAAGCCCTAATTCTTTAAAAGGTTAATTTTTTAAATATAGTTTCAAGAAAATGTAGGTGAAAATTATTAGCAGATTTTTGACCAGTTAAAAAGTTTAAATTTTGAGTTTAAAGTTTTTAATAAAAATGCAACGGTTCTTTACGTGAAAATTTCTACTTCTAAGCTTATAAACCTATATCTATCCCATATCTATAAAATCAAGTCATATTTTGACACGGTCACAACATAACATTTTTAAATATTGTGATATTGTTCTATAAGGTGTAATATAAATTATCACACTTTTTTGAAACACTTAATTCTTAGCATTTAAATTATTTAACTGGTCAGAACTTTCACCTTGGTAAAAACAATATTTAAAAATACCAAACCACTTTATAAATAATACGGGATTTCTAAACGTCTGTAACGCTTCCTAGTAATCTTCCAATGTAGCACCCAAACAGCACACTTGGTAGAAATAACTTAAAGTTTATATTACCATAAGTTTGGGTCTAGTCTACGTCAAACCCAGCTCAAGTACCTCGCCAGTAATGTAAAACAACTTCTGGAGAGAGACTGATCATGAATGATGCGCTATCGACGACTTGCATGTACTTTATAAAATCCATCTCGTGGTGCAGAAATACGTGATCAATGGCAAAAGGAAACTGAACACCTTGTGACAATGTATTGGTTAGGTGCTAGAAGTTTTATAAAGTATAATCTAAATGGGTTTATAATGTAGAGCAATGAAGTATGAGGCATGGAAATTTGAATATTTAAAAAAGAAAAACAAGTAAAAAAGTCGTGTCATAACTCGTGGTGATATATATATAGCTGCATGAAATATTTGTAAACGCAAGCGGAATTATAAGTACCAATATTAAGAGTAGACTACATGAATAATTTGAAATACTTTATGAAAGTAAGTGCACTTTATATATTATTATAATGGCTAGCTATTCAATAGGTAAAAATAAATTGTCTATCAACACTATTAATTTTTATAGTTTCAAAATAAGGATAAAGAGTCAAAAGTACATGTTGTTGAGTGAAAAATTCTATATTTGGTTACTTCGTAATTGTTTATTTTGCCTTGTTGAATAGTAAATAACCGTAATCTATCTCTGACTATATATTTATTTGTTTATAATTTAAATACTTTTATTGTTTTTTAAAATGTATATGATACAAGACCATGAATTCAAACAGAAAAGATAGCTTACAAAAAAATTTAAACAGTTAATTTTCTCAAAAATATATTGATGAATTTGAATAAATATCTCCTAAAAATATATATCACAGTACATTTCTAATAACCCAGAGATCAAACATACCCAAGTTTAAGGTGGCGTTTATACTTTTTGTAATGAACATTTCTATACATAATAAACTGCCAAGACATTTTATTTTAAATATTTGATATCTATAAATTTTAATCTCATAAAAAGCCCCATATTAACACGAACATATAAACCAAAAATAAATTAGAGCAATTATCACAAAGCAACAAACAAATATAATCATATTGAATAAATGTAACTACAAACTGCACATACTTTCTCGCTCCTTCCCCTAAAAACCATCCTGCTTCACCAAAGAGCATAAATTAATTAATATACTCTGTTACAGAAACATATTGAAGTAATTTACAGAGGTACAGAAAAATAGTGGAAACAAAAATTGCATCTCATTCGCCGAACAGCATAAATGAAATTAAAACGTTGTTACATAAATATATTGAAAGAATAAAGTAAATATAGGAGCATCACAGTTACCTCGCTGTTGTTTATTTTATTGTTTTGTTTCCACCAGCTAGGTACTACCCTTTTTATATTAAGAATTTATAGCCAAAGCTATTATTTATGCTTATTAGTGTGAATTACTCCATCTAGATATCATATACTGAAAATTGAAAAATGACACCTGGACACGGGTTCGATTCCCATGTCCAGGTGTCATTTTTCAATTTTAGGAATATGATATCTTTTTATATTAGTTTTTTAAATTTTAAGAGCCCACACCTCATTTTGGAGTTTCATATTTAAGAACTTTTCCGATTATTTGAGGTATGTTAGTACAATATACTTTCATCTCCCCATTTTCCAGATCTATATTTTAAAAATATCTTTGCTTATTACGTGGAAATTATTAGTTATCTAAAGATTACTTCAGATAAAAGTTGTTTGTTTTTAATATCCCTTCAACTCTGCAATTACTTATAAGTCTTTAGGTAAGTCTAAGATTTGCAGATATATGCTAAAAAAATATTAAAAGTCAAAATATTATCTTATGGTAAGTAACTTCAAATACCTTTTCCAGGAAATACCAGGTAAGCCTTTTTGTTTGTGATATGAGAATTGTGCCAAGATACAAATTTAAAAAAATCGTTAGAGCTGATTGTAATAATATTAATTAACTGAGTGGATCGATAATTTTAAAATAAAAACCTGGTGAACCTTATTAGAATTTTATTTGAATTCCGGGTTTAAGACCTATCGGTAAAATGGTTTCGGCTCTAGGCCAATGAGAGAACACACAGACAGGTATACACTTTTTAGGTGTCAGGTGATCATATAACGTCGGCATTTTATCAAAATATCAGATTTAATTTTTTTTAACGATCCCAATATATCCTATCTCCTAGGAAACGAGAGAAAGGAATATGTGTGCAATGTTTTTACAGCTTCTATTAAGACTGTAAACACTTTTTTACGATTCAAATTTAATTAAAAGAGCTTTTTTATTTCATACAAAATATATTTTTCACAAATGAACGTAGGACTACTGATAAGTTATAACAGCATTCTTATCTACGTAAATTTTGAAAATCACTTCGATAGTTATTTCTTTTACGATTAAAAATAAAAATATATACTGGTTAAAATTTAAGTATATGCTTAGCAAAATTCTTAAAGCTTTTAAGAACAAAAAGTCATAACTTTTTCAGCTATTAAATGACCAACCTCAGTGTCCGCATGTCTAAGACTCAATGCGTCACTATCTCAATAAACATACTACCAATAATGGGAAGATCGGGCTTTAATCCCGGTCGGGTGTATTGAGGGTGTTTTTTATTAACCCCCAATTCCCAATTTGGGCACACTTTCTATAAATTCAATCTCCCTTTTCCATAACCCATTAGCATAACTAGTATATAGACGTATAACCCAAATGGTTTGTAAGACACGGTGCTAAAATAAACTATTTAATGGAAGAATTAAAGGCTACACAAAACAATGGTTTGTAAACATTAATTGTTTAGCTCTGCATCTTACTATCTGCTCTGGTTACACGCATGCAGATATTTATAAATTACTGTAGTGTTTACTTTACCAAACTTGTTAGTTTGCATGATGTTTAAAGAAGTAAGAATTTAAAAGTGCATATATTGTTCTAAATTTAAGGTAATATTTCTTTATCATGTTCATATAAAATTTCAATAAGTACGAACATATTGCTAGATCATTTTCAAGTAATCAATTAATATCTATTTATAGATATCCTATTTTATGTTAACTACCCTAATGAATTATATTATTACAATTTAGAGATAAAGTTTTAGCTATTAGAGAATATTACTATAAAATATGGTATTTAGAAGGGTGATATTTAATTAAATGTTTCATAGCTATCTTGAAGAGAATAAAACGCTTTATCATTTATTTATTTTTGTAATAGGATAGGATCTATATAACAGCTATTCAACTAGTAATGAATCAGCTATTCACAAAATTAACATCAGTTTAATGTAGCTCTGTTAATTGTGTGAAAGAGTAATTTATGTTTTCCAGAGTAAATAAATTAACACGGACATTGATCCGTGGAATGATTTTCTATTTTTCTTTGTAAAATAAAGCATCCATAAAATTCAATTCTCCTAAAAGCTCTCAATTGGTGAGGTGTTACAGTAATACCAACCACAAATATACAGGTTTTGTTTCAACTTTCTCTCAATCCTTTTTTCCTGAAAAAAAAATCTGCCACTAATATTAATAGATGAGATTGTGATTTATAGAATGGTTCATTACGTCACGTTTGTAATATAGGTATACACTTTTTAACTGTAATTCTATGTTTTGTTAACTTCAGTGTTGTATCATCGTATACCTATAATTAAAAATTTAAAAATTTAATCGCTCTCTGACTTTTTTCTGTCAACATTAAACTTATGTAAAGTTATTTCAAATAATATTATTTATTTAGAGTTATTTGCAAAATTTTATAAATATAGAAACCAACTTATTAAAAATTTATTTTGACAAGATTAGATTCTATATCTATTTGAAATTTATATATAGACATAAGAATTAATGTGATAATTTACATAAATATAATGTAAATTAGTTCCCTCAATTTTTATTATTATTGATAGTAGTTATTATTATTATTATTATTATTATTATCATCACATAACCGCGTCTTATTAACCGTCCGGGTTATACGCAGATAGTAGTTCTTAGCCACAAAAACCACCCTTATAATAAACTTCGAGTCACTACTAGCTAGGCAATTTAAACACCATGTGGGATCAAAACTTTGATTCAAACTAGTATCAAAACGAGTGAGTGGGATTATTTATAATAATTCCTTAGAAACTAAATATACAAACTCTTAAAGAATTTAAAGATATTTACAAAAACGTGCTGTACCCTCCACTACGTTAGGAATATTAAAATAAATGAAATGATATTTAGGTAAATTTGTACCTTATAATTTTATATGGAGTTGCAATGCATAGTTACATACAATTTAAATATTAATTATGAGTTTTATGAAATATGAGTATTATCAGTGCATTGCTTACAAACAAGATTAACCTATAACAGCACTGTACACATATTCCAAGTGCAGGGGATTGTAATAGCTGGATAATAATAGTATATTTAATTTAATACATTAAATACCAGGACTATAAACTTCTTATTCTTAATTGAAGGATGGGAAAGAAGAAGCAAATATACATATTAGTAGAGAGAGGTTGTGAAAACACGCGATAGATCCCGTGTAGAAAATTGCTCCCATTGACCACAGGCTGGATTCAAACCTAGACCTACTCGTCATAGGTAAAGCTTGATTCACAAGTTTATCGAAAATAAGAAATGTATGTTGACAAACAATGCTTTGCAATGCAAACTTAATAAAGAATATAATTAACATATTTAATTTTCTAGTGGACAAACAGTGGTCTTCTCCTAACTTACATGACGAAAACAAATTTAGGGCGTTAGAAAACCAGATGATAAGGGAGATTTTTGCTCCAAAAAGGGACGAGGATACTGGAGAGTGGAGGAGGCTACAAGATTATGAGCTATTTACCCTTTACTTAAAACAATACGGTGTTAGGCTAGTCAAGTCTCGTAGATTACTGTGGGAAGGACATGCAGCGTAAATAGGAGAACCTAACACCGTGCTCAGGGTATTGACTGGCAAACCCAATGGGAAGAAACCATTGTGAAGACCTAGACGAAGATGGGAGGATAACATTAGAATAGACCTGAAAAGATAGGAGGTAATGAGGTAGACTGGATAGAACTAGCTTACATTTTTGTAAGTGTGGCAATTAACTTTCGAGTTCCTAGTGCCATTGAATTTGTAAGTAAAGTGGACAAAGATATGAATCTATATTATCAGTATGGAAGTTTTCAAATTATTGCGTTGTGTAGCAAAACGTCCCAGCATAGCGAAAACAACACACGTGATTTCATTAAACGAGTTATTTCAAATCATTTCCAAACAGTAAATGCACCTGCCTGTATATTTGTATCTATATTTGTGGGCGAATGAGCATATTAAGTCAGTGGGCTTGGATTCTTCCATGCAGACTTTATGTAGAAACGTTGACACAGTTTATATGGTTTCTACCAGCGTATAATGATCAAAGGAGTTTGCGCTGATGTATTTAGATTGGTTTACCGCTTGTCACGTGACCACATTTCCCTTCATCTTTTGTTTTTAGATGAACGCGTTAAACAAAACAGTAATTCTGACCATTGCGAGCTTGATAGCTATACTGTATGAGTGTGTGACGATAAATATGGGTGATACAATTACTATTTTCTAATGTTTACTTTTTTAAATAAGTTTTTATTTAGCATATGGTAGCTTCGAGTGGGAAAGAGTTAAGGTATCTACTGCAGACATCTGGGTGTGTAGACATTTATTCTGTCTGGTTGCACAGAACGTTTCCCAAGTTACACCTTTGGAGGTTGTCTACATGTCATCCCCGTAATGAGATGATTTTATGATAGTGATTATGAAAGTGTGGAGCCAGTTAGGAGCTTAAACCTAACTAAACCTAATTAACCAAACTCTGATGACCGTTGGAACAATTCCTCTTTTGGGAAAAATACCCATGTTACCAGCCGGGAATTAAAACCGAGAGCCAAAGGCTAGTAGCCAGTTGCACTGACCCACTATATCTTGGGGCCTGTTTTAAAAATCGTTGGTAAAATACTTTAATAAGAACTCTAATGCTTGATGCAGCTTAATTAACTTAGGACTTAAAAGTGGGATGGATCAATCTATGAAGTTATACTTATATTTAAATTAGTTAAGTTTGTTATCATTACAATTAAAAAGTTAAACATAACTAGTTAGTATTTACAGCTTAAAGTAAAAATATCGACTAGAAAAAAAAACACACTCACAGACAACCGTCTGTATTAAAATATAAAGCATTTGTACTTTCGGCCATTAAAAGTGAAATTTTAAGCCGAAATTTCTCAAAATAACCTTCCAGTCACGTTCATAAACAAATAAAATACAATCATTTGAGATTGAGTATTTTTTGACGCATTGTCTTCTTCCTGTGTTTTCCAGTTTCCTGGTTCCTTTGCCACCATTGATCTTATAATCAGAAATTTTCTTTACGTTGTGTGTGTTTATTCATACTCATAGAGACAAAGGAAAACAAAAAATTAATTCATTATTCATTTTAGGGGGAAGCTATGGCAGACCTAGCAATCCGATAGTGGACATAGTAATACTTTCAAAAACAGGAACAGCCTCAAAAAGGACGGATTTACCAAGCAACAACCTTATTCATGGTCTGGTTTACGAGTTGGAATGATTAACATAGTATGACTAAAGGGAAAAGAACAAGAAATTGCAGCAGTAAAGAGGGGAAAAAAATAAACATACCGGGATTATGTGAAACAAAATGGAAAGGAAGCGGAAATAAGTAAATAGGTCAGGGATACAGATTATGGTGAACTGGGAGCCGAACAGGGGGCGTAATGTAGTGGAAGTGGTTAGAATAGATGATGGAAGGACAGGCTATTGATTCCAGATATATAAATGGAAGAATTATGAATTGTCAATAGTTTTGGATGGCAGGGTAGCAGACTTCATCCTGGTGAATGCCCCACAAACTGGTTGCACTAACGAAAAGAAAGAGGAATTCATGCAGGATTTAGAGATAGAAATCAAGGGCGAAAGAACCATTCAAAGTGGGGACCTTAACACTCAGATTGGAAACGATAGGAAAGGGTACGAAGAGATCATGGGAAGTCATGGAGTAGGACCAAGCAATAAGGATGGAGAAGACATGTTGGACCTGTGCTTGAGTAACAATCTGTTCAAAGGTAACACCTAGCATAGGAAAAGAGATAGTCGAAATTTCACCCACTATGACTGGAATGGTCAGCATAGAAGTCTTATAGACTACATAGTGGTACCCAAATGACTACATCCGAAATTAGCAAACATGAAGGTCATACCAAGTGTAATTCTGGGAGGAGACCACATACTGGTTGTAGCAGAGTTCAAGAAATTCCAACCAGGCAAAACGGTAAGTAGTATTATTACTAAAATCAAGTGTTGGAAATAGACAGATAGAGGGATGAGAGCAGTATTTCAGGATGCAGTAAAGATTGAGTTACCCAAGGATGAATAATAACAGTGGAAGAAGAATGGAGAAGATTCAGAACAGCAATACTAGAAGAATCAGAAAAGACGTGTGTAAGAATATCAAGAAAGAGGAAGGAGAAGGAAACGCCATGGTGGGATGAGCGTATATATAGAATAAACTGTAAAAAGGAAAAATCAAGCATGGAGAGAGTGTTTTCAAGACAGAACAGCAGAGAAGGATTAAAAATGGAAACGTCGAGCCAAAGTAGCGGGAAAAATGGTTAAGTTTGCAAAGGAAAAATCGTGGGGATAGTTCGTTAAGAAAATAAAGGTCAACTACAAAGGAAACAATGAAATATGTTAAGGGACAGTTTAAAATAAGACAAAGCCTAGAGAGATGATGACTAGAGTACTGGATGCAGCTGGAGAAATCCAGTGGTGAGAAGAAGAGGATGTTTTGAAATCATGGAAAGATTATTATAAGTATTTATTGGAGGGAACAGAAATAAATAGTGGAGGAGAGATAAGAGAAATATTAGTTACAGAAGAGGAGGTAGATCAATTTCATATGCGAGACCTAGAGATAGCAGTGAGAGCTAATGAAAAATTACCAAAAATTAATTCATTCACGGTGGAAATGATAAAAGCAGCAGGAGCTATGGGATTACAGTGGTTATACCGAGTGATAAGAGCCGTATGGAAGGAAATAAAACTATCAGAATATTGAAGGAAAGGGGTTATTGTGCATATGTATAAAAAGGGAACAAGTCAAAATGTGAAAATTACAGGGGGATTACATTGCTCTGTCACTGTCTGAAAATATATTAAAAATTACTACCACGAAAAATTAAGCGAAGAGTATAAGAAACCGCAAGGGAAGAAAAGTGAGTATTCCGATATGAAAGATCTACAGTTGATTCAATTTTGTATTGAGATAGATCATTGAAAAAAGATGGGCATATGGTGAATATACCATGATAATCTTCATTGACATAAAAAAAAGGCTTATGACAAAATTCTAATGTAAAGTACATGGTTGGGTTAAAGAAATATGGGAATTGGTGAAGGAATCGTGGAACAAATAAAGAAAATATATGATAAGTGTGAAGATTGTGTAAAAATAGAAGATAAACACTCTGATTGGTTCCAAACAGAAAGGGAAGAGAGACAGGGAAGTGTTTTATCACCATTCATATTTAATATTGTAATGGGTTAAATTATAGCTCAGGTCCAGGGTCACAGAAACCCGGGGGAACTTAAGGTGATGGCATAGGAGGAAGATGTCATGACTTGGCAGGAGTTGGAGGAAGACTTGGAGAGAGAACTAGCTAAATTGTCAGGAGCGATGGAACAATATGGATTGTACATGAATGTGGAAAAGAGTTAGATGATGAAGACTGCTTGAAACACAAACCAAGCAAAGAAAGTAACTATATATGGAAAGTAACTCGAAAAAATTGAAGATTTCTGCTATTTAGGAAGTAAAAGTACTGCAAATGGTAAGATCCAGGAAAAAATAGGAAAAAGGATTTGGAAGAGTAGTTAATGATATAATCTTGCTACGGAGGCCTAAACTTTGTTACATAAGGTGTACAGTACTATCATCCAATATTGACATACGGCTCTGAAATATGGACATGGACTAAGAGAGATTTAAGTAGATTGCAGTCACCAGAGATGAGATTCCTGAGAGGCATTGAAAATGTAACAAGAAGAGACAGTATAAGGAATGAAATAATTAGGGATGGTTTAAAAGTTATACCATTAGAAGAGACACTGAAGAGGAAAAGGTAGCTGTGATTATTTCATGTGATGAGAATGGAGAAGGACAGAATTCCTAAGAAAGCCTTACAGAACAAAGAGAAGGTTAGAAGACTTATTGGAAGAACACGGACAAGATAGATGGACCAAGCGCAGAAGGACATGGAAGCTAAAAGAGTGGACTGGAGACAAGGGCAGAGGGAGAAGATTGGAGAGATAGACAAGAATGGAAGAGGATGTGCTAGACGACCCGCAGAACCAGAAACGTATGATAATGATGATGATTAATTTAAACATAAGATGATAACAAACATACGAGGCTTAATCTAATAATAATGTCTACTTATATAAAACTCTCTTATTAATAAAAATAAAATAGTAAAGTAAATATTTCATTTATAAATATAGTGTTTTATACAGGTATGCACTCAGAGTGAACTATATTCATACCATAGTCATAATCAAGCTAGAAGATTACAACAAATCAACCATTTCATTGGCTACATGATCTAAGGCGCTACTCTCACAGTATACTAGGCTGTCGATGATGAGGAGATCAAGGTTTAAATCTCGGTCGGATGTATTGAAGGTGGTTTTTCCAAAGTGATTTTCTACTTTCCCTCTACCCAAATGCGGGTACACTTCCTATAAATATAACCATCCCTATCCCTTAAAATATTAGTGTAATTAGTACATAGGCGTATAACCCGAACGAGTAGTAAGACGCGGTGATAAAAAAAATTAGAAATGAGCTTTACGTAAAGTAGAATTCTTGTAAAGAGATAGGTTTAGAAATTACAAATATTTCATTTACGTTCTACATTAAAAATATTTTACCATAATCATAATATTATTTTATCGGTATTGACATTGTACATAAAAAGTAACATATGCATACCACATGAGTGACATGACTTGACATATAGGTGTAGTAACTTTAGTAACCGTAAGATACTGTTCTTCCTGATAAATACTATTGCTCTCTGGACGAAATAACAACAAAAACTGTTGAGAACTGAAATCAAAACTTTCCTTTTAAGGTCATCAATCACAAGCTCTCTTTACTGTTCATTAGCAAAGGGGGCAGAAAGGAGAAAGTTGTGGGTTTTATTGGGAATAGTTTAAGGTAGAATATTAACCTTCAGGCAATCAACCAATAATAATAGTAGTAATGGCTAGCTTGGGCTGTGATAGGACAAAGGATTGAAGTGGAGGGTAAAGTAAATTACAACATTCAGATGCGAATACTTAGCAAACGCTGACCCAATGTGTACTCTCACTTTAAAAAATAGTGGAACATATCTTATCACAAATATTGTTAATATTTTGGAAAATATTTTGATACATCAGGAGTGAGTATAAAAAAATGCTGATAAAATCTTTAAAAAAAATCTTTGAATTATAAAATTTAATCAAATGAAAATGTGGCTGAATAAATTTTATTTTGGTATGTACTTGGATAAGATTATGCCCAACATTCATTAATGATAATAAATATATCAAAGTTCATAATATAGTACCTTATTTAATCGATTTTCTAAATCAATTTAATAGTTTAATTTTAATTAAGTACTGCATAACTATTCTCACAATTGCTTATCATCTGATCTATAATGTGTATGATTTTGTTCTAATGGTTCTTTTGGTCAAGATCAAATTCCTAAATAATTACTAAATTGAGTGTTATGTTTGGTTACTTTATTTCTTAATCATCAATTTTTATAGTGATTGAACTATCGCAGTTTGTTATACTAAACATGATGTTTAACTACAATGGTGTCCAAGGGGTATAAAACTTTTGACTCAAGTTGTGCTTGGTCAGCATTTTCAAGGAGGTTGGGGTCTAAAACCCAGTGGGTTCACAGGGAAGGATTTTTGTCATGTCATCTTAACTCTGGGGCTAACATACTCCCTCCACTCTAATACGACTATATGTTTATATATCGACCTTCCAAATCCATACCCCCTTTGATTAAGTAGTTGATAATAATCGTCATGTTAAAGGTCTACCCTGTGGGAATCATCCAAATTGCTGTAGCTCTCGATCCTACCACTCTTCTTCATAATCTATTACAAGTAGCCATTCCAATATGACGGAGAACAACATATCAGAGATGAATAATGATGATTGCTCACGTTATCTTGCTTATCTAGAAAAGTTCAACAATCATTATAAGAGCCCGTCTAACCTCACGGATAATGAACGCTGTACTTCTGGACTTAGGTAGATAATACAGCTAAAACCAGACGTCGCATCGTAGTGTGGGTTTCTGTATTAATATTTAGAAAACACTAGTATTTAGAA